>JAJFDH010000065.1:0-160209 GCA_028637635.1 Xylariaceae sp. X802 | reverse complement strand
TGCGCTGATCTTCGATCGAGGTGGGCAAAAGGCCAAGGCCGCGAAGAACGATGAGAGCCCCCTCCTACGTTGCAAGTGGAAGCTCGGGAGGGGATGACGATCCGTGGGCCAAGGTGAGCCAATGGACCTGGTTGAAGTCGGGCAAAAGCGAGTAGTTAAGCCGGGCTGAAGAGCCGCTTGGACGAAAGTGCGCTGATCTTCGATCGAGGTGGGCAAAAGGCCAAGGCCGCGAAGAACGATGAGAGCCCCCTCTTATGTTGCAAGTGGAAGCTCGGGAGGGCGGAGAGAGTGGCCACTTTGTGTGCGCTATCTTTAGTTGCCAACTGCGTCGACGTATGTAAACACAGATGCAGAAGTTAGTTTGCTCGAGGCAAATAGTAACAGATTGCGCATAGTTGTTTGAGAGACCTCGCGTTGTGGCCAGTGATGTCATACAAGTCGATGTTCAACGTTGAATCATCGCCAACCAATATCTAGAGCTGTGGATTTCCCATAAAAGACCTCCTTCATCGACGCGCTACTCTTCCTCTTCGTCCTCCGTTATCGTCGCCTCCTTGAGGTTATGCTATTTTGGCCTGCAGGATATCCCAGGAGCTGCCTCGCAAGATGCTTGTTCTCTTTTTATCTTTTTAAAGTGAGCCCTTACCGTATACTTCATTGCCATCACAGATCTGCTTCGTGTGCTTACCTTTGGTCGATGTGGCTTGGTCTGCTAGAGATCAACGCAAGTACGACACGCTGTGAATCACGAAGGCAGTATATAGGGAGCAAAGAAGCTTTGATTTTTATTAAGCTAAAAGTTAAGCAAAAAAGGGATGATCGATACAGTACTTCCTTTTGCTTAACACTGATTGACAGAATTGTTACTTTTCCCCGAAATAAAATAAAAATAAAAAAAAAAAAGCTTTTCCGAGCAAAATATCAACGTCTTTGGGTCCAAAAGAGCCAAGCGAGAAGGGCAAAAACAACGGGCAGACCAAGAGCAGCGAGCCAGAAGATCAAATCTCCTCCCTGCCTATATCGGTGGAGGGCAGGCCGAGCGGAGTTCCCTGGCCACTCTGACTTGCTATTTAAACATATATTAGCCACAATGTATCAATAAGATAGAGCATCAGATGGAGCATCGCTTACTGGGTCGTTCATCCTCCGCTCTTCGACTACCAGGAGTCGATAAAGCACCCGGGCGTGGGGGCGGAGCACTCGGGGTCTATGAATGATCAGCAATTTGCTATCACAGATCTGAACAACAAAGGAAACTTACACTGGCTCACAACTATGTCCAGACGCACACCTCCAACATCGGTTACCTCTTCTGGTAACCAAATCGTTGCACTCTCCCTTGGACCGGCCAGCAACCGCCGAACAAAAGCAGGCGTAGCAGGGCTGCGGGCGGCGCGGTCCAGCGGGAGGCCGGCGAGGGGAGCTTGGGACGGCCACGTCGTCGTCAGAAGAAGAATCTGACTCGTCGGAAGAATCTGACTCGTCGGAAGAATCTGTTTCGTCGGCGGCAGGGGGATCGGCGGCGGCGGGAGGATCGGTGGCGGCGGGGGGGTCGGTGGCGGGGGGGGGGTCGGTGGCGGCGGGGGGATCGGCGGCGGAGGGCTCGGCGGTATCGGGGTCAGGGGGGTCGGACACGCCAGACGAGGCAACAGAGGCAGCCGAGGCAACAGAGACGACCGAGGCAGGGCGAGCAGTGGCGTTGGTGGCGGTAGAAGCAACAGAGACAACAGAACCAGCGCGAGCAACGACGAGATCTTCTTCTTCTTCGTCATCGTTGTCGTCTTCAACCTCCTCTGAAGAGGCCGAAGACGACAACGAGACCACAGACCGGGGACCAGACGACACAAAGATCACAGACGCGGGGCGATCTTCTTCAGCCTCACTGTCCACGTTGCCGCCGTTCTCCTCCTCTGAAGAGTGAGCGGACGACAACGTGGACAGTGATTCGTCACGGTGACCAGCTGCCGTGCCAGCGTGGTCGATGGCGGCACTGACAGCAGCCAACCATCTTCTTTCAACAGCTGCACTTTCGGCTGCAGCGACCTTGCCCTCTGATCGGCGGCGGGCGCGAGCAGCTCGCGGGCTTTCTTGAGGTTCCATCTGTAGCTCTAGATGTCAGTGATGATGGATCTTGATGAATCTTGATGGATCGTGATGGATTTGGCGATGCGCGGCTTCAAAAGCTTCACTTACGTTTTTGACTTTGGTGGTTGCTGAAGGAAGAGAGAGAGAGAGGATCAAGAGGAACGAGCCTTCTGACTTAGGTGGGCGATGGCCCTAATGCAGCAACGACCGCTCCTTCCTTCCTGGCTTCAATTACGTACCTTCCTCACAAACATCGAATCGCGGGGTTGCCACACACCGAATCGCGTGTGGTCACGCGTTGAAGCGCGTCATCGACCCCGCTTCGATCGACGCGCCTTCCTCTATGGCCAACACTTGGCTACTGGCAATATCTCTCTACATCTCAGTGATCCTCCAGCCCTTCTTCCCTTCACCTCTTCTTCTCTCTACATCTCAACGATCCTCCAGCTCTGTGAATCCAGCTCTTCTTCTGCTTCAAAGAACATGTCGAGCAAAGGAATTTTATTTGAATGATCGCTATACTCTATACTGGTAAGTACGCCGCCCAGAGCAGGAAGAAAAGGAGCAAACCCCCAAGCTGCTGTTCAACGCCCTTCTTTTTCCGTCCAAAAAGACTGATCGACCGTGGAAGCAGATCAAAAGCCACATCAAAGACACAACACTGGCAGCAATAGATCCTTCTCATATTGACGAAGGGCAGCGTAAGTAATAGATCTCTATCTTCGTAGGCAAACCCCCGAGCAGCTGTTCAAACCCCCGCCTTTTTCCCATTCAAAAAGACTGATCAACCGTGGAAGCAGATCAAAGGCCGCAATAATGGCTGCGTTGTACGCCCGCTACCTACGCGGAGCTGATGGATGAAGACTCGGCAACGGCACAGAGCCAATGACGGCGATGAATAGAACCCTCGACCTAGAGGCGTCTTTCTCGCACACAATGGTATCGCCTGCCAGCAAAACTACTGGCTGAACGCAGAGCCCCAGTAGCGGCAGGCAGAGCCAGACCCATCCATCTCGTAAGTAGCTGTTCAACCCCGGCCTTTTTCCCGTTCAAAAAGACTGATCAGCTGTCAAAGGAGATCAAATAACAACAACGGCTATGCGAATCTGGTGGAGGATAAGGCAGAGCCAAGGACTGCGATGAACAGATCCCTTGATCTAGAGACATCTTTCTCGCACGCAATGGCGTCGCCTGCTGGCGAACCACTGGCAATGGCAATGGTAACATTACCATTACCGGGTTATATTGCCGGCGTTGTGTGACGGGCCTCGAAAGTCAGGAACGGACGTAGTAACCATTGCCATCGACATAGCGTGGAGCACAGAGCACCCGTAGCGGCGGGCAGAGCCAAGGACTGCGATGAACAGATCCCTTGATCTAGAGACATCTTTCTCGCACGGGCGAACCACCGCTACCATTGCCATTGCCGCAATTATATTGCCGGCGTTGTGTTCTCGTAAGTAGCTGTTCAACCCCGGCCTTTTTCCTATTCAAAAAGACTGATCAACCGTGGAAGCAGATCAATCACTACAACCAAAGCCACAACCAGAAATACTGGCGCGAACACAACAATGTCGTTGCTGCTGAGCTTGATGCCAGTTGTGTTGCTCCACAAGCTTATGACAACGCTGAGTTGAGCAGAGACATACAGCAGAAACCAGAGCGTAATCTCAAACCAGGCTCAGACCGTATCACACGGGGTCCTGGCCCAACAATGGCAGCTCGCAATAGCGTAGCACCCGGAGGAGGACTCGGCAACAGCACAGAAACGCAGACAATTGAAGCGTTTCTGTGCTGTTGCCACACGGCAACTCAAGAAGGGATCTATTCATCGCAGAGCCAATAACTGCGATGAATAGATCCCGAACAGAAACAAGACAAATTTCAAGACCTACGAAGCGGCCACCCGCCTTCTTGCTGCGGTCATTGCTACCAACAGTAACATCAAGTTGGACTATGCCGGTAAGTGGTTTTTGCCCAGCTTACAATTCGCCTCCATACATGAACTCGGCAACTGATCTTTTTAGGCTTGCAAGGCTATTATCGCCAGCACCCGAGCAGCGGCTGCTCTGTTTGAAGCAGCACAAGTTGATAGCTTCAACAGCAGCGACATCGAAAGTCGATAGCTTCAACAGCAGCGACAACGAATCATGCCAGATACTGATTGCGTAAGTTTTGCCAACACAGAGACTCCGAAATCAAGCTAATGTTTGAACAGTGTGTTGCCGTTCGATCAGCCCTGAATTCGGCAACTGATCTTTTCGGGCTTGCAAGACTGTTATAGCTAGCACCCGAGCAGCGGCTGGGCTGTTTGATCTCGTCCATTCAGGGCTGGGTGGCCTTGAATGGAGCAACGAGATCAAACAGCCGAACGAGATGTCGGACGACGAGCGTGTGAGAGAGAACAACGGCTGGGTGGCCGATTGGGAGAAGGAGAACGGCTGCTCCATAACACCTTGGTCTCCCCAGCGAGCTTGCTGGTCTGCTCGTTCCACTCTCCTCGAGCTCACCCCTTCTTCGCTATAGCTCGCTTCTGCGTCTCTAGACGTCGTCGAGACGCCCAGCCGCCCGCTCGTAGTAAACGGACGATCAACATTAGCAAGTTCTGGTCCTGAATCAAGCCACCACCCGATCAGTGCGTCTGAATTCGAGCCGCCACACACGCTACGCGTGCAACATTCTCGGAGACCCAGCTTTTGCGGCAAGAGGCCCTGCTCAATCTAAACCTTACGTGCAAAGCTGTCCATTACATCCTCGGACCCCTCCTGAGGAAGCTCAGCACGGGTGAGTTAACCTTACCAATACCCGACCGATTGTTCGAAATGAGCTTCGCACGGCGTACAACATTCTCAGAGACCCGACTTTTGCAGCGAGGCTCTGGTACCAAGCGAAGCTCAGTTCAATTTGATCGGCCCGATCTGTGAGATAAGGGGCTACAGTGAATTGCCGGGTCGGAATCTGCGACTGTTCAGTGGCATCACTCGCTCCCGATTACTGGGAGAGATCTGGCTCTTGCAGCGAGAGCCTGCGCGGCAAGAGGGCCGGCAAGACTACGCCAACCAAGAAACGCGCGGCCAAGCTTGATGATGAAGATGAAGATGAGGAAGACGCGCCGAAGCCCAAGCGCGGAAAGAAGAGCTCTCGCTGCAACTGTTCAGTGGTATCGCTCGCTCTCGATCACTATATATCCCAGATCAACTCCCACGGGAGTTGATCTGGGAGATATGCGAGCACATTGCCTGGCTCGTTTCACAGATCGGAAACCATGCCTGCCGACCAGGAAGAAGACGAGTACATCGTCAAGGTGGTCCACAATCTCACCCGCCACTATATTAAAAGAGAGAGAGCAATTATCATGTGGGCACTTCCCACAAGCAAGGAGGCAAAGAATGCCTCGGGCATTGGCCCCGGATCTGCGGTCTTACGAAACCGAGTCCTTGACTCCTTGTGCCTGGAGCGGCGCTGCTCCAGGCGCAAGCGACGTCCGGTGCGCTACCCGACGAACTATTCGAGAAGAGCTTCGTATGCTACGCGCGCAACATTCTCAGAGATCCGGCTCTTGCCGCGAGAGCCTGGGCGGGCTCTCGCGGAGCTCATGCTCCGTATACGACTCGGCGCAGAAGACATCGCCATGTTGCCATTTCCAACCATTGATCTCTCAGGAGTTCCGCGCGCTCAACGGAAGGCACTACAGCATCTACTAGACCTGTGGAGCTCACTTTCCTATCAATATAGGGATATTGTGTTCAAGATAAAAGCCCACGTGTAGGGTAAAGGAACCTTCCGCACAGACTATTGATCTGTCTGATGCTGACACGGAAGCCTCGGCGATTACGCCCTCCAGAAGAACACTTCCACGCCAATCAGTTCAATCTGATCGGCCGATCCGTGAGATAAGAGGTTATGGCTCGCACCCCTCCTTAGAAACCTCGGCACGGGAAAGCTGGTGTTAACTATACCGGACCAACCATCCTCAGAGATCCGGCTCTTGCCGCAAGAGAAAGGCACTTTCACGCCGATCAGTTCGATCTGATCGTCCCGATCCGGGACGGTGACGAGGATATTTTGGACGAGGCAGCAGGCCGGTCGACCATATCGCCACCGAGCGAGTGGATTAGCTTGGGCGCCGGCATCCTTGAAGTGGAATTGGGCGTCAGAGATCCGGCTCTTGCTGCGAGAGCCTGGGCGGGCTCTCGCAGCAAGAAGAGCACTCTAACGCGCCTCTAACACTTGACCGAGCACCGCCCGAGTTGTCGTGCATCTTGGCTTCCCGAGTCAAACCGAGCCGGCTTAACTAGGGCCGCCTCCCTCCTGTGCGATATAGTGTAACTGTAAGTCCAGACGGCAAAGGAAGATGCCTCGAGGTTTCGTCAAGCTTAACATTGAAGATGCCGAAGAGGCAAGAGTGAAAATCGGCACAGCTTGCCAAACAGGCTTCGACCTGCGCGTGGCCCAACGAGCCGCAGCCTTGTACAAAGCACATTACGTCACTGTCCTCAGTAAGGTAGAGGCGCCTTGCCGGCAGATGGCGTACCTCTCACAGCAAGAAGAACACTTCAACGCCGATCAGTTCAATCTGATCTGCCCAATCCGGGCCCGGTGGCTTGGAATGGCAGTTCCGGGACATGAAGAGCTTGGCCAACGGATCGATCAGCTTGGGCGCCGCAATTCCGGAAGTGGAGCATGAGTTGGGTGTCAGAGATCCGGCTCTTGCTGCGAGAGCCTGGGTGGGCTCTCGCAGCAAGAGAAAAGCACTCCACGCCGAGGCAGCAGGCCGATTGGGAATATCGCCACCGAGAATCCTGAAACCAGAGATCGGCGCTCTAACTATCTCTTGAAGCGCCAGTTCACGTTGCTTATAACAGCAACTCCATGCATGAAGCTGCTGTGGCCTGAGGCATACTAGCCGGTAGATCAGCTTGGGCGCGCGAATTCTGGAAGTAGAGCACGAGCTGGGGGTATCACGCGAGTCTCAGCGGCCACTGCTGGTGGCCGCTTCTCCCCTCGAGCACCCGTCACCCAGCGACGAGCTGCCCAGGACCTACCGATCTATATCGGAAGAGATTCCGGTACAAGTCAATAGGTCCAGGATCTGTCGGAGCCCAAGGTACACTGGGCTCCGAAGCACACCCCAAGGACTTCGAGGCCCTCCTACCCTGCAGAAATTCGCTGGAGCTGCTCCGTATTTCTACCTACCCAATCCTGAGGGTCGATTTTCGGGACGACGATAAGACTGCGTATCTTGACGGGATGTTATCACCGACGAGGACGGCAAGGAAAGACCAGCGTATGATACAGGATCTGTAGAATCTGCGGTTCAAGAAACTGCGTTATTTTAACATTGGGGACGCGCCATATAGACTATCGTTTACCTCGGGTAGGAGCTTCGGTCTAGTACGCCCATCGACTTTGCCACGCAGCGTTATATAACAGGAGTCAGAAGCCAGGAACGGACGTAAGCTCGGTGGAGGCCCGGTAGAATTTCCGGAGTTTACGAAACTGCTCGGTGGCCTCGAGTGGCGATCCCGAGATATCAAGAACTTGGTCAAGGCCCAGCAGCGAGCTGTCAAGAACGGCGAGTCCACGAAGACCCTTCCTGAGCTCGGCACACGAGCACAAGGGGATACAAAGAAAGTATCTCGGTGGCCTCGAGTGGCGATCCCGAGATATCAAGAACTTGGTCAAGGCCCAGCAACGAGCTGTCAAGAACGGCGAGTTCACGCTCGGTGGTCTCGAGTGGCAATCCCGAGATATTAAGAGCTTGGCTACGACCCAGCAACCAGCCGTTAAGAGCGGCGAGAACCCGGCTACTCTAGAAGTCGCCGGTACTCGATCATCTGCCATAGAGAGCGCAGCTGTAACCCGAACTTTTACAGCTACTACGGCTGCGGCGCAATTTTCGCCGAATATCATATCTTTGGAGATCAAAGGGCAAGAACTGCCGGGTCTAAGCTTCTACGATCTTCCGGATCATCTGCCACAGATTTGATCGCGGCTTCTGGTTCTTCTGCCAGATGGAATGCCGCTTCTGGATTGTCTGTGGAATCCTCTGAAAAGCAGGAACAGATTGATCACGGCTTCCGGATCATCTGCCACAGATTTGATCGCGGCTTCTGGTTCTTCTGCCAGATGGAACGCCGCTTCTGAATTGTCTGTGGATGCCTGTGCAAAGCAGGAAGCTGCCAGCCGAATTTGACAACTACAAAAAGCGCTGCGGAGTATTCTTGGCTCCAAGTCGACAGCTTCATCAACTTTCTGTACGTTTCTCTGGCACCAAAACCCCAAAGCCAAGCCGCCGTCGGATCAGCTGGACGCCAGAAATGGTGATCTGGACCACCCATCTGTCTACTTAGGTGCCTTTCCTCGGCAGTGCTCACGTCCTTATCAGCCTGAGTCTCCGCCAGTCTACTTTGCAACTACCTAGTCCATCCACATCACGATACCTAGGTAATACGCATTGCCACACTAGCAAGATGGGTGTGCCAAAAACACCCAACACGCAGTGTGGTTTCGCCGACGCGAAAACCCCAAAGCCAAGCCGCCGTTGGATCAGCTGGACGCCAGAAATGGTGATCTGGACCATGTCTGTGTGGTTTCGCCGACGCGAAGACACCTAAGCCAAGCTGCCATCCGATTAGCTGGCGGAATCCGAGCCGTCCTTCGATCAGTATAACAGCAGGGAGTCATCAGTAACTGATTTTGTAAGTTCCGCTGGCACAGAGACTCCAAGAGCAAGCTAACGTTTGAGCAGTGAGTTCAAAATCGAACGCCGTCAAGAGATGGTAAGGGCCTCTTGAGACCTACATTGGCAAGACGGCCGATCTTCGGGCTTTATGTAAGCTCTATGTAAGAGTATTCTACCCTATGTATGAACTCGGCAACTGATCGTTTTAGGCTTTCAAGGCAGTGTTTCTCTCTCCCGATCAGGAAGAAGATGAGTACATTGTTCTGGATCTTCTACCGGATCTTCTACCAGAACGAGCGCGGCTTCCAGATCCTCTCCCTTGCGACGTGAAAGGCTTCTTCAGCAATAAAAAGAACAACCTTCGCCGGCAACCTTCGCCGGCTTTTATCCTATGGAAACGACAACGGTGTGCTAGCCACACGCCCGTGGACCGAAGCCGATTTGGCGACCCGTGCTCCAGCGTGCCATACTCAGTGCAAAGGAGATCGTCAGCTACCCTTTCCGACCACTGATCTCGGGCGTGCTAAGAGGCCCAAAATACTGCGGCGGTATCAGCAGATTCGATGGGCCTTGGCAAAACGCTCACTACCGTTGCTCTCATAGAGCTTTTGATCAGACAAAAGCTTAACGTTGTGCCACTTGATAGTTCGAGCGCCACCAAGACTTGGTGGCGCTCGAATTATGCTCCGTGTGAGGCTCAGTATCGCGATGCTCTATAGAAGCATAAAACTGAGCCTCCAGGAACTCCAGTGGGACATCAGAAACAGGAAAAGCGGCGGGTTTGGCGATGTTGTACCACTCGAACTACACGAACGCCTCTGCCTGAATGCGGCGCGCAGTGGAAAGGACCGCTTGAAGACTTCGTCGACGAAGTCACAAGAATATTAAATGTTACGGTCGCTGAAGTGCTGGAGAGCTCCCTCAGGAGCTTCTCTAAACGACGAATCTATAAGGATTCCAAAGAGCACTTTATGGCTTTTCTCCATGACAGAAGCACGCGCCAACGCGCTAGATTGAGAGAACTGTACGAGAACGAAATGTACAGAGTCGTCACGATCAACGAAGAAGCCTTAAATCACAGAAGGCAGGGCGTGGAGACCACCAGGATCTCGATCAAAAGGCTCCGGAGAAGAACCCGCGGGAGACGCTTCAAGGAGTGCTGATCGCTTCTACATGAACAATCACCAAGATCGCACCATCTACCCCAAAGAAAAAATGGGATGATACGATGAATTCGCAGCTCTTCTTGTCGATCTCCTACGCCCTAGGGGGCAATTAAGAAGCAGCTGGGCAGCCGATTGCGATCACATACCCACTGCTCTTCAGCAACCGGCCTTTCCGGACTCACGGCTGCTGTGGCCCGCACCCGAGAGCCATCCAGGCAGAACAATACAATCTGGCTGGGTGAACATTTGCGGAGGCTCTTGTGGAGGAAACCGAGCATCTACAAAAGCTCAAACGAAAAGACCTCGCCTTCTCGAGCTTCTGAAGATGCTCAGCACCTTCAAAAGCTAAAGCTTCGCCTTCCTGTTACAAGCACTCGCCATCTCACGACTTCCAACTAGTTGCAGGGCGGCCGATTGCGATCACATACCCGCTGAAGTGGGAAGCTCTTCGAAGGCCTGAATGATTCAGAAAATCGCCGTCTCCTATCCTACGGCAATAGCAAGTGGTTAGAGAGAGTAGCTAGTTAGAATATCTATCTAGAGTGTAATTAACCGCTCTGTCATACTCAGTATTCTATGTGTTCTATATTGTGCGAAGCAGCCCACCACTGATCAGTTAGAACAGCTAGAACGTTCGCATTTCAAGCACTTGAGAAAGCAGCCATATAAACGCCACTCCATATTGCGAGCCGCTGCTCTGGCTAAACGTTCGATCATCCAGTCGTAGATATGCAGCTGGGAGCAACGAGCCGCTCTGTAGAGTGGAGTGTCCTATATTGTGCAAGCGGTTAACCATTGAACGGTTAGAATAGCACTGAACGGCTAGAATAGCTACGGCGTTCGCAATTTTTCAAGCGATTGAGAAAGGAGCTGTGTTTTCTACGGCCAAGAGACGGCCACTGCTCCTTTTCGAAGGGCTTCGAAGAAGAGTGGTTGGAATTACGTAAGCCGTATATTTGCGGGCCCCAATCTCCCAGCCGCATATTTGCCGCTAGCCGGACCACTATAAAATCCGCTAAGTAGACTGTGCCTATTTATAAGTGCAGTTCACGAAGACGGTTTGATGCGGTTATGAACTTGGGTTCAAATTAGGATGTCGGATAGCTGCGGTATCTGGAATAACTACCTGTCTACAGTACAGACCTCCACGGGCGCATTCGCGCTAGCTGGATAGCGGTTGCGCTAAGCTGTAATTATTAGGGGTTGAGCTCGAGTGGATTGGGCCCAACCCACCGGCTATGCTAATTAAGGGCTCCCTTAGCCAGCACCCCGTTCTCATTATCCAGCACCCCCGAAGTGGGCCATGTCACCCAAAATGGAGTTTTGTGGACCGGAGCTCGGGTTTTGTGGGTCAACCCAACATGTCCACACAAGTACCTACCGTAGCGTCGCCGTGATTGCGTAGGTACCTATTGTTGACCACGACGACGAAGGGATGCTTCGAAGTCTCACTTACCGGTACGACGTAGATAGATTACCTACCTATCTATAGTCCCCGGTTTGTGCGTTCTTAACGGTGCCTACTACCTAAGTACAGCCTACAGGTACTTCGTACGTACGGACTATAGCAGGTACCATGTATACACTATGGCTATCAGTCGGCTGTACGAGGCTTCCAAATGCCAATCGCAGTAGATACCAAGTACGGTAGGCATATTATGACTTGTGAATGACGGGTATCGTTTACCCATCGTTTAATACCTACATACCTGGAATCTACGATTTGGTTGGACGTTGAAGGTCTATAGAAGCCGCTGGTAACTAGGTATAGCTACCGGTACCTGCGGTGACATGCTGAGCTGCGAGCCCCACTTCGGGGGTGCTGGATAATGAGAACGGGGTGCTGGCTAAGGGAGCCCCTAATTAATTAGCGTAAAATTAATTGATCTATTTTATCTTTTTCTCCTTTGCCACGGGTCCGTGCATTTGTCTACCAACACGGCGCCATAGATGTGCCAACGTCGCAGTGATGACCGAGATTCAGATCACAAAGGCGTCAGCAGAGAAAGTTATTCATGTTGTCTCATCGTTTCTGATGATCGCTGAATCACTCTTGGCGTCCTGATGTGTTCTCGTTGTAGCACGGCCCGCTGGGGCGGATCTAAAGTCCTTTCATAAGTTGCCATGTTGCCAGTGAGACAGTTACCGTCCCATTGGTGAGCCTTATGGGTCTCATAACTTCATGTCTCAACGACCGACCACGAGTGAGTAACCAATTAAGACGGGAACACGCCGGCCATTGGCTGGAGACCTGCCACCTGCGAACTCGTGCTCCCTAGATGGGTTGTAAAGAGCATCAACTGACGATCCACATTCCTACTGGTTTCATCTATACTACGGCCGTTGCTCATCGCTTATCAGAGTAGTTTATGAATCTTGGTTAAGCTTTATAAAGCCCCGACTGTTCCGGTGCTTTTCTCATGACTGACAATGTGAATCTGACCTCGGACACAAATGTAGCCGCTTATGACAAAGACGCTGTTACAGGTCCCAGATTCTCCCCTTGACCTTAAGGAACTGGAACTACCAAGATGAAATTCTCAATTCTTATCACATCCACTCTCCTCGGCGCAGTCGTTGCGCTTCCTGGAATCCCGGGGGTGATTACAACCGAATCTAAGACACATAACGTCTCGCGAACCACCCAAGCAACTTGCACATCGACACAATGCTACGATTCATACGTTAAATGTCATGGCTCACTAACTTATGTCAACACGTATTCCTCCCTCCATCGCGGCGCGATAGTCCGTCGTCCGGAATAAAACAGAGAACTTATTAATGAATTAGATGTTTTACGAACTGCGGTCCTCCCACGGTTCCCGCTTCATTCAGCTGTCCGCCCCGAACGACGTCTGCTGTTTACGTCACTTTCGTGCCTTCGGAATCCGCACCTATTACGACTTCTACACCGTCTCCTTGAGGCTTCGGCGGGTTTTCAAGAGCATTATAATTATGGATTTAAACCGCGGCATGGGCTTTCTTTTCTCAGGTTAATTTCTATAGGGACATTAGTTTGACCTTTGGCGGGAGGCGTCCTAAGCCGTGATACCATCGATCAGATCAATCAGACATCTATTGACGACCACATCTTTTCGGGGGGCTGAATAAGGTTATACGCTATCCTGAGGAGCATTTCGACGGTAGTCGGTGGTGGTGGTCATAATACCAATTGTTCAGAAAGATGATACGATCTGGCCTCCCATCATGTCAGTAAGATAGTGAAATCTCCATGGGCCTCCTACTGTCTCTAACCTGGGACACTACCACCTACGGTATCGCAGTCAGGAGCGCCACGCAAAAAGCCTCTACTATGCCGGAATGCGATGATATCAGAGTCTGAGACAAAGGCGAATATCCCGGTAGACACGATACGAGGAAACGGAATCTACACACTGAAAACTGCCTTTTTGGTCGACTTAGTGCGATGTGATGAGGATGGTCTATTTATGGTAAGGATTGTCGTTTCGTTGGAGTTCTGACCAGATTCAGACTTGCGACGTCTCCTTCCCGATTCGCTATGCACCCTCGAAATAGGCGTAAATCGTTGTGTGGGAATCATCGTGTTTACCAAAGAGCGGGGTCGGTAGTCCAGATGCCTGACCGGAGCGAGACTATGTTTGTAGATCTTAAAATTGCTGTGATAGGCGGAACTCCTTTGGCCGCCAGACTTCTTACTCCAAATCACTGGAGGTTTGGCGGACGGTCAAACCCGATGTCATTATCAAATAAGAAAAGTTCGATACTCCATGAAGGGCCGGATATCTTCGGGTCTTCTCTGCAGTGATGCAATTGCAACATGCTTCATGGACGTAGGCGACTCGATTGTCGACGTGTCGGGCCTCGGTAACTATCTTGAGTGTAGGATGGTTCCTATACTAGGGAGCTCACCACGGGGTTAGCCTTCATACTGCTTGGTTTCCGTGGCTGTATAGCCTGTATTAATGTCTGCGTTAGCAATTATGCAGCTTCGCTTTTCTGCCGAGGACAAAGGTCGAGATATCTTGGAGGCTTGGCTACATAAGAGAGTATCTCTTCATGGCTAAATCGCCGATGGGGTTCCGAATCGAACCATGCATACCAGAAGGGTTAGCGCAATGACAGCAAGTGAGATTCAACTCTCTGAGTCGTTTGTGGTGAATTTTGAAACGGGAGAATGCAGTTCGAGCGGCTTATGAACCAGGTTCGGAAGCTGACCATGCGAGTCCTGTCGTCCTCGGTCTGCCTGGCGACTATTTAAATACATATGAAGATCCTCTATGTCGGTTTGCAGCAGAAGGGCATCACATTGCTCTCACATCGGTTACTCATATATGCGGTTCATCATGTGGTCTATCAAAGCTGTTCTTCAGGCTGTCGCGGCAGCTGCATTGCTGCCCACAGTTCTCGCGGTTCCATCTCCATTCGCCACCGGTATGACTGTTCGACAGGACAATGGGGAAAAGATGGTCTTCTGCCACTACATGGTCAGTATCTGCGTGCAACGTGCAAATGCGTAGGACTAAACTTTTAGTCAAGATTGGCATATTCTATGTTCGGACGTCGGCTGCGGATTATGACGACGATATGAAGCGTGCCAAAGCCATCGGAATCGACGCCCTGGCTTTCAATATTGGCGTTGATCCCTATACTGACCAGCAACTCGGATACGCCTATGAGTCAGCAGATAGAAATGGCATGAAGGCCTTCATCTCCTTTGACTTCAACTGGTATCATCCTGATCAAGCCGCGCAAGTGGGCCAGATGATTGCCAAGTATGCATCTCAGCCAGCTCAACTGAAATTTGGTGATCGGGTAGTTGCCTCATCTTTTGCAGGCGATGGCCTTGATGTCGAGGCAATGCGGGCAGCGGCCGGGAATGATGTCTGGTTCGCCCCGAACTTTCATCCGGAGCAAGGGACTGACTTTTCTGTGATCGGTATGGGATTGCTTATTTCTTTTTCGTGAGGCTTCATAGCCGCTAGGCGCGTTGAGAATCCCTCTGCTCTCCAGAAATGTCGAACTTTCCCTTATGCTTTTGAAGCCCTCTCTTAATCAGAAACGAAGACTCTTGCTAAGAATGTCTTCTAGACGGAGCCCTGAATTGGTTGGCCTGGCCGAACGATGGGAACAATAAAGCACCAAAACCAGGCGCGAACGTCACTGTCCAGCAAGGCGACCAGTCCTATATCGCAGCTTTGAATGGCAAGCCGTATATTGCGCCTGTGTCGCCTTGGTTCTTCACACATTTCGGGCCGGAGGTGCCGTATTCCAAGAACTGGGTATTCCCCAGTGACACTCTTTGGTTTGATCGATGGCAAGAAATTCTGCAACTTCAACCGCAATATCTCGAGATAATCACATGGAACGATTATGGCGAATCCCACTACATTGGGCGTCTAGACTCCCCTCACGGCGATGACGGAAGCAGCAAATGGGTGTATGGATTTCCCCATGATGCTTTCCTGGACATGGCGATTCCGTTCATCGCCGCCTTCAAAGCTGGAGCCTCTGACCCTGCGCCTTATATAACCAACGATCAAATGTGAGTTGATTCCACGAAAGATAAAACGTACCTATGACTCTAGCAAGAAAGAAATAGGTGCTAACTCGCTCTTCCAGTGTTTACTGGTTCCGACCTACACTTAAGGATCTAGATTGCGACGCCACTGACACCACGCTTGTTGACATTCCTGACAACTCCAGTGGAAACTATTTCAAAGGTCGGCCTAACGGATGGGAGACAATGAAAGACGAGGTCTTCGTTGCTACGCTTTTGACCGAGGCGGCATCGTTGACCATGAACGTCGCTGGAAATAGTGTGACCATTGACGTTCCCGCCGGAGCGGCAATAAACTCCATTGGTATGGCTCCGGGAGAGGTATCCTTCGCTCTGAGCCGAGGAGGCGGTACGGTTCTTCAAGGAGCAGCTCCGATGACCATCCTCGACCATTGTCCCTGTGGCATATACAATTTCAACCCGTATTCAGGTGCCATCCCTGCGGGTGAAGCCGACGAACTCTTACCCGCAGGATACTCCTCAATTCTTAACGGCCTTCATGTTAGTACATGTGGACCGAGCGGTTTCCGGGCCACTCCCGTGGCTGCTGCACTCGCTGATGGGGTTGTCCATGCCGAAGTAACCCCAACTGCGTGAGAAGTGGTCAACTGATGTTGTTCGGAAGGCAACCCCAATCAAAGGTAGCTCAAATTCCCTTGAACGATTCGCGAGAGAATGTCACTCCTTAGCGGAAGAAGCAGCTGATTGACGTCTTGAATGATCGCACTTTGAGTCCGGAGCATTCCGTAAAATGTATTGAGCATTGCTACCCGGGCACCCCCCAAATTGCTATCCGGGCACTCTTCGGGCCGGTGTGGTCTGCCAACACTCTGACGGCCCGGTATGATTTTCAATGCTATATGGACATTTGGTGGTTGTAACCATCAACTGCACCAACTCTCATGATCACAGCCTCCCTGATTTACCTATTAGCATCCTCTGGAGCTTGGTTACGTTCTCCGTGGCCTAGTTGCGTTTTTAGGGGCTTGGTTGCATTTTCTGTGGCCTACCATGTAGTTGCGCCCGTGTCGTGAACTCCTGGTTGCGCCATTGTCCTGGCTGCGCCGTTGTTTTGGTTGCGCCCGTGTCTTGGTTGCGTCTGTGTCTTGATTGCACCCGTGTCCTAGCTACGTTTTCCGTGGCCTGGGTGTTGTCATAGATTGACGACTTCACCTATATACTTCGTATGCAACTTCAGTAACAATGTGATGCGACGAGAAATACAAGACTGTAGATAGAGAGTAAGTGGAAATTAACGAAGTTAATTCCGGCCGTCAGAGGGCCGGCGGACTGCACCGGCCCGAAGAGTGCCCGGATAGCAATTTGGGGGGTGCCCGGGTAGCAATGCTCAATGTATTTACCCGTACGTACCCGTAAGCTAGGTACCTAAGCTATACCTTAATACTGCATAAATCCACAATATGACCTCACTATTTACATAATGGGCTGCATAATGTAATTTTCTACCTACCTAATCGTTCCGGCTATACTCTATTTAAGCATAGGTATGGCGTCATACTGCAGGTGCTCCTACGGTGACTAATAACTCTGAGTCTCGGGGTTGTCCGGGCCTGTCTTTTTGTCCAACCTCCGTCTTTCAGGTGATGATCAAACCACTACCTACCTACCCAACTTACGTCCATCGTCAACTCTCCTGAATTCGTCACAAATTCACGGTTGGGTCTCCCACGCATCCTTGTTTTCGAAGGTGACTCCGCGAACTGCGAATACCTGTTTGTGCTGCCTTGACCTCATTGATATACCTACGGACTGAACAAATCCATCAACGCCATTACCCATAGGTAGTCAACAAGATGCGATTTTTGACTGTCGCTGCTGCCGCCCTAGCTGCTGCGCAGGGCACCTTTGCAGCTGGCACCGAAAAAGCTGTTATTGTGACTTTTCCTTCGGAGACACCTGACGACATTGTCAGCCGGGCCAAGGACGACATCCTTAAGGCTGGAGGTGTCATAACGCACGAGTATAAGTTGCTGAAGTATGAGATATTTTCTACTTCCCACTCTATGCTTAGCAGTCTCTGTTATTGGAAAGCGCGCAAATGCGGCATGGAATCAAACTAACTGTTATACAAAGGGGCTTTGCGGCGAAGACGTCACAGAAGGTCCTTGAGACTGTAACGGCCTGGAGCTCCGAGTACCACGCCGTCATTGAGGAAGACCAAGTCGTCGAGATCTCTGATTCCGGCACGAGTTAAAAGCGAGTTTTGATTAGAAAGCCGACAACGCGTATTTCTGAGATATGCGCGCTCTAACTCTATGCCGCCCTGATACCCTCCTTATGCGATCACGATGCATTTGATGAATAGTGGAAAGATATGGATGTTGAAGTGGGCTTCTTACGTTGAATACATGATGCCGGATTGTGTTTGGCGTTAAGGGGACTACTGTAGTGGTGCTCGGTTTTGGGTTGGCGTCACGTATACATTGATTGTGAGGTATGGCATAGGTATTGGAATATCTCAGGATTTAATCTTTCTGTCCTGGATATGAGTGGTTTATGCCTTTTTGCTCCGCTGGACAAAGACTACTTTATTTTGCTTCGGTGACGGATTGCTATACTACCTACTACACTACGTATGTCACTGATTATTGGACAAGACCCCCTGAAATTCGAGTACCTGGACTGTCTGCACCAAAGATAGGTTGACGACGAAATCCCTCCTACGTTTGGGTCCTGCTGATGGGAGTATGATACCGAATTCAACCTAACAGCGCGCTGGCATAGGTACCTATCTAGTATTGCTTCTTTAGACTCCACGGGAGGTAATCCATACCATCAGTCCCAGCTAGATAGGTACATAGCGATTCCTGCCAGCCCGTTCCCACTCTAGACGAACACCCTTGTCTTCCCATTAATAGTAGTTATGCATCGTGGTGAGGCGGCACGCCACAGCTGTAGGGTCCAAATTTGGGCGCTCGGCTCCTCCGTCAAAGATCCGGACCCATACACGTGCTTATTACACTAGTGTACCGGTAGGTACGAAGTAGGTAGTAGGTACCTACCTATGGACAGTCTGTCCACGCATTATGGTCGACATAGGTTGTCGGCCTCTGAAATAGTCGCGCGAATGTTATTAAACTTGAGGCCACGGACCTTGAATACGTGTGCCTGTCCGCATAAATGTACGTAGGTATCGTAATACGAGTACAGTACAGGCCGTACCTACACTACCCACCTACCTACGTCATTGCCGTGTCTAACCTCGAGAATGATGCACGACATCCATCCCCTATACGGCTGCAGGTACCCTGTATGTATCCGGCATAGAACAGGCCGCTAAAGTCCATTAAAACCTGTCGCGTTAGCGTGTCTCTGGCGCTCCCTGTAGCGCGTGTTAATGTCCCTAGCTGCCCCTAGCTTATCGATCCCGGCACTGTAATTTACCTGCTTGGGCCTCCACTTTGACCATCCCGTGGGGTCAGCGCCCGTCCAACCCTGGGACATGTCGAGCTTGTGATCCCAACCCAGCGACACACGGCCTCATGTCAAGATTTCTCTCAGGAGAGCCTACCAAATTGATTCTGACGTGTCTCCAAACACGCGCGTTTTATTGTTTTATTCGCTTTGACTGGAACCAAGGTCACTCCTGTTGTTCGTTTCGACCACTTCCAGCAAGTCGGCGACAGCCACAAAAAGACAATACAACGCGCTTTGTGATCTTTATGATCGACTGAACAATCCGCATTCTGCCCGACACTAAGGCTCTTGTGCTCTTTGTAACCCATTTCTGCATTTTTAAGTCACGAATCTCGGCACCGGAAGCCGTCGGCTTTTCGACGACGGTCACTGATATCATGAATCTTGTAGTTCGTGGTATCCTCCGATCCTTAACAGCAGCAAGCCCTTGTTTACAACGTGTTTAAGACCCTCCCCCTTCGCTACCCCTTTCCCACTCCCCTTGTTTGTTTCCCGTCATTTCAACTTGTTTTGCTACCGACCGCTCTCTTGGGCACACACATTTCGACGAAGATAGATCCGATTCTCTGATCCGACGGTCTATCCAACTATTGCCATTCGTCGACTGCCCAAGACCTGCCATCGTTCATCATCAGCCGGCATGATGCTAACTTTAATGAATTCCTCGGCCACCCATGGGGCCCTGATCGAATGGGTACGTATCTTTCCTATACTATATGCTTTCGCTTTATCTGGCTACTATCTCTACTATGGATCTTGCTAACTCGTTTATTTTTCCAGGCAAATGCGACGATCGCCAAGTTTGCGCACGAGCGCAAAGCCGCCCTTACAATCACGAAGCTCGAACAACTCTTCGACGGCGCCCTCTTCTCTGCACTCCTCGAAATCTTCGACCCCGAGTATAATCCTGCGCGGTTCGAGCAAAGCCTCGCCGCATCCAAGACAGGTGATGGGACGAGGAGAAGCATGCACATCATTCATATAAGCCTCATCGATTTTGCGCGAAGGCTCTGTTCTAAGATAGAACCGCTAATCAAGATGATCGATTTCCAGGCACTGGATAGAGACCCCACGAGGATAGGAATGTCTGAGGTGAATAACTTTCCTATGGGCTCACCGCTGGGCTTTTCGCCCAGTGCTACACGCTGGGAGCTCAAAATAAGCAGGTATGCTAAGATCTGCCTACAGGTTCTACTGGTATTTTTATGCGCTGC
Source organism: Xylariaceae sp. X802 (assembly GCA_028637635.1). Classification (NCBI taxonomy): domain Eukaryota; kingdom Fungi; phylum Ascomycota; class Sordariomycetes; order Xylariales; family Xylariaceae; species Xylariaceae sp. X802. The sequence goes on along the minus strand of JAJFDH010000065.1, from coordinate 140,082 downwards.
TTGTTACCATAAAGATAACCACCGGTACATCGTTATGGTTCAGGAGTTGGACCCGAAATATCAGTCCTCTATCTTCCAGATCCTCAATGAAATCAACGAAATCAACGACAACCTTAGTCGAGAGAGTATTCCTACCGACAGCGACAATGCTCCCGCCACCAGTAATGCAGACTTAGACGCAGATCTTGCACATGAAGCCGCTATCTCTAATCTGCAGCGCGAGGCAGAGGAGGCGAGGCGGCAAGCTGGCGGCTTACGGGTACGTTTGGACCGGCTTCAGGATAATTATGATGAACTGGTTAGGAAACATGAAGAACTGCAAAACGAAAACGAGCACCTTCACAAACAGCTCGAATCAGAAGCGGGTAATTTCGATCGCCACCGGCTTCAGGAACGGCTGAAAGAGAACGAATCTGTCATCGTGAATTTGGAAAATGAGAGGAATGCCTTGTTAGACCAAACAGAGCGACTACTAAAAGACAAGAGCCGTCTGGAGGCTGCAACGCAGAAGGCAGAGTTGCTCGTTGATGAGAACCAGGAACTCAAAGCGAAAAATGAAGAGCTCTCGAAGAAAGCCAACATGGCTGATAATCTGCGAAAGAAGGTTGAGGCATCAAAACATCTTGAGGCTGAACTAACTGCATTGCGCAACGACAGGATGGATCTCGCCAAGACCTATGACCAACTCACCCATGCCAATTCCAAAATCGAGACTTTGAAGCGAGAAAGCGAGGCTTATGCCGCAAAGATGCAGGGGTACGAGATCGACATCGCCAACATGCGGGATCAGAAGTTAGCGCTTGTGGCTCAAAATCAGGAGTTGACGGTGCGGGTGGGTGAATTGGAACAAAGAAGTCATCTTGATGAGGCCGTTGTCAAAGATCTCCAAGAGCGAGTCCTGATGTACGATCCCTCGGCGGCTGTGGGCGATCCCCTGGCTGTTCGCCCCGTGTCGCTGGAAGACGAACTTAACGATTCGCATAATACTATATCTATGAGGAATCTCGAGGTACAGCGGCTCCAAGCAGAGAATTCAGTGCTGAAGAGCACCATCGGCTCGGAGGCCGACAAAGGTCAACTCGCCCAAGAGATGGAAGACCTGCGCGCCTCCCGTCAAGCCCTCCAGGCTAGGTATAATGATATTTTTGAAAAGTTCACTGTTGGCCAGAAGCAGATCGACATCCTAGTCCAGGGTCTGAGCGGGAACGGGTTAGTCGACACGATGCAGGCTTGCTACGATCTGGATCCGAGCACTAGATGGCTGATGTCTGATTTTTTCAGGGAGGAAGCGTATTCGGATCTACGAACCCAAGTCCTTATCGAACAAGGTCGCTCCAAGCAACTTGAAAGGCAACTTGAAATCGTCAAAGAACAGCTCGCCGACAAAGAACGTGCCTTGCTGGAGGCACGCAGCGATTGTAAGGCAATAGTTCTGGATTACCTCATGAATGGGGAAAATGCTGACGATGCGGAAAAAGTGGCAGCAACAGAGAAATCCAGCGTGGATGCTCTTACCGAGTTGAAGAGCACGGATGGCATGCTTGCGGCCTCGCTTCGTGCAGAACTTGAAGTAGAGCGAAGAAAGTACAAGTTGTTGAAGGACGAATTTGACGCTATGCAAAAGCAGCTCGTGAACGCCCTTATTGAAAAGGACGAACTTCGTCGCGAAGCCGAACATGCTAACCTGGAGCTTCAAAAAGCAGCTGATGGAGGCGCCGTCAGCACGGACTCTATCAAACAATCTGAGAAGATGGAGAAGCTTCGAACTCGCTACAAGCAGCTACAGCAGGTGAGTCGTGTTTCTTCAGACCCAGACGACTTCTCATGTTGTGAGGATGATAAAGACGTCGTTCGTGAGGAAGAGAAGCGTCAAACTGTGTGGCAGAGCCTTACCCCCTCCTGGTTTATGAATTCACCGAAAACCCCCGAGAGCGGCTTCTATCCATATGACGTAGGGGAGACCGGATCGATGACCGTACCTAGACATCCGGTTTCCAGGATGCAACCTCGTGGAGGTAGTTCCTCTGCGAGCGCTGTCAGTCTGACTCGTTCACCGAGGTCTCCCTTTCCACCGAACAACTCCTCGAACCAGCAAAAGCAACGGCCCAAATCTTGGGCTTGGTTCGGGCGTGGATCTAAAAACTCGTCGGGGCACAATTGAATATCCCACTTTCATCTGCGTATGACTGAGCATGCGGCTAACAGCGTATTCCAAACAGCAATACGAACAATCCGAAGTCAAAAACCGCGAACTCGAGAAGACACTCAAGGCTGTCCGGTCTGGTACTGAGGCTAGTGAACAGAAGGTAGGTGGCAGGGTTTCTATAGATTGGATATGTTTCTACAGTTTTCATGTTTTGTCCTGTAATTTTGTAACTCGCCCTCGTGTTTTCCAACCCACTTCACATTGTGGGAGTGGGCTTCCTTGCGCACTCGCGTGTTTTGTATACAAAGTTCTAAACTGGAGATGCAGGCCCAAGCCGAAAAGGTCATCAAGAATCTCCAACGCGAGACTACGCTGGTCGCTACAGCGTGGTACGATCTGACCAGCAGATTGCAAAGCAATCATTATGTGGTGCAGAGGCGGAACGAGGCCCCTAAGAGCTGGTTGAACAAGCAGAGGCAAATGGTTCATGGTGAGTATCCTCTTCATGAATCTGCTGAGTCTCTACCTCATACGAAGAAGTTGAAGGATGTGCTAATTGCGCATTATAGCTGCGACGCGGAGATAGGAGCTTTCACGGGCATAAAGTTCAACCAAGGCGCATCACATTCGCTCTGAGTCGCTTGTTGTTCTCGAGCGCTCGCGTCTGGTGGGAGTGACATTCCCCCTTTCTTGGAAATATCTACCACAGATAATCCCAGATAATACTGATAGCCGGGTGCTTGAATGTCTGGCCCGGGAAGTCATACTGCCTAGTTTGGCCTCTACGTCTTACACAGCGGATAGGTGTAGTCCGCAACAGTAACAAGGGCGCCCCCTTTCCATGCCCTCTCCCCATGCCGACGGCGTAATGAGCATAAAGAGGCAAAGAAGGAAAACAAGAGCATAAAGCTCGAGCTGTCAGGTCAACAGCAATATACCAGCCCCTAGGCCCCTAACCCCCTTCCATTCTCCCCCCTTTTTCCAAGTATATATGTACTAGTATACGTCCCCGCCCCGCCACTGTACAAAAACCCACCGGGGACTTTTATCTTCGCCATTTTCGTTTCGGGGGAGCACATATGCTTTTAGAGGCCGGCTAGCAATCATGGCGGTTTGTGTTATTTAGAAGGGAAAGCTGGGCTGTTTTTTTATTTACAAATATATGTATCATTTTCTTGATACGGATATGCGTATGCATCCATATTTCAACGGCTCTTGATTTAAATTGATGGGCGCGTTATGCGCGCCTAACGTGAGGAAAGTCACATCGTTCTCATTCGTCCAGCTTTCTAATAGGCTCGCCGCCGGTATTGTGCGTTGTCTGTATACATAGTCCCCTCACGAGGGGCAGGTTAATAAGATCCGCCTATAGGATACAGAAAGCAATACAGGAAACAATTCTTGAAGATGGTGTTACCCGATTGGTTGCGCTCTGCGGGATAAAGTGTTGAAGTCAATTGCTCGCGCACGTTGTATATACACGACGAGGTTGTTGAGGGCGAAGGAGGTAGTAAGTATCATACAAAACGTAGTTTTCCCACGCCTATTTCCGATTTCTATCTCGTGTTTTCCAGGTTGTTTCTCCAAAGTACTGGGATCCCCTGTATTACAAGTCAAGCACATGTCTTCTAGTATTCCATTTGATCCTCCCAGTTGCAGTGTCCCATGGGCAGGGTATTTCCATGCTTTCCTCTGTTGAGTTGTCTCCTTCGACAAAAGCCGAGGTTAGATGGGTTTGCTTTGATTGGTTGGCGTGACTCGTCGTTGGAGTTGAAGTTAAAATTTAATTAGGCGGTCAACTTGCTGAGAATGCCCGTCTTCTTGTTGTTCTCGCCGAAGACCTTGAGGAGACTGCTCCAAACTTGGCCGGGCTCTTGACTGGCGTCAATACCATGCCAAATGCCAGTGGACTTGTAGTAGCCAACGACAGGGGACGTCTGGGCGTGGTAGGTCACGAGACGCTTCTTGAGGGCTTCGGCATTGTCGTCGGAACGCTGAATGAGAGGCTCGCCAGTCAAGTCGTCCTTCATGGGCTCCTTAGGTGGGTTGAAAATCTTGTGATACGAGCGGCCGGACGCAGGGTGAACTAGGCGACCGGTGATACGGGCTACTAGGAGCGCATCATCGATCTGCAGCTCTACGGCATGTTGCAGCTTCTGGTTCTTCTCCGCCAGCATCTTGTCGAGTGATTCGGCCTGGGCGACTGTGCGAGGAAAGCCGTCGAGGATGAAGCTAAGTAATAATCGCGTCAGTTGCGTCAGTCCTGTGGCGCCGTGTCTTCTGCGGCCGATGGCACGCCGTGCCATTATAAGTTGCTGCGTAAACCTACCCGCCCTTGCACTCCTTGTTGTTGTCAAGCTCTTCCTTGATCATGCCAATGACGATATCGTCGCTCACGAGACCGCCAGCGTCCATGATCTTCTTGGCTTCCCGGCCCAGAGGAGTCTTCTTGGCTACCTGGGATCGCAACATGTCACCAGTGGCCTGTAAATAGTCTGTTAGCTGCCGTGCTACTTGAAGGCAGTTCTTCGGCGTGTCAGAACGCGACGTACTAGGTGGCAACATGAAAACTTCTCCTTGATCTTGGGGGCTTGTGTTCCCTTTCCTACCAAACAGGGGGGTGATTAGCGCAACTCGAGCTCGGCGAATATGTCTGTTATATCGGTGGACCTCGGCTCGAGATCCGTTTGCCTCAACCAGGCGCCAAAACTTGGACTCGACCACGTACCCGCGCCGGGCGGACCCATTAAAATCATGCGGACGTTTTCCGACGTCAAGGGTTCGCCGGATTGACGTTGCTCCAGGCGCTTTACGCGCTCCTCGAGGGTTGTGACTACATCCTGCAGCCGCTTGAATTCGGTATCAATGGCACCCATGATGAAGAAGTGCAGGAGACGGAGGACGGGATGGATCGGCGGGAAAAGGACAGAGAACAGAGAATAGAGAACGGCGACGAGCTGCAGAGAGCTATTATACTGGAGATGAGTGGAGAGGGTCTGAAGGTCTGGAGTTCTGGAGGTCTGGAGTGGAAGAGAAGGAGAAGGGGAAAAAGAGAGAAAAAAGTGAGGAAGCTAGTGTAGAGGTGAGAAGCTCCGAACGTGAAACTTGCGAAGTCGGGCTAGATATTCCGCGGTCGACGGGAAGTCTCAGAGGGAGCAGGAACCAAAATAGGACGAACGGGTTGCGACTGAGGGAACTACGTAGTGGCCTCAATTGGGGCTTCTGACTGGCTGCAGCGCTCCGGCCGGTGGGTCCAACAGTAACTGAGGCATCAGCGGCTGCTGCCCATGCCCGGCCAGAACCCCGGCCAGTAACCGCGGCGTTGCATTTGCATATATGCGCATGTGCCTGGATTATCGATTTATACAGTCTATCTCTCTATTACAGACTGTAGCTCTGACCGAGGTTCTGAGTGCCTTCGTAATCACTGAAAGCCAGCCAAAGAATTATTTCGACAACATACGGTAGGAGAAATCATATACCTACCTACTACTTCGTACGTAGCTCTAAACTAAGCTTAACTCTTAACCGCCGTGATTGTTGTGCACTTGCATCTCGCGACCTTGTCCGCTAAGTAATTAGCTAGGTAATCTTAGTAAACTTAATCAGCTAGCTTTACTCAGCTCGCCGGTCTTGACGAGCTTTGCAGAGATTCGACGATTTCTAGAACCCCGTTATCAGTCAGCAGCGGTCCCAACATCTACACTACATAACGTGCATGCTACACCACGTATGATGATGCGACCAGATTCCAAATAGCTATCTACATCTGTCTCATTCTACGGACCGTACTCGGCACATTTACCCATTAGATATTACCTATACCTCGTTACTGCAATGCAAACGCTGCACCAGCCACACCAGCCACAGTCGACTGCAGCAGGGTACGTACCTCTTGGAGACGGCGGGGCAGTTTAGGTACAGATAATAGGCAACGCTAAACTAAAACGGGGAGTCAAGCTCGCCGGACTTCGCAACAAGGCAGCCTCACAGTTACGACTGACACCTGCAGCCTTCTGCTGCTATCAACCACCTCCTTCTATCTACATCACATCAAACCTTCGCCCTTCTCACGATCCATTAATCCTAAGTACATTCTCCATTCACCAGCCGCCACCAAAGCGAGGCCCCGGTATTTACGATGCCGGCCACAACTGCTGAGACGCTCTCGTTCGTCAGCAGAAATGTTACCGTCGCACCCCTCGTCCTCTTATCCGTCGTGGACCACTTCAACCGAGCGAACAAGGGAACCAAGAAACGAGTTGTCGGTGTATTGCTAGGCCAGAACAATGGCGATGACGTCCGGGTATCAAACAGTTTTGCAGGTCAGCTGCCACACAAACGCCCATTTACATTGCCCAGCTTCTGTTCGGCTAACCCGGGCGTCTGTAGTGCCATTTGAGGAAGAGAACGATGACGCGTCCGTTTGGTTTCTTGATCACAACTATATTGAGAACATGAACGATATGTTTAAGAAAGTCAATGCACGGGAGAAGTTAATAGGATGGTATCATTCTGGACCCAAGCTGCGCGCCTCCGACCTGGAAATCAACGAGCTTTTCAAGCGATACACACCGAACCCCCTGCTTGTCATCATTGACGTCCAGCCCAAAGAATCTGGCGTGCCGACAGACGCATATTTTGCGGTGGAAGAGATCAAAGATGTAGGGGATTCCATGCTGATCCACATGAGCTATATTGACACGATGCGCATAACTAGGACGGAACAACTACTTCGAAGACCTTCGTACACACCCCCTCCTCTATCCAGGCCGAGGAAGCTGAAGAGATTGGTGTCGAGCACCTTCTAAGAGATATCCGCGATGTTGCTATCGGCACACTATCGACCCGCGTCACAAATCAGCTACAGTCATTACAGGGACTACATTTACGCCTGCGAGACATTCAGACTTACCTCCAGAAAGTACAAGACAAGCAATTACCCATAAACCATACCATTCTAGGCAATCTGCAGGACGTATTCAACCTCTTGCCTAACCTATCCACACCGAAGCCAGGCGGTGATCCCAAGGGCGCCAACGTTGGTGAGCTAGGTTATGCCATGAGCGTTAAGACCAACGACCAGCTATTAGCCATCTACCTCAGCAGTCTGATCCGTGCTATCACTGCTTTCCACGATCTTATTGAGAACAAGATTCAAAATAGGCAGCAGCAGGAGGAAAAGGAGGCGAAAAAGGAAGAAGCTGCCTCGGAGAAAGAGAAGAGCGAAAAGGAGAAGAAGGAAGGCAATGCTAACAACGCCGGTTCCGAACCGAGTGACAAGGGTTCCGACAAGGAAAAGAAGAAATAGATAATATGATGCGGTTGCATGGGAACATAAAGGCGGTGAAATGCCATGCTATGGATTGGGCGAGACTTTGATCTCGCATGAAGCAATGGGCATTGTACAGTATCCCGATGGAATCAAAACACCGCCCGGGCTATGCCGCACGCCTCTGACCCGATAGACGACGGTAGATGGAGTATGTGTTTAATGCATCGCATCCCATTTACGTTATTCACACTATCCATGCCTGGGCTCTGCAATAGAAGAGTAGAGTCCGCAAAAATCATTTGGTTCTATCCCCATGACGGTTCTCTGAGTGAATGTGATTGATGCTGCACGTTCTGTAAAGACCTCCTTACGCCGTCAATGCATTATCATATAAAGCTCCAACCAAGCCATAATCACCAGAATGTCAATGCCTGCAGGCTTAAATTCTATGCTTCCTCTCATACACGTCGTCAGATCAGTGTAGTGATCCCCCTGATATCCCACAGCCATAGACATCATAGATCCCCAACCATGCCAGCGCCCTCCTCCCGCCCCACGAAGCGCTCCTCTACATAACCACCAAGCACCGCGGGCCATTTCTCCGCCAGCACGCAGGCAAGGAGGTGCTTACAGCAGGGGACGCCTCCGGCGCCATCTCTACCATCCGCGCTCAGATCGCCGAATTCCCAGGGTTTTCCGCTTATTTCCTCTTGGGATGTGGTGCCGGGGAGGATCTCGTACCTCTCTGGTGGCGGGAGAGGTGGGAAGGCGGAGAAGGCGAAGGCTGCGCAGGTGCAGTTCCAGCTTTCTAGGCGGACTGTGTAGACCTGTCCTGGTTGCGTTGCGTGGTGTCTGTGGGATTGCGGCTGGGCGGAGCTGACTAGGTAATATATGGGTGGTTTACCGTCCGCTGTGTCTTTTTCATATGCTTTGGTGGGGTTTTCTGCTGTTGATTTCTTTGCGTTTGCTTTTATGGGTGAGGGCTGGGGTGCTTCTTGCTTGAGCATGACGCGGGTTACTAGTCGTCTGTCTAGGATGTCTAAGGCGGGGAGTAAGGCGGTTGGGTATAGAACGTGGAGAGTTGTGAGGATGGAGCGGTGGGCTCTTGGGATTAGTCTCAGGGGGTTGCTTGGTGGATCTGCACTGGCGGGTTGGGTTGAGGATTTATGAGATTTAACGTTGTTGGTTGTTGTGGTGCTATCTGAGAGGGGGATGGTTGGGAGACTTGAGATGAGAGAGGTTAGGAGATCCCTTGGGGAAGGCAGCGTTTCCGCCATGCTTCATCATGTATTCTGATGCTCTGGGTGAGATTCAACTCTTGTGATTTCGGTACATGAGGTTCTTGTAGATGTTAACGTGAGTGTGAGGGTATCTACAGAACTGTTGGTGTCGTTCACGTACAGTGCCCAGAAATACAGTGAACTGTCTAACTGATGTTTCGATAATGGAATTGCTCCGTCCAAATGCATAGCGTGCCCGTTTATAACCATCGTCCACCGTGCCAGTCTTCCATAGCGCGCCACGGGGGTATTTTAACATGGTCGTAGCGACCATGTTGGAATTCCAACACCATGTTCCATGTACCGGCCAGGTAACTTGTTGTTAGCTGGGTGACATGGTACCTGGAACATTGTATCAGAATTCCGCGATTATGTTAGCCTTAATAGGGTGTACGCACCTAATAGAGTGTGCGTGCCAACAGAATGCCGACAGAATGTTCGCACCAACAGAGCGTATGCGCTAATAAAATTATATGCATATAAGCAGTAGTTTACATAATAAGTTTTATTAGTCAAATATTACTAATAACTATCTACATATCATTTATATACCTAGGTACCTACCTAGATAAGCATGAGGAGATTATACGGAAACGAAATCATATAGAGAGGGATCGTATGAGGAGGGCGTATGGAGAGAGAACATGTGGAGTGGATGTACGGGAGCACGTACGAGGAGGGGGGACGTACGGAGTGGATGTATGGATGGTTTTGGTAGAGGTCAACAAAGCGGTTGACAAATGGTCAAATGATTGACGGAGAGGTCAACAGAGAGGCAGCACGGAGTAGTCAACGGAGTGGTTGATAGAGAGGCAGCACGGTATAGTCAACGGAGTGGTTGATAGAGAGGCAGCACGGTATAGTCAACGGAGTGATTGACGGAGAGGCAGCACAGTATAGTCAACGGAGTGGTTGATAGAGAGGCAGCACGGTATAGTCAACGGAGTGATTGACGGAGAGGCAGCACGGTATAGTCAACGGAGTGGTTGACGGAGAGGCAGCACGGTATAGTCAACGGAGTGATTGACGGAGAGGCAGCACGGTATAGTCAACGGAGTGGTTGACGGAGAGGCAGCACGGTATAGTCAACGGAGTGGTTGACGGAGAGGCAGCACGGTATAGTCAACGGAGTGGTTGACGGAGAGGCAGCATGGCGAGGCAGCACGGTATAGTCAACGGAGTGGTTGGCAGAGAGGCAGCGCGGAGAGGTCATTGACGGAGAGGTCATTGACAGGGAGGTCATTGACGGAGAGGTTATTGACGGAGAGGTCATTGACGGAGAGGTCAACGGAGAGGCGTTAACGGAGAGGTCAACGGAGATGTTGACGGAGAGGTCAACGGAGATGTTAGAGGCGTTGACAGAGTAGTTAACGGAGAGGCGTTAACGGAGTGGTCAACGGAGAGGTCAACGGAGAGGCGTTGATGGAGAGGTCAATAGAAAGAGGTTGATGGGTTGACGGAGAGGTCAACGGAGTGGTCAACGGAGTGGTCAACGGAGAGGCGTTGACAGAGAGGTCAACGGAGATGTTAGAGGCATTGACAGAGAGGTCAACGGATCAACGAAGACGTTGATGTTGGTGGAGAGGCAATATACGAATCAATAGAGAGATGGATGAGATGGATGAGAGGAATAGGGGAGATGGAGGATAGGAGGAATAGAGAATAGAGAAGATAGAGGAGAGATATAGAGGAAAGAATAGGTATGAGTGATATAGAAAGAACGGTAGTATAGTAAGTGACGATGTAAAGTAATTCATTGATAGGGAAGGCAGCAACACGGTTGATGGTGTTCATCAGGGGTTTATTTGTACAGTGCATTATACAGTGTATATACTGTGCAGGTTTACTGCACCTATATACATAACAGAATGTTATGTGCAATAAAATGTCCTCTTAACAGAATTACACATTTCAAGACAATCACTACTTTAAATGGCTAGCTTATTTTTCCTAAGCTTGTATGAAGTACATGATCACGATAGCATGGTATACCTATTTAACTAGTATCTGTACATGAATCACTAATTTACAACATAATCTTCTCCCTATTTGGCTAGCCACAATGGTGTTGGCCCTTCAATTCGCTGTTACAATTGTACAATGCTGTTTGAAATAAACATGGTCGCCACCACCCTTGTAAAATACCCCCGTGGCGCGCTATGGTTGCTGTCAGCAAACAATTGCAATACACATCGGCCTCGTCGCCACTGAACAGGTTCCGCATTACTGTTCAATCCCCCTCTTATCCGTTTCAACAGGAGTAAAGACAACATTCTCAAGTTTCTTGCAAAGCTCCTTGAGACGCTCTTTCTGGTGACTGGGATCCTTTGACTTATCATCTGAATCTGGCGCTTCACTTGTCGGCGTTGACGAGTCCATCCACTCAGTCATGAGGCGGGACTACAGATGGTCGATGCTCAACTTTCGACTCTGCACTTCGAAATTTGAGTTGAGCAATGCCTCATACGACTGAAGAATTTTGGTTGGCATGGACGTGTCGAAGCTAAATGGCTGAACTTGAATATTAACGTTTAGGACCTGATGATCGTGTGATACTTCCGCCTCGCAGATGTCATTCATACCACGGATTATTTCAGTAATCCGCTCCCGGATGTCGCATGGGTTATTCTCGGACGCAGCCAGCACTTGTTTTCTGAGACTAATATTTGCCCCGTTGCTTTTCGAGCTCGGAACCTCGGTTAACGAGATGGACTCTATGGTCCGAGACACCCCGTGTGACGGCTGGGCAATTACTTCCACGTAAAGAACGGTCGCAAGGGCTGGTCTGAATGTTCTGAGGAAAAGCACAGGAACGGCGCAGCTGGGAACGAACAAGAGTATTTTCAGCTCATATATACGATTTAAGTGTACATATTCCGATGACCCTTGGCCGGCGCGATACTGCCCAAGATGGAGGCGCCATACCTGTTCCGTTTCCGCCCAGTCTGTCCTGGTTTAGGAACAAGTGACAGCTTACAGATCCTGATCAGTGGTCGACAAGTGTCGAGGTGAAAACAGTCACGCCGGTGTCTAGCCATTCGGCATGCATAGTGTTGGCTTCAACCGCCCCGATTCCCACATTGCTAGTCCTGGAGCTTCCTTCGATAATGCGGGTTGCAACTTTTTTTGACGGTTATATCTATACCAACTTGGAACAGTTGCGCAGCGGATCCAGCCGTTTGGGATGGAGAATGCAAGTTACACCTTGACTTTTAAGATGTACTGCATCACCCAATCCCACGACACAATTACGATTCTATAAGCCAAGATTTGGTAGTTGCAAAAGATTTGCCCGGGCATAGCACACTCTATCTGACGTGTAAACAGGTTACAGTAGGTTTACAGCAAACCTAGTTTGGAGTCACCGAAACATTGGTAGGTAGCCAAACGCGTATATAAGTAGTGGACAAGCCGCGTCCTTTTTGATGGGTCAGGTTTCGGTGTTCTATTGCGGTACTCAACTGTCCGAATTCCCTGCGATAGTTCATCTTGCCACTGCTTTCATTCTAATATCACCGTTTCCACTTCTCTAAGTGTTCTTGTCAGGACACAAAATGAGTTCGAAGAACAAAAGTTCGGAGGGGGATGCCCAAAAGAGTCAAACATCAGACATCTCTCTACTCCACCTCACCCTTCAAACTGATCCGTAAGTATACTTCGGGAGATGTCCTTCTCACCCCGGCTGTGTTGAAAGTCAAACTTTTACCCCAAGACAGGAGGCGTTTATTCCAAATTGCAAGCAATATAGCTGACGGCCTGGATAGAAAAGCCAGCGAAGCCCCCTCGGAAAGTTCTGGCACATCTCCATATGCAAAATCTACATCTACAACACGCGATGCCCTACCACAAGCACCACCTGTGAAAACATTCAACTTAGAAGACTTCCTAAAAGAAGATCTTATCACGCCTGAGATGGAGAAAGCGCTATCGCGCGAAAGTATTGCAGAGCTCAGAGCATCAAGACCTTTTAGACGCTATGCTGAGGAAAGGCGCAAATATTTAGAGTTGGCCGCCAATCCTCCTTGGAAGCAGAAGCGGGCAAGGAGAGCGCAGCCGATTGACGGCGAAGAGGACGTGAGACGTCATCCGGAGGTGGGCCAGGAAATCGCGTTGGCGGATGCCGAGTTTGAAGAAAGTCAGAGAATATTACGAAATATTATGTAAGTGCTCAGTGTTGTTGTTCTCAGTTTGACGGAAAGGGTAGCGTGACTGACGTGACCTCGCGAGAAAGAACCAAGTGGGAAGACGGGTCGTGCTCAATTACGCAACACCAGTATCACACTGCGACGCGACGCCTTGAGGGGCAAATCGGGAACCTCCTCGCCTCGAGAGTTACATTGCGAACGTCGGCCTTTGAATTTGTCGGAAGAGACGGGGAGTTTACTACGTGTAATAATGCGGAACCCCGGGCCTACCTAAGACCCTCGGCTTCGCAGTCAAAAGCGCCATTTGGATTTACAGATACGATGATGGTCGCTCGCTGGCAAGCGGCGATCTTTAATGCCTACGGGACAGAGTATGGGGAGGAAGCTGATTTGGCCTGGTGTCCAATATCTCAACTCTGGCTGCCGAAAGAAATGGTCGTCGCTGTTCACATTGTTAGACCCAGTGTAGCGGAGACAGTGGCGGAGCATTTGTTCGGACCTACCGATGCGGAAAACGGCCATATTTGGAGTATTGAGAATGCAATGCCCCTGTGTCGGTCATACGGAGCAATGCTTCACGATACCAGAATCGCCATCGTCCCGACCAAAGACGGCAAAGACCTCATGGTTACCGTTTTAGACCCGCACATGCTTGAACACGATGGCGATTTGTCGGTTCTTCCTAGTGGTCGGGGACTTCACGGTCGGATCTTGAAGTTTAAGACCGATCACCGCCCAGGCATGCGATACCTGTATTTCAACTTCGCTATGAACCTACTACGCCGCCAGAGATACACGTTGGACGGATGGTGGAAGGGCCACATTCTGCATCCTGAGGGCACCGCTTTCTTCTCTGCTCCCGGAGAAATGGTGAGAAAGTCAACGCTAAAGACGCTTGCAATGAACGTGGCGTATCTATCAAGCGACGAGGCCGAGGAATTTCTAGCCGCTCTGTCTAGCAAGTCGCAAGAGCTGCTCAGAAGAGAAGATTCTGGGGCACTTTCGAAGACCGCAGGCGAGGGCAGTGAGAAGAAAGAGGAGGTTATTATGTCTTGTTATATCCAACACACTTATCGGGATCTCATTATGGTTACCTCTACGGATCGGAAGCTCATGCTGAGTTAGTTTCACGTTCTTGAGATCGGTTCATGAATATACTTATTGTTACGAGCGCGCAGTAAATAAAGAGGCAAGCTTGTGTATATGACAACTTACCTCGTAAGCTAACCAACCCCCTTCATGGCCCGCCCCCAAATCGAATCAAGCGAAAGTTGATGTAATGCATTGAATTCTGAATATCGCAACAACGAATCAAGCTACTGTTCTACTTTTTGAGACTATTTGACAAGAATTCATCCTTCCACAGCCTGGTCAATTTCTATACTCGGTGCAACGTTTTCTTCCTCGGAATCTGGTATGGTACGTCATCGACGTCGCTTCACTCAACGGTTAGACTGCTCTCTTGCTTCCACCTATTGCATATGAGCGAATTGTTCATTTCAGCCCGATTTGTCCTCCTTGCGTTTATCTGAACGCATATCATTCAATTGGGACCGTAATACATCGTTCTCCTTGGATAATGCTACAGTTCGATCGTTTGCACGATCCAACACAATCCCCACTTACGAAACATGGATCTGGCTGTAGGGTTTGCAAAGACTGTCGAGTCTCGACGCATCACTTTTTGAATAAGAATTAAACCGCGCGATGACTTTTGTGTTGGTATAGTAATAGCAATGAATAAACAATCGTATTCAGGCTCTTCTTCGCGTGGTATGACCGGTGGTGGTGTGGTCTGAGTGGCCTTGTCGGAGCGCGTGCTATTGAGACGGACATATCTTGGGTTTATAGCTTTTAGCCAGTTCCTAGGGTAGATGCCTGTCGCTGTGAAGCCTGCCCGGATGTTTTCTTTCGTTAATGCTCCATTTCTGGCGAAAGCGAAAGCTTCTAGGGACTCTCGTTTGCTCGGGTAGGATCGACATCGCTTTGCGCATAATTCTGTCATAATTGTTCGATATCGCTGCTTTATAACGGAGAATGGGTCCAAATCGCATAGTTGAAGCACGTGAGACGAGTGCGCTGGCAATAATATAAGTTAAATCCGGTTGGCAATGCATTCTTCCATGAAAGCTGGTGTTGTATGGCTGTTGTGACTGTCCAGTATCAGGCATATCCAATCTCACGGGTCCTCGGGCTTGGTATGTGGAATAATGGGGTTTGGGCTCTTCGCACAACAAGCAGGCTACACTTATCCCAACTCCGTACACCGGAATGATTAACACTCGTGGCCGAATAGCACGAGACACCGTTCGAGCTTTTATCTTTCAGCTTCCCTGCGTATCCGTAAGCGCTCCTAAACGCCTTGGCTACCGGTTCGTTCTTTGGATATGCTAGAAAAAGACTATGCCAACAGGTAGAAACAAGTTCAGAAACGATACAACAATCTTAACATATGCCTGGTGTTTGCTTCACCTGCGCAAGAGGCCTGCCTTTCCCAACAATCAGCTTCCCACCCGCAAGTCGGTCGGCGTCCTGCAATGGCAGCACAATATCGCTGTAAATAGCCTGGCGAAAGCCGTCGTCATCCAAAGACAAGCTGTCAGCGTCGAGATCGCATTTGATACAATGCTCCACGACCCTCCTGAATTCAGCGGAGCTAATCCACTCGACTCGTTTTAATATCCCTTCAATCCTCGCAAAGCCTTTGGCTGTTGTGTAGTCGAATATGTCTTCTAGCGGGACACCGCTCAAGTCCACACCTTCGTCGTTCCAGAACTCGTATACTGGCTTCCACAGCATGACCTCTACTAAAAAGATACCCAGGTAGTAAAGCGTTGATACTCCTGCTGCTTCGCTTGATCGGTCATGATTCGGCGCTGTTGTCGAACTCTCCAGGTCGTGAAGCGACTTCTTTGCCAAATAGATCTCATCAAAATCTACGTTTCCGTGGCGCGAGATCAGGAAAACGTCCTTTATGGTGAGTGTAGCAGGCATCCATAGGGTATTGTGCATGAATAGGACACTGGAAGCGGCGGCGGCGGCGATGTGGTATTTTCGAGCGAGCGAGGGTCGATTTGTCTGGGAAAAAACGTCCTTCAGGTGAACTGTAGTGCACTTATCGTCGTCATATGATGACCTAAAAGGAAAGACTTCGAACCTCTGCGGTTTCTGAGTCGTGTCATCAAGTAGGTACCCGTAAGGGTCCTTATGTTTGACATCTGGCTGCTTGCAGCTTAATATGCGACAAATATCCTTCACTTGAACAAGTTGCCGAGTCTCCTGTCGAAGCGGTAAAACGCACCCAACGGGATCGGTGGTAATTTGATGGGATATCCCCAAACCTCGGCCAACTGTCGATCCGCCTCCACCAACGGGCCGAGGGCCTTGTACTGCGGGTGTACTTGTACTATCATTCAAGAATCTCACTCGCGAAAGCTTGGACTTCTTCGCCATCGTATCGTTAGCCGCAGGAAGCACGGCTGCTTTACGCACTTTTATGGGAATCTCTGCCAATCTGAGGACCAGTTCATCCCATACCCAGCTGCTATGTGCTTTTCCTCGAGCATCCCGTGGCTTATTGGCCAAGACAAGATGGAAATCCAGCCGCTTAACGAAAGCCTCCTCGTCCTGCACCCGTTCTGTGACTTTTGGTGTAGGGAGGCCGAAACCTACACCATGCCATTGAGCGCAAGTACAAGACAGGCTGGATCTCAAAGCATTATATATGCCTCTCGACACTGCTTGTAACAAGGTGAACAGCTTCTCTTGTGAGGGAACTTTCCGATAGGGCTGATTTCGTAGGTTACCAGCCATCATCAAATCAAGTTTTTGGTTGATATCAGCTAGTCTCTTCAAGGAGTCCTCGTGGGTGGAAAGCTGTAACGCAATCTTGATCATGTCCCGCTTACCAATCGGCCCGTCGTCGATTCTAATCTGTTTCAAATTCTTAGCACTAAAACCAGGACAATATCTTCGACCTGTTCAGTTGGATGAGCTTTGAGTTGCCGGTACTGTCTGTCCACGATCTACTCGCTGACGCTTCCGGACTTTGACATAGGACAGTGGACTGACCTCAAAATCTGGTCCAAGGCCTAACTTCGAC
Source organism: Xylariaceae sp. X802 (assembly GCA_028637635.1). Taxonomy (NCBI): domain Eukaryota; kingdom Fungi; phylum Ascomycota; class Sordariomycetes; order Xylariales; family Xylariaceae; species Xylariaceae sp. X802. The sequence continues at coordinate 123,134 of JAJFDH010000065.1, read as the reverse complement.
CGTATTTCTTCGACTGCCTCCTTCATGGAATTCACTAGCGCTTCGAAATCCTTCAGTGTGTGGTCAAGCCTTCGCTCAACAAGGACCCTAATGTCGGGGTCCTGCCATCGGGGCCCGAAAGGTTCCGCAAGCAAAGGCTTCATGTCTTTTGGGTCTATGATCCCCCCCAGCAAAGTCTCGCAAGTGTTCCTTAATATGGTCTGCTCGGTGCTGAGGGCTGTGGCTAAAGAATGCACCACTTTTGCGCGACGCCGTACAATCTGTATCATCTTGATCCCACGCTCATAGTGCTCGAGAGCGGAGATCAAAAGCGGGATAGCGCCGAGGACGACACCAACAACTTCAAAGCCTGACATTCTGATGGATTTGGCGTTAGGTCTTGAACAGCCGGTGCAGAAAAAACTACAACAAAAGAACTCTAGACTCTGATGCTGCGTATCAATAGCGAACCAGCGACAGATAAAGAGAAGGGTTCCTCGAAAAGAAGAGGGGCTGCGGCGCAGCGGCTGAAAACCCATTACGGTACCTAGCTTTAAGCTGTAAGCAAGCTGATTGGATTCATGCAATGTAACACTCCACCGGCGTGAGGATATGGCCGCATGAGGGGTGAGCTCTTGTTGATGATTAGAAATTCTGTCAAGTCAGTTCATATCGAAGTTAGTTAGATACCTGGTTTAAAAGCGGCTACAGAAGAGACCATTCTCCTACTTTACCCTCGAATTAGTTATTCACGCTTCGGATGTAGAAATGGCCTCCGAGTCAGCCACGGAGTCAATCGCAGACCGCGTCGCGCAGAGTTTGGCCGCATTTGAAGCAATTGATAAGGTTGAGACCCAGGCAGAGCCTACCGACTCTCAATCTGTCTGTGTACAGGCGATGCGCGATCAACTGTCCAAGTTCAAGTTGTGGGCCGGCAATATAGGGGCGCATCGAACTGGACGGCGTTCTTTGGACTACCGTCTCCGAGACGCTTCTCACCTTCATACACAGGTAATGAGGCTGCTTGGTGATTTAATTACCTCGTTGGGCGAAGGTCAGATACAAATCATTCCTGAAGAGTAAGACGATCTCTGACAGGGTTCAGTACATTCGATCCTATCTGGAGAAACACTTCCCTGGGACCAAGACCCATGGGAAGCGGACGAACTTGATGAGGAGCTGGAGGATCTCCTCATGAACGAAGATTTCGAATTCGACTCAGAATTAAGCCAGTTGGCGAAAGAAGTTACCGATGCCGTCGGCAATTTGCTACGACTTTCAATATCGCTTCGCAATCCTGCCCCGCACGACCGCTTCATGTCGACTGAGTACGCAAACGTGCACTACTTCGAAGCAAATGACAAAGCCCATGTCGAAGCCAAGTTTCCGAGAGCGAGCCAAGCTTTGGTCATAAGGCTGGGTCAAGCATTATCCCAGCGGCGACAATATTTCAAGTACCGAGAATCACATCATGAGAAGCTGGCTCGCGGTTTGTTCGATTCCGGACGATCTGAGGCCGGTGCACAGAGCACGATCGCATCATCTATTCCTGCAGCAATGAGAGTCCCTGGAGCTGTACCGGTATCAGAAGAGCTCGACGAGGATGAACGTTCCGACGCGGGTTTCTCTCAAACTTCGTTCGCTACCACTGCTCCAGAGTCTGGCCGTCTAAGTATACCGCCTATACCGAGAAGAGCTTACGATGGTCCTTTTGAGTGTCCATTCTGTTTCATGTTGATTTCAGTGAGTAGTACGCATCAATGGAAGTAAGTGTGCTATGTTGGATTCACTCCCAAGGTTCACAGGCGCTTATAAAGACAGGAAACACGTTCTTCGCGACCTGCGGCCATACATTTGTCTGGCCGAAGACTGTGCAACGGCTAGTAGAGAATACGGCCGTCGCCACGAGTGGATGAACCACATGTTCCAGAAGCATTGGAAAAGTTGGGAATGTCCATACCAGTGCGGATTCGATAGCACAACGGAAACGAACTTACGCCGGCATATTGCTAGGCTCCATGGATCCAAAACGGAAATGGAGCTGGATGCGATGATTGCAAGATGCGCTCGAACTCGATCAATATCTTCATCTTCGCCTGTCGAGTGTCCCTTCTGCCAAGATACTTTGGAGTCTGTTCAGCAATACCAGCGGCACGTGGGTCGCCATCAGGTCGATTTAGCCCTTTTTGCTCTTCCGAAAATTGAAGACGACGATGAGGAACTTGATGAAGAAAATGAAGAGCAAGAAACCGTATCCACACGCAGCGGAAGCTATATCGAAGAAATAAGTGATGGCGTTTTCCTCAGAATAATAGACGCAGTGATTGACACTGTCGAGCCTCGGCCATCGCAGCCCAATCTGTCAGAAGCCCCTCATATTACGGAATCCGCCAGTGAGCATTATGTGGAAAGGCTCGGGACCCTATCTGAGGCCGAGGGTCAAACCAATGACAATGAAAATGGCGAGTTCCACTACCGCGCACTGTCGGAGTACTCTTTTTTGCTAATACCTAATGTAGATATCGTGCGAGAAAAAGGATCTAACAAGGCTTCCGCTGAGCAACTCGGCCCAAGATCACCGGCAATAATCGAGGAGGTGGATCGAAATGCACCTCCCAAAAAGTGCACCCATCCAGGGTGCAATAAAGGGTTTATACGTGCCTGCGATCTCGAAAGACATGAGAAAACTCATACTCGGCCCTTCAAGTGCCCGCAAACAACTTGCAAGTACCACGAGTTTGGGTGGCCGACCGAGAAAGAGCTGAATCGTCACGTCAATGACAAGCACGCGGTTGTCCCGGAAATGTTCGAGTGCCAATTCAAGCCTTGCCCCTATAAGTCAAAACGCGAATTAAATTGCAAACAGCATATGGAAAAGGCGCATGGATGGACATATCTGCGATCGAAAATCCCCAAGTCGAAGGGAAGCAAGCCTGGTGACTTCGTAGAACCTACCCCAATGCTGAACAACCAGCCTACGCCGCCAAGTCACGATCAGACTGATCCAGTCATGGCATCTAATAGTAGCCACAAGATGGAACACACAGAGCGGGGAGACTATGTCGACATCGGAGCGTCGCTACCCATAGTCGAGCCGGAACCCGCCATCGCCGATGACGGTGAATACCCGCCCGTCTATGAACTTGATCAAGCCCAGATGGAGCTTAGGGAGGTCGAACTCATTGCCACAATCGAAAAGGACGAAAGCCGCCACGAGCGGACGGTCCGCGAAGAGCGGGAGTTGCGTGAGGCTAAGAAAGAGCTCGACCTTATCCGTGCGAAGAGGGAACAGGAAGAGCTAAATCGCCGTCTCGACGAACTCACTACGGCGCTCTATCGTTTAAAGAACAAGGAAGACGCGGAGAGAGAAGCTAAAGAGGCCGTCAGGAAACAAAAGAAAGAAGCTGAAGCTGAACGTAGTCGCATGCGCGGCGAGCGAAGACAAGAGCGGCTGCTCCAGTTCGGTCTCAGCCCGAAGACCAAAGATTCTCAGAAGTGAGAAGGCCAAATCGAACGGAAGAGGGAAAGAAAATCTGTGGCGTATCCTGGACCGTGTAGATAATAGTGATCCGGCGGAGGTCGGAGCGTGTGATCGAGGTGAACGCCGGTAGAAGGCGGACAGTCTGTGGAAGGGCCCTGGATGAAGGCTTTGGCGAAGGGCTGTGGCACGGGCCACATTACGATAAGTGGTTCTACAGGCCTAGAGGGGACCCACCGCACAACTTACACTTCTACAACACACTTTCTCGGGGCACATTCGCAGCGTCGACTACGCGCATTTTTTCTTTGCTGAGAGCAATACAGACAGATTACTACCTATAATTGCTCGCATCTCGTGCGATACAATCTATTATTCCAGTGCCTCGATTAAGATGGCTCCAGCATACAGTACTAGAGCTAAAACGCCAGGAAAAAACTCTGCACCCGACCCACAGGAGGGCGAATCGAGCACCGACACCATGTCGTCAGGTCCAACTGAGCAGCTCCTAGGGCTCGGTCAGCCAGATACCGATACGATAATCCCAGCGACCCAGACACACGCCGGAGATGTTACGCAGCCGCCAGAAAAACGTGCCCGAGCCAACACCGCAGGAGCTGCGCTACCGACAGAAGAAGAAATTGCACGACGCGAGTTAGCGCTCCGCCTCCGAAGGCTTCAACGAGCCGAGGAAGAAGAGGAACGCCTTGCTCAACTAGCCCGTGAGGGCATCACGGCCGCTCCTCGTACGGGCAATGGGGACTCAAGCTATGAGTTTCAAGAAATCCGTGAGTACCCTTCTATTGTGACGGAAACAGCCAAAAGATTCCCCGGTGTCGACCCGAAATATATCTTAGCGATATATAAGAACGATCTTGATCCGATGAACTTGATCAAGCTACGTGCGGGTGGTTACATATCAATGGCAACGTCGCAGTTGCACGCAAGTCAAGCAACAGGTCGGGTCACTATGGTCGCCCCGATAGCGAAGGCCGAAGCATATGGGACCGATATCAGTCTTTGGGCTTACTGCTTTACAACATACGTAGCCATCTACGGCCAATTGTTTACCGAGCACTTGCACGTGGTTCGAGCGATGAACGACTTCGCTCGCCGCATTTTCGAGTTAGCAACGATTCATGAGCTACAGTCAGTTATTATCTTGGCAGCAAGTCGCATTCGCCTCTGCAACATTACACCACATGATGCACAGTTATGGTCGGAGAGAGACTTAAACTGGGAGGCAACGTTTCTTTCAACAATGACACATAAGGGTGCACGCTCATCTCGACCTCTCAAGACGGCCGAAAATGGCCGTAATAAGGAGCGTAAAGAGTCCGAAGTCTGCAACCGATGGAATGACTCGAACTGTGTGCGTGACTCAGGCCCATACAAATGTGTTCGCAAACATGTATGTCGAAACTGTGGCTCGGATAAGCACAAGGAGCCTAGCTGCCTGAAAAGGGATTAGGGAAACATGGCCGTCCTTCGCCGAGAAGACGGCCACTACAAGCTCGCCCCAAAGGTGGTGGTCAGCCAGTATACGCATATGCCAAAGTCTATCAACGAGCGACAACCGTTCCCTGAAATAGTGTTAATGATCCAGAATCGCCCCTCACCACCAGCATGGCCGCCACTTAATACAGTACCTGCCTTCCAAGTTTTCGACAGCTCGGGCCCTGCCCTAGTCAACTCGCCTTCACCGCTTCGAGCTCGAGTCTGGAGAGAGGCACTGAAGGGCCACCCGAATGGGTTAGGCGATATTCTATTTGGTATTCTTACGTACGGTGCATGCTTGGGATGCAATCCACTCCCACAGCCAGGGTCGTCACCGAACCTCAAGTCAGCCGATGTGGACCATAGGATTATTGAAGATCAGATTACCAGTGACCTCAAATTGGGCCGTATATCAGAAGTCGGTGACAATACGCCCTTGCTTAGCTCACCACTCGGTCTAGTCCCGAAGCCAGATAATGGTTGGCGTCGAATTCATCATCTGTCTTTCCCTAATAACGACTCGGTAAATGACCGGATTCAGACCGTATATGGTACGTTCAAATATACTACCATACAAGACATCTTTAATATGGTTCGCCAAGCTGGGCCTGGAGCATACCTGATTAAGAAAGATTTGAAAGATGCATTCCGACTCGTACCAGTGGCACTAGCGCAGCGTTGGCTACTCGGTTTCACGTGGAAAAACCGTCGTTATCATGAAAATTGTCTACCCTTTGGTCTACGCACAGCTCCTTTCCTGTTTAACCTGTTTGCGGAAGGTTTTCATTGGATGCTCGAAGCATTACTACCAAAAGCAAGCATTGCACACTACTTAGACGACTTCATATTCGTGCTCCCCTCTACGTACCAAAACCAGACGTTTATAGTACATCGAATGTACGACTGGCTGTCGAAAGCCCTAGAGCCCCTGACCACCTAGTGGATCGCACAGGGCAATGGATCACCAAAATAGCCCCGCGCTACTGAATTTCTTCACTTTCTTCCCGTTCTCAACCACAACTACTACAACAACCCCCTCCAAAAAATACCACGGCGGATAGCGCAGAAACCCGGCTTTTAGCTGCTATATTTGCTATTGAAGGAGGTATTTCGCAGAGGATAGCAGCTAAGTTGTACGGTGTCGCACCGTCTACCCTACCCAAATAGCTACGCAGAGGGCTAACTCGTTCAGGTTGGCAGAAAATAACCTACTATTCAGTAGGGCTATGAAGGAAGACCTAGTTGCTACTTTACTAGGCTTCGACTTGCCTTAGGACTTTTGGTTATCCAGAAATTCAACGGTTTACCGGCTATCATCGTGAAAACCTAAGAGAGATCGGACTTACTTGGTAAATACTATGTTGATCGGTTCATTCAATAGCATTCTGAAGTACGAATTAAGCTGTAAGTTTCCCCAGAAGCCAGTAAGGCTGCCATTGACGTTTCCGAACAAATCTAACTCTTTTTAGAAGACTACGAAGCCTTGCCGAGAAAGCACAACTTCAAACCGTACTACACCGTTAATATAGACCGCAGAAAGGTCTATTATCACTTAGCAAGGTGGTAAATCGGTAGTCACTAAGCATGGACTACGGCAACTGTGTCATTAACCTCAGCATTATACACGAATTCTCCGTTTTCGCAGGTGCTGTGGTTGTCTACTATTAATAAATGGTACTACGGGTCTCGAGGCTTCATTTTGAACAAATATACCTTCGTAAGTTAGTATCCGCCGCTCTATCGCAAGTTTAACACTTCAGATTGCAGGCGAACTAGCACGGAAGAATATTAAGCCAGAATCACTCGCCGTGGAGGTTACTCGCAAGGTCTTCGGCAGGTCCTTTTTACACCGGCCAAAACTACTTCTACCCGAGGCCTACTATTACCTTTAGTCTCCCAGAGGCTCTCTATATACCAAGGAATTGACCGGACCTCTATTCGCAATCCCGGAAGTTGAAAAAAGACCTTACTCACAAATAGCGTACGTTGGTTATGAATGCGGGAAGCAGATCAATCCGTCAACCGTAAAAACGGTCTATCAGGAGCGCGAAATCGACAGCGCCAAGGCTGAGACCGAAGCCTTGCGGTTAGTAAGGAAGAACACGGTAAAAAAAAACTATTTTATAGCATAAAAGAGGTAGTAGAAGTCCGGTTAGCGCCGACAACCAGGCAGAGTATCGGACGAAGACGAAGCACTACAGAATGGAAAGAAATAGCGGAGACCTCTCCAAAGGTAGCTAGATCAATAGCCACGTCAATTCCACCCTAGGAGACCCGAATAGAGTGCAAAGCGGTGTTGCGAATAGCCTCACTTTTAGCCGTATAGTAGCGGCATACCTGCTGACTAAGTGATCCATTTCCCTGTGCGATCCACTAGGTGGGCAGGGGCTCTAGGTATTATCCCGAATCCGAAAAAAGATGGCGAAGGTATATGCCTTGAAGTCTTAGGTATCGAAATCAACACGTTAGCGATGACAGCAAAACTGTCAGAAAAAAAGTTAGCTAAGGCATTACGGATCACGAATGACATCTTGGCGAAATCGATAGTCTCACGACGGGATATCGAACGAGTGACGGGATATTTAGGCTTCTGTTCTACGGTTGTCCCTCTAGGACGTGCCTTTCTAGTCAATCTTTGGGCCATGCTTGCTCGGTTCGGCTCGAAATCGTTTCGAGTTCTTACTAAAAATGCAATAACTGACCTTCATTGGTGGCGCGACTCGCTACAAGAGTTTAATGGCATCCATTTGCTAGTCGATCAGAATAGGCCGTCATTCCATTTATTTACGGACGCTTCTGGTCGGGGCATTGGCGGTTTCTGGTACGAAGGAGGACCGTCAAGCGGGAATTGGTATATGAACCTTCCAATCCCTGAAGATCAAGCATACAGCGAACTGCGAGCGCCAGATGAAATGTCGATACATATCAATACCGCTGAAATCGTAGCAATTCAGGCTGCCTTTCGGCGTTGGCGTGATCGTTGGGCGTCCGGCATTGTGATAGTTCACACAGACAACACAACAGCTGAAGCAGGCCTTCAAAATACGTCAACACGGAACTCATTGTCTCTTGATGCATTACGGGATATTTTGGTTATGATGGCAAGCAGAGACATTCGTTGTCAAGTTCGACGTGTGTCATCATCGGATAACGGCTTGGCGGATGCACTGTCTCGTTTCTATGTCGGTACGATAGCTGACTTATGTCCTAATTGGCAGAGCCTTTTGCAGGTTATCCAACAGAACGCTTCAAGCAACGCGTAGCACGGATCTCCTCAGACCCGGATTACGTTCGTTTATTGTGGGCTGGGGTGGCAGAGTCAACTCGACGAGGATACGAATCCGCTATCAATAAGTACGAAGACTGGTGCAAGGTACGAAACCTTGAACCCTGGCCAGCTCAGGAAACGGTGCTTGCTCGGTATGTATTCGAATGTGCCTTTGGTCGGACCCAAGGACGTATTCAGGGCTCAACACTACAGTCATATCTCTCCGCTCTACGCTCGGTCCACGTGGACCTACTTCTAGATACTACAGTGTTCGACAGCCCACATATACGACGACTCGTTCAAGGCGCAACATATCTATTCCCTCACTCCGTACGCGCATCAAAAAAACAGCCAATATCGGCAACGTTTCTCGATCAACTTGTGTCCGAAAAGGCTACCCGAGGGGAGCATCCCAAGGATACATTGGTGGCGAACGCGGCATTTACATTAGCATGGCACGGCTTTCTACGGCTCGGTGAAGTAACGCATACAGACAAACAAGCGGCCGATACCTATAAATTTGAAGCTCTAGGCCTAACGCGGGCCTGCATCCAACCTTCAATGTCAGGGGATCATTTCAGGTTACTGCTACGGGTGAGTAAGACGGACAAGGATCGAACTGGTGTTAGTATCGTGCTCGGTGCGACAAAGAGTACTGCATGCCCGGTATTCCATATGGGTAAACTACTCAATTGGGGAAACAGCCCCATACATGATGCAAGTACGACGCCTCTATTTCAAACCACTGCCGGGGCATTTTCGAGGCCTCGTGCATTGGCGATCTTATACAACCGCCTCGCAAATCTGGGTATCCCACGAGGGACTTACTCAGGACACAGCTTTCGCAGAGGAGCGGCTCAACATGCTCATAACACGGGGATGAGCGAGGGGGAAATCAAGCTTCTTGGTCGTTGGTCATCAGATGCGGTCAAACGATATTATAAAACATCGTCAACGAGTCTATTACAGCTCCAGAAACGATTCGTTTCGGGTGCAGAAACGTAAGCATAGGTGGAAAACGTAGTTCAATCTATCTACGTTATCGTGGCAAAGGGCTACCCCCTACGAGATGAGCTCGGCTCATATGTATCCCCAATGCGAGTGTTAGACACTTCGTTGATCACGCTGCATCATTTTCCTCCTCGTTATCTCCTTGAGCCTCCTGGGCTAGACGGGTTTGACCAGCCTTGACAGCGGCGCGAAGAGCTCCTAATACATCCATATTTCTATTGTCAGACCGGAAGTCCTTTTGAAAGTGCTCGGGAGTTCGTCGAATACGGGATAGACTTACGGGCGGCCTTATTGAACGCGAGAAGGCTGGTATCGTCACGAATGCGGCGCGCAGTACCTCGAGCGGCCACGAACAAGTCATACTCTCGGCGGCAACGGAGCGCATCGATATCGAGCTGTGTATACGGGGTTAATACATGGACCTCTAAGGATTGAGAACGGAAATGAGCAGCTTACTGGCATGCAACCGCCACCCTTCTGACCCTTCCGTGATTTAACACATTGCATACATTTACCAGTATCGGAGGTAGTGTCTTGCGCGCAGGGGTTGTCGACGCTCTAGAAACCACAGTTGAGCTGGAGTCATTCGATTTGAGTGTGACACTTACTCGGGTGACACGATTGAAACAATTACCGCAGACAATACGTTGCTCTTCGTGCTTTGCCGGGTCCTAGCCTATAAAGATGTTAGCAAATCATATCCAGGCACTTTCGGCCATCCAAACCCTACCAGCACAAGCAGGGGCAACTGAGCCTGCAACGGGGGCAACTGGGCCTGCAATGGGGGCAACTGGGCCTGCAGCAGGGGCGACTGAGCCTGCGACAAGCGCAACAGCATCCGACGATTGAGACATGATTCTTGGTATCACGACGAGGCAAATGCGGTTTAATTATGACGATGGAGTCGGAAAGTGATCATGCGACAAAGATCTCTCCCAGTGTGTTGAGGCAGTGGTTACGACGTAAGGCTGCTTGATTGCGGGCGGACAATTACGTTTGGGGGGATACCTGGGGAAAGCACGGACCCCAGGCTTACCTACAGTGTGCAAAACCCAAGCGCATCCCTATTTGAGCCCCGACATACCCAGTACCTCCCAGCTGCCAAACCACAACAATAGCACTATTTGGGGCGTGAGTTTGGGCAGTCATAGGCTAGTCTACCAGGCTTACTAGCTAAAAATGGCCTAGCGCGGGTTACATAACCGCAGGTGCATTTTCACGGCCTCGGCGCGCAGACTAGCCTATTACGGCTCACGCTCCCCCAATATACGCAATTAACTACCCATACGAGTGCCCTAAAGTGTGCTGTAGATAAGTGGTTCTACAGGCCTAGAGGGGACCCACCGCACAACTTACACTTCTACAACACACTTTCTCGGGGCACATTCGCAGCGTCGACTACGCGCATTTTTTCTTCCCACCCACCGCCCTTAGTCACGACATTAGCAAGGAAGAGGAGGAGGCGCTTCGCCAGGTTGTATAGTAGAGTTGCTTTTCTGTGTTTGTTTCTACGTTCTTCGTTCAGTCTGGGCAGTCATAGGCTAGTCTACCAGGCTTACTAGCTAAAAATGGCCTAGCGCGGGTTACATAACTGCAGGTGCATTTTCACGGCCTCGGCGCGTAGACTAGCCTATTACGGCTCACGCTCCCCCAATATACGCAATTAACTACCCATACGAGTGCCCTAAAGTGTGCTGTAGATCTGCAGAAGTTGAGGGGTGGAGCCTACCACGTGATATATGGAGTGCGCAAATTTATGAGAGTCATTTCCGCCGATACAGTAACTAGGTATCTCATAACCTAGAAGTGAGAAGAATATTCAACCACTGCCTTAACATTTTCGAAAGTCACAATCTTCTTACGTTAGATGCCGCTTTTGATATGGATCCAGAATCCGGATATGTATCCGCAATAAGCAATAGAAACTTCACGCAATATCCATGACTCAGCATCAGTGGTTTAGTGGTAAAATCCATCGTTGCCATCGATGGGCCCCGTGTTCGATTCACGGCTGATGCATTTTTCCTTTTTCTTATTCCCGCTTGTCGCCGCACTGAATGAGAACAGTTTATCCGATCGATCCCATGCCTCGGTTATCCTAAGATTTTGACCAGAATCGAGCTATGAAAACTCACTGAGGTTGTCCTGCTTACATTCGTTTTGCGCTTCGTTATCTATGTATGGGTTTACGCCTCCGTGCTGAGAAATGCATGACCCAGCACCCTTATAAGCTTGTACAGTAGCGGTTCCATATCGGGCTGGCAGACGGCTTCCTGCGCACTGAATTTTCTTGACTGTCATCGTTCTTTGCAACCTGGCAGTTTTGCTAATATCGTGTAGCACATGCTTGTGATTGATATCTGGCTGGCAGTCCCAAAGCCACGATGCAGAGATTGGCGCGCAAACGGACGACCGCCTTCAAACTTCTCGCACAGGACCAGTGATCCCAGATGTACCAAGTCCGACGCCTCAGCCATCCGCTTTGGCAATACCCGTTTAGCGTTCCTGTGCCGCTCTGCTTGTGTCAGTCCGTGTGAGGGACAAACTGCTACACATGGGTTGAAAGCACGACCGCAACGCCTTAATTAATAACCGAGGTCCCTTCGAGTTAAGAGGCCATCAGGGTAGTACCCCAGATGAGCGATGCCGTGGTCCCCGATCTACCTGTAACTCCCCGGACCCAGATCTCGTGTGCACTACGCTTCTCCGAATTTACGGTGCCGTCGCTAGGTAGCTGACGCCCGCCCCCTCTGGCCAGCCCCATTCCGCCACTCGCGACCCGATTAAACTGACTAGGTATGTGCGGTACACCTCACCTCGCCCGATCTTTGTGGATCCCGATTCCCAGCCGGATCTAGCTTGTCGGCCCGAGCCGGTGCCCCGGACTGTCGAGTGGCTTTTATTAGGATGCTAATGATCGCGGTATGGCCCGGACCCCCATACTGGCAAGTGTTACTTGAATTCTCTGTGTTGGACTTGGATCGAGATTACGTCAAAGGTGCGATTACAGCTTCGCTCTAGCATGAGAGTCTGATGGGACTTATTACACCTATCTTCACTCCCGACGAGGAGGGCTGGCCGCGGGAGACCAGACCTGGTGAATGGAAGGATGTGATATGGATGTTTGGTGAGAGCTGTCCTTTAACGAAGATAACTAACGAATGCAGAGGTCCTAATGTATAGCCATCGCAAATCCCAACTTCTGCGTGTATAACGAGACAGACGTACCTATATGTCAACAATGATCAGGGCCGTTCGCTACAAGACAAGATGGCAAACAGACAGCCGTTGGAGTATAGATTCTACCTAGTGAAGAGCGGATATGTACATAGTATCAATCTCGCCAAGCACTTCCTCCATAAATCAGATTTTACTTTGGCCATCAATGCGCTAGGCATTGGTCATACCGGAGTTGATATTTATGATTAGTCAACAGTCCGCTATGCACCGAAGTTGAGACGTGTCGGACTCGGAGTGGCGAAGCTAGCGATTGTCCTCTAAAATGACCGTAGATAGTGCGTCAGATCGAGGTAATATCTCCGGGCCGCTGCGACGCAAGCATCACCACTAGATAGTAGGTAATGAGCACAAAAGAACAAACATGCGACACCGAAAAGAGTCAGGTGGTCTCTCCCAGGAAAGAGATATGTGCTGCTGGCTGACGTGTGTGAAGTTGCCTATGTCAAATCTTACGGGCATTATGGTATATGCCTAGATGTTGTCGCTTAACTAGGTAACTGAATTACTACGCGCCAAGTTGATGAGGCTCAGCTTCACTAGAATCTTCTTGCATTTTTACTGTAGTGTAGGTTGTTTAGCCGAGGTAGGTATAATACAAGCTCACCCTCATTTTTTGTAAGCCGGTCAAACACCCCGCCCCCTCCGAGCCCGGTCGAACCCCCTCCTTCGCTCCCCGACGATCCTTTCTCCAGAACAAACGCCTGCTTCATAAAAGGAACTACATTTGCCCTTTCATTTGTTAAACTCAATCGTTAACTAGTAGAAACTCTTTCGTCTCCAACTTCATCATGGCTACTACCGGCAGTTGTATGTGCGGCGAGATTAAGTACCAGTTCACTGGTGAGTAGACATGCCGTCGGGAGTCGCAGCTAGCGCTTTGCTAACTTAAACGCAGGTGAACCACTGGGAACTGCGTTGTGCCATTGCGTGGACTGCCAAAAGGTACTGCCAACTCTTTTCCGGCTTCACTTCCAGAGAAAGGTGAAAACTGCGACAATGGATACTGACGAAGAGTACTAATTTAGTGGTCCGGTGGTGCCTTCACCTCAAATGCCGTTGTGCCGCGCAGCGTATTCTCAGTAACACAAGGTATGGTCATCGCGAGCAGATCACTCGGTCTTGGTCTGATTGGTCTCAGGAACGCCGAAGACGTTTGATGCCAGAGGAGCGTCCGGCAAGGTTAACAAGCACTTCTTCTGCTCCACCTGTGGCTCCAGCCTCTATACCGAGCTCGAAATCATGCCCGAGTTGACTTGCATCAAGGCTGGCGGCCTGGATGGGGGTGCGGCCAGCTTGGGGAACAAGGTCGGTGTTGAGTACTACGTTAAGGATCGCCCTGAGTATCAGAAGCCTCTCGATGGTGCGAAGCAGGAGCCCCGATTCGGCTAGATGTCTGGTTAGATATTGAGTTGCGCAATATATTGCTTACGCACGTTGTCGAAATGTGAAAGATTGGCCTTCGATGTGAATATTTGCAAATGATCCGACTTGGATATGGGATAATGACTCCTCGCTTGTTTCTATTCTGTAGCCAGTGCTGCAATACCAGCCTGTCGCCATCGCACTTGACTCTCCGAAATTGGCAGCAGCGTGATATTACCCCCGTTTCTTCAATTGATGGAAGGCTATCCGCTTGCACACTATCGCGGGCACCTCTTCTTATCTCTTTGGCTGCCCGGAGACACCAACTCGGTAACTGACGGAGTGGTAATGTAAAGCGAGTGACCGAGTTAGTGTCTTCGGGCAGCCAAAGAGATAGTACGACTCTGTCAATTGGTGTCAGTTCACCGTCCGACTCAGCTCCTTTGAATGTAATCATCTGTAAGAGGCAGGCGAAGAGTGCGCAACAGACACCGCGAAAGTAAGGGTGGCAGTGTGTAATTAATAATTCCTGTCTCCGTCCTCATCGCGCGAGGTGTCCGAGTCCTGCTACAGCTCGCCGGGTTCAAGAATACCTAGCTTGCATTCAAAAGAGCGGCTACCGGAGGATCGCCAAATCATGATCGACGGAATCGGCCCCTTCCTCGCGCGCGGACGTAGTTTCGATAGGCGCGCCATACCTAGGTAGTGTACAATAGGCACAGTCAATAGGCACAGCTCTGACAGGTGTCGTCGGGTAGCATTGAGCGCATCTTTCGTGAGGCCGAAGGGACTTTTGACAATGCGGAAGTCCACATATCAATTATCAGAGCGTCGCCGCCAATCGATCCAGCACGTGTCGCGCTAGCTGTCCAGCCCGAGATTCAGATCGATCATCGTTGGAGATCGAGTGGATTTGCGTCTTTTATTAATGGGGGTATCTGGAGAAGGCATCCCCTCGAGTTCTTTCTATCTTCCTATCTAATCGCCATGCATGGGTTATCTACCGACAGCCGGCAGACAGCCGACCGGCCGGCTCGGTACTGATGACTCGCGCCGGTTGGGACTCGAATCCGCCACGCGTCAGCCCTGAAGATGAACCTTTTGACTGCAGACTTCCATCATTCAGAAGATGTGCACTAGGTATCTATGCAGCAAAGATCTACGCGTCAAGTCTGCGACTAATTTTAGAATATCCTAAACGATGATCATATACAGAAATATTAGGTACAGTATCTTGAATTACGCTTAAATAAGACAATCTGCTAACTATCCCGTACGCAGCAGGTAGTTGACCACACTCACGCGACTATTGACGAACGAATGACCCTTAGTATGACGAATACGAGATATCTCTACTCTCAGTAGGCGCGTGCGAAAACTCGGCTTTGGGCTTTCGGTTGAGGCGTGTCGCCGGTGGGGATCTTGTTGTTAGGAAGCGCCGGAAGGGCGCCGTTCAAGCCGACTTGCTCACTGGGGGGAGGTATCTCAACCGTCTGGGTGGAAGCATGTCCAGCGGACCCGTCGGGACCGACATTCAGAGAGCATGTGGGCGCGTCAACACCTCCGGCGCCGGTACAGGTGCGGTGGGCGTTGGCGAGCCTATCGAGATCCGTCCATCCGTTGATGAAGTCGCCGTGGAAGCCGTAGCCCGTCTTGTCTCCCTGCGCGAAGACAAAGTTGCGGTCTGTGTACGACGATGTGTCGAAGTGGAACTCGTAGAAGAGTTGGATGATGGCGACAGGGTGCGACTCCGGGCAGACTCCGCCGTTGTAGTCGCCGATTGCCGGGAAGGCCATCTGTTGCGGATGTCAACTTAGGTCAGAAGATATGACGATCAGGAAAGGGGCTACAAACATGGCTCGAATGGTCAGCTGAGTCGACATTAACGCCGTCCCAGCATGGCGGGAAAGTGACCTGCGACCGAATGTCGTTGCAGTGAACCACAGGAAGACTGTTGGTTTCCTGATCTATTGATCCGATGCAGTGATGGTTGACAGCCCGCTGTCTGATGTCGCTCTGGTTGAAGGTTCGGAGATCCTTATTCCCCGAAATCATCCTCAAACCTGCCGGAGGCGCAGCGGCAAAATTTGTCTTGAAGCTCGGGCAGCTGGTGCGGCCGGCTTCGTAGTCGCAGGCACGGTTCTGGTAGTAAACCGCCTGCAAAGCATGAGCACCTCAACACTCACGGATGGTAATATGGCAAAGTGGCTTACGCTTCCCGTGTGGCGAACAAGCTCATATGTATTGTTGCTGTTGATGTGATACAGCTGAGGAACCCAATAGATGGAGTGATCTAATATCTTGTCGCAGGTAGTGGCCGTCGAGTTGATAGCATCTTGGTTGGTTGTGCTCGGGCCGAACGCAGTGCCGCCGATCACAGAATGCACATGATCCGACGTGTCGCTGCCGAAGCTGAGGACTGGATCACGACGTTGGACAGAGAGAGGGCTGCAGTTCACCGTGAAGGTATCGCCAACATCTTGAGCAGAGACGGATGAAGCTGACAGCAATACAGCTGCCAAAAGAGACTTTGAGAAAGACATTCTAACTTGTCGTCGATGGGTCGATTATCGAAAACACAACAACTAGCTGACAGGTGAGCTACGATATGACCTTGGACTCAAACACGTCGGATGGAATTACGACTACTTTATATATCTCATCATCATCCGCACTGACAAGCGTGCCGACTTTGGCGTGTATCCAGTTGCTGAATCATTGGAACTGCCGTCCCTCTTGGCGTCCCGGCAACTACAGCATGGGGTGGCCAAGGCCGAGCAAGAACCTATTAGGCTTTGTGATACGAAATAAGTCATACGAAAACACGATTCCTAGTCGGACTGCCTAACCCGAAGGCTTCACTTACCATCTTGAAGGGGTAAGTAGTATTGTCGAAGCTAGGCGCCTCGGCGCCGACGCTTGTCCAAGGAGGCAGCTAGTCGAGATGTCACGGGCAACGAGCAAGAAGCCGGCCCTTTTCTAACTTCTCGATGATACTTTACATTCTGCATCTCACCGATTTCAAATTACTCTTGCTATGGCTAACACATCCCTTCAATCGAGTCTGTACTGTCTATGCCTATGGGCGAAGTGACCGCAGACGGCCCAAGAAGTTGCTGCCAAAATGTAAACTGACCGCTATTTTATAGAGTCAGCAACCCTAACTTTAACTCCTCGATATCCGGGGCCATTATGGAGATAGATCGACTGTCAAAAGGAGATATTAATAGGACTGGGCCCGTCAAAACCCAACTAAACCAGGAAGCTAACCGTATTAGATAGTTAGTTCACGCCCATCGACCGGTCAATCCCATCACGAGTTTTTTCCTCCGGACTGAAACCCCCTGCCTAGAATGCCAAACCCCGTCCGATATAGTAGAAATCCCGCGAAGTCGAAGTTCGATCGGCTTGGATCGGCTTAGATGATCGGCGAGCAGGTAGCCGGCCCTAGCACCTTTCAGGACAAGGCGGACGATCTTCCGGCTCATCAAATGAGCCTACTCGCCGCGATGATACGTAATGTACATAGTAAATCCTGTTGGATTTGGCGCCATTGACGGCAAGCTCTTAGCCAGATGAGAGAACAACACGACAAGCACAGAAATTTCAATCATTGCGGGTATTTCCAGACTTGATGATTTCTGAGCTCTAACACGGATCCGTTTGAACCCCTATAAGGACACTTACTCGACTCAGGGAACTATCACTGCCGCATTATATATTCGGAGTAGGTAAATCGCACGAATCTGGACAAGAAGCACTGTTTACTAATCGCAATTGGAAGACAACAACGCTGATTAGTGGAACATTCCTATAGCCTATAGTATAGCACGGATCGCGTTGCATTCGTTGCGATGAGGATCGCCACGTGATAAACCATTCGTGCATATAAGTAACCTATCTCTTTGGCTGCCCGAAGACACCAACTCGGTAACTGACGGAGTGGTAATGTAAAGCAGGTGACCGAGTTGGTGTCTTCGGGCAGCCAAAGAGATAAGGTCGAATCGCAAACATTCCCTCCATCATCACTTCTCTGCTCGTGTACCATTACATTATCAGAGCCGCGTAGTGTTGCATTACGTTCCTCGGGCCAATACCTGCCGTATAATTGAGCCCCGCGAACTCGCCGAAGCCTTCCTTGCATTTGTTGGAATGGTTGTCCTCAGCTGCCGCCTGCGATCATATGTCACGGGAAATAGTCGATAATGAGTAGGCATCCTATGTCTGAACTCTTTACCTGGTCCACCTCAATATGCATGCAACATGATGCGCAAGGTTCACTTGCTGCGCCAAGCCGCCGGCTTCGCGCCGACTGCCATGTAAGGTACCAGCGCATAACAACTTCTCACAGGCTTGACAATCGCAATGAGGTACACAACAGCATTACCGAAGCGCTGGGCTTTACCTATAGGCTATTCGATTATAAGTTTTCACGTTCATGGTTCTAAAAGTTTGTTGTATTTTTGCGATTAGCTGGCTACATGAAGCAATGTTCGTTTCTTCACTAATGAACTAGGTTACAGAATCTCGCCCTTCTGGTCACTGACAGACACCGTACCCTCATGATCCCACTTGGGCACGAGTGAATATACGAAATAGAAGGCTGAACGGGAGCTCTAAGCTGGATAGTATTCTTTTGGATGCACGACGAAAGGTAAGCATCATGTATGACCCCTAATATGCCGACCCTAAAGTCCGGGTCCGGGGCTCGGTCCAAACCCCGTAAGAAGATGTTCGGTCCTACTAGGTAGTATATATGCCGGCGCGGAGATCTTTTTAGTCTGTCAGTGATGGTATACTCGTAATTACTCGTGAATACCGGAGACTAGTCTGCATTCCCAAGGGGCCGACCATATGCGGATGTAGAGCATGTGGGCAATGATGTTACAGAAAAGTCATTCTGCTTAAGGAAGGTAGCCAACAACAACCCCGTATTTTACCCCAGATTCCCCGGGACTGCTAACCATATGTATCCCCCCGGTGTGCATGAGCAGGAAAGTTGGTCTGTTCCTGGGCAGTCGTAAAAGTGCTGATCGCTGACCATTGTCAGTCCAGACGATGGGCGTCCTCCTCACACTTCACGTGTACTCGCATCTAGATTCTACTATGGAAGGTGATATCACCAATGTACTGCACGGGACCTTGGTAATTGTTGTGTATAGGCCATGCCAGGCGCCGAACTAGCATTGGAACGGAATCTTGGCTCTCGGAATAGCTCCGTTATAACCACTGAGGCCAGAAAAAAGTAGCACCACTGCTCCTCTAAAGTCTCAAAATAATATTCCTTTCCCTCTGCAAGCTCGAGTGACTAGCTGGCTTGCCTAGACACACATGGCGTCGATCCGATATCAACATTCTATGCAGCGAAATTCAGATTTAGTGTTAAATCCGAGGAGAGTCGCACATCGTCGGTCCGGTCGGTCAATATTATGGATCGGTTGACCGCTACCCAGGGCCGAGGTTTCGACCGATGGACTGGACTGGTGTGTGGGAAGTCGATGCTCACGTCGGCCAGTCGCTGACTTCTAAAGAGTATCAGGATACAATGGAAACATTCCCATGTATTGTATTGTGATAATCTCATAAGGCAGAGAACAAGACAGTCGATGCTAAGGCTCGACGGCTCGTAGTATATGTAGCCTGTAGGTATTGTATCATGCCCGTTACAAAATGACAACAAGTACAATCTTCTGGTTTGAGGAGGCTCGGATTGACCAATAAGTAAATTAGAGGAGCGTCGTTTACGTTCGACTTTGATTCAAAGAATATTAATAACAGACATGGATTATGTAACCGTCGATTTGGGCGGTCAACCAGGCGTCCGACACGACAGCCCGCGGGTCTGGCCAACGAGGATCAGACGGCCTGTTGGAGAAGCCATCACAGACGACGAACCAGTGTCCGAATTCACGGTGGTTTCCTCCCGGAAAGTCGCCGAGTTGACCGACGTGTAGCACTCCCGCGACAGTCCTCATCTCTCGTAATAATACTGAATTTTGAAATGAAGTATACCTATAGCATGTGACGATTTGAATCATATGACGACTTTGAACTTAACTTGCGGGCTCACAGACCTATTAAAAGATGGAGCAGGATAACCCATATTCAACCGTAGACATACTGAATAACAGCGCTTATGACCGCTACTATTAATGCCCATGAGGCAATCTTCTTCGCCGTAGCGACCAAGACTGTGCGAACGGTTCCTTCTATAACCTTGGTGAGGGCAGCCCCATCGTTAAGACGCGGAAACGGCACATCGGGAACCTCTTTTCCAAGGAACGCGCACAAGGGTTCCCACTCATCGCCAATTTTGTAGTCCAGCCGTCTCTCGGGAGGAATGGTCTCCCGAACCCTGTCAAAGAACCTGCCGATTTCGGGTAAGCCATGAAGTACGGAGAAGATACACATTCTCACGGATAATACCTTTCGTAACACCGACGCGCATTGGCTTCGATCTCAGCTGCGTTCTTAACATCGAAAAACCCAAGGTGGATTTTCTGAAGAGCAAAGCCGTTTCGAAGACCCATAATGTGCCACATGAGGAAAATAATAGCCCTATGAAACGGGGTAAAAACCGCATCCAGACACTGCGACTTGTAACTTGGCCACCAAGACTCGAAATCCCGCTGAACAACAACGACCTTGGCATTCGGATAGATTGCTGGCAGTTGGTCGGAGAATGGAGATACTAGATCGGTCACGACTTCATACTAGGACCTTTCATTAATCATGCGTAGAAAGGCCTCGACGATGCGGCTTCAGCGTTACCTTCGGATCCCAAAGCCTCTCCCAGTTTTCGCGCTTGAAAGGGGGACGAGGTTGTGCACCCATAACGCCCGGCCAGGTAGCCTCTGCCGCCTGTTCCGCTACGTCCCATGGCTGGGCGAGGAAGCCAGTATCCAAAACATGGTGAGCTTTATACCCCAGAATTTTATAGGCTTCAGTCATGGATCTTGTTCCCATGCGGTATAGAGCTATGTGAACAATAGCTAGACCATCCCGCTCCTCGGTCTTTGGCGTTTGTGCCGTCGTCATTGCCGCTAGAATTCAGCAGATGTTGCAGTAAACAAATTGGACGATGGAGATCGGACGCAGTAATGATTTACGGCGTCATAACAAAGATGGCAAAAGTGCAGACGGCTTTCTTTTCTGAAAGGGTCTGGTATGCGATAGATGACCAAGACGTGTTACAACAAATCCAAATCGCGAGGTCGCGAAGTCTTCCCGCTGTTCGTGGAAGATGAAGCAGGTGGGCGATTCGCGTCGCCCTATTACATGATGTATCAACGACATCGAGTGATTTATCAATGCCGCCAGCCAGAGGCGCAGTTCTGGACGACACTGTACGTTATTATCGCACAAGTACGTCCGTAGGTATATCATGTATGCATGTACAATCCGATTAACTGCTGCATGTCTTGAAGAATAATTGAGCGAGACAGCATACTTTGCAGGCCATTCGCGCTGCGAAGAAAGAGACCACCGAAGCCCTCCGGAACGGTACCGGGAACCGTTTGTTCGAGTCATTCGGTGACTAATTTGTGCCGCTTTTCTTTTTCGGTCTACGACTGTTCGTAAGGCTTGTGAAGTTATCGCAATTCATTGCTTTAGGTTACAGAAAATGTAGACTCCTAACCAGGCAAGATGAGGTGTCTGATGAGACGGGGGCGAACACTGCGTCTAGTGTACGATCGTTTGCCCCCGGTGCTGTACGGCGCGTATGCTCTGCGTGGCTGAACTCCTCAAGTAGGTCTGAGAACTATTACTCCGTGCCCACGAGGATAACCCTGTCTGAGGCTGTCTACACTGGGTGTCCAATCCGATGATGGAACGTGCCGTAAAAATAGCCGGCAGCGAGCGGAAGGTGCGCAATACGGAGATAAGAGCGGTTGTCTTTGCCTCCAAGAGCGTAGATTGCTTCACATCAAACGAAAAGGACGAAGAACCTAGAAATGGTAGTTGGAGCTTGGCAATGAAATAGAGATCCACCCAGTCAAATCAATGATCTGGTAAACAAGGTTGATGGGCCTCAGCTTCGTTTCAATGTAGTGGTATAGGGCCTCGCCGGAGAGCGGCATTGTCGTGTACTCGGATGGATCAAGACTTCGAATATAGTTCGGCTTGAGGTACGCTGCGTGTAAAAGTAGCACGCCGCTAGCTGCGGACGAGGAGTTGTTGCGGTACGCCACGCGATTGACTTTGATACGGTAACACCAAAAACATGGGGAGGGATTTGGGCTTAGACCTGTAGCCGTTTCTTAGGGAACGTGTGTCCGTCGTGCCATCGGGAAGAAGTCGGCATGTAGTAGAAGAAGTCCTGTTGGCTAACACTACCCTCCGATCCTGCCAGAAATTGCCTGTGCGAGCCATCAGACGCTTCCGGGGCGATTAAAATCAATATTGAACACAGTTTTCGTTTTGGGCGCAAGCTCGAGATCATGCGTGAAGGAGCCAAGAGATCCGCAGTAAATCGCATTGGCAAAGCGTCTCTGCCCTGACGGCTAAGTACAGATTTGGACAGCAAACATATGCCAAATTATTTCGTGACTAGCCTCCGGAAGCTCAAGACAACACATGATAGCAATATGTAGTACGATGAGTCGCAACTTCAGTGCCGAGCTAAGCCTGGAGCGCATAGCTTGTTTCGGGGAACTTCTGGAATATGGCTTTGTCATGATTGTCATGGTAAAGACACTTGCCGAACGCCTTTCAACCGCTTTCATGCTTGTACTGGCTGGTCTAGGCAGTTTTCCGTCGTCTTGAGTCCGAAACGGATTGGGGTTGAGCTGTCCTAATTCCATTTCTTGGCCCGCAACCTCATTTCTAGGGCGTCTAACTAGCAGCTGTCATTCCGGATGGCTGCCTCACGTACCCTTGACATGATGCTTCTGCCACTGGAATTCGGGCCAATCCCTGCCAGCATGCCACCCTGTAGAGTGGTCCACCGTTCGGATACGCACTCTGATTCCATGGCTGTTGGGCGTCTGGTCGGCTTTTGCTTTTTGGCTGTTCTGTAAAACCCCATTCGCAATCATCGTTACACCATGGCGGGGATTCTAATTCTTCTACCGTCGGCATCAAGACCTGTGTCAAATTCTTTGACGTATGAATGTGAGTAAAAGGGAGAGATTCGGAGAGGTATGTATATGCAAGTGAATAGACGAGAATGGACGCTGGTTGATCTAATTGGGCGCAATTATGGTTATTCCGGCCATACACCAGTATGCTGGAAGGTTGCGACGTTGGGGGTCACAATACCGAATTGACGCACAGCGTGTGACACAACGTCGTCCTATGGGCGCCGGACTTGAGCCCCTGGCCATCGTGTACGTAGTTTGATAGCAAGGAACTGCCTTTGAACGGACGAGGTATGATGTGGTAGCAATAAGCTTGTTCACAGTCCTTAGATTTGCTGGGCTGGACGGCGAGCATCATCTGTACGTCGGTGATTCCCGGCTGGGTACACCCATATTCACTAGATAGAGCAAAGCAGCTCCCAATTGACTATAAGGACAAACAAATATCAGTGTGTGAGGAACCGACGTCTCGGGATAGGTATTGCAGCAGGACTCGGCAACGGGACGGTGATGTTCAGAATGGGGAGAGCGTGATTGGCCTGGAAAGCCACCTGGGCAAAGGCCAGGCCAGAATCCCCACATATTACCCCACATTGATTTGTGGGGCACTACGGCGTCATTGTGGGACAAGGGGTCAGCCTTACCTGTCTGGGCTAGCGCAGGGCCGTTGGGGAGGTGCTGCGAAACGGCCTACAGGGTGGTCGGCCATTCAGGGGCAGTACGAAGTATACGCCTACGCGTTCCTGTCGGTGAGACTTGAGTAATTTGGGCGGCCGAGCAGCATGGTAGGATAAACGCGTTACATCATAAGTACCTACCCCTACCTACCTACAACTGTCGTCCTATGTCGCCTCTTTCTCTTTCCAACAAAGCCACATTGAATCAGTCCTTACAGCTACCGTATTTCTTCAACTTCAACTACCCGACATCATGGCGCCAGGACAGAAGACCTACCCACGGGCGACGGTCAAAAAGATTATCAAGGCGCATTCGAAGTGCAATGTTAGCAAGAACGTGGATGTCATGGTAAGGCTGAAATTCCGCCGAATTTCTATCGTGTCCTGACGCGTCTGACGAACTGTTCCACCTACAGATCTTTCTCGATTATGTCTTATTTATGCAGACGTACGATGGTCTCCTGCTATGAAGCCTTTTGACGAGCCAATGCCTGATAATGACGATAGACTCATCAAAGAGGCTGCGATCGATTCGAAGCAAGCGGGCGAGCGGAACATAAGTGCCAAAAGTATCCGGAAAGTGACGCCGGTACGTCGCACTGCGGCCAAACTGCAAGAGACTTCTTTTCATGACCCGATTTTTAACTGTTTAAAAGGACACCCTTGCCAAGTTTAAAGGATGAGGTATCCCGAGCGAGAAATTTCTTCGATTCGATTCAGTCTACGGAAGCACCAGTGATTGCTTACAACTTCCACCGCGATCATTCTGTGGACACCTGGTATCGCACGCGGAACGAGAGTGGAGATGCAAGTACTGTCTACATCTCATTCCGGATGATTAGCGATGAAGATACCCTTAACTCGCTTCTCGAGGAGTGGGTTCTTGATCGCTGAGTCAACGTCTCGACTTAGTACTCTCCATTGACACGAATGGTGGCAGGTGGCAGAGAGAACGTTGGATTCGCTGGTCGACGACGGTGTGGATCTGGCCTCCTTGCTACCGGTACCTAGCCTACATACTCATGTCTACTACGGTGCATGACGCATTCTTCTCTATGTATCTGATGTAGGTTAGCAGGATCCGATTCAGCTTTGAGGATGACTATATCCCGGCTCCCTACACGCGATGTACATAGTGTACGAAATACAGTACCCTGAAGAATAGACTACCCAACTACTACAGTACACTCTTTTCATTTTCATATGATATCCCCATTCTCTTTCGCAGTTAACGATGTCATGGGGTCAGTACTTACCTACATATGCCGATGATAAACAATGCCAGTCATACTGGCAGTATGTAAAGTGCGGGAACATTGACGCACTACCTGGGTACCTCCCTGGTAGAGCAACCCGTGCTGGTTTCCAGGTACCCGGGGCTCACGTGCAAGCTCCCACAGTACCTGGATTTGACGTCACCTTATCTAGCACTGGTACCAAGGTAGCGAGAGCTACCTACCAGCAGGCGGAAAGAACAGAACAGCCTGGGCGGCATTCATCGGGCCGTCAATCGTACGTCTAATGCTGCCGCGACAGACCGAAGCGGCCTGACAAGTGTGGGCATACTACTAATGTGCCGTACCGGTAGGTACCTTAGGTAGCCTGGTATAGCCGGCGATAGCGCTATCAGCAGCATGTATCTAGGTAGGTACCTAAGGGTACCCCTCCAAAAGGTACTTGTAGCCGGGCGCTTGGACGTGCTCGAAAAATAACAGCTACTTCAGTGCTGCTAACAAGCCGAAGACCAACCCAGACCGAACCCAACCCAACCACATCCAACCACATCCATCCAAACCGGCCGAAACCCTTCCACCTACCACCCTCTTCCGCCGTATGGTAATCCTAAAAGAAACAGTTTCTATTGCACTGCGAGATTGCTAGACTTACACGCCTTTTCTTTTCCATTTGCGTAACGGTAAAGCAAAGGATCAACTTCTTCCCATCTGTTCGCCGTCTGCTCCCCCGCCTTCGATCATTTTCTTCCCGCAAACGCAGCAGCCCTGTTTTCAAAGTGACGATCTCGTGCACGCTGCACCACTTCTTCCTCCCTTCGAAAACGTACGAGATCTTCTCAGCCCTTCCCGCTTCGATCACGGGTTCTTGTATTGGCATCTTTCGGACGTGACGGTGTCTGACGTTAGCTACGCACTCTTTTACCACAATGCCCTCTGTTGCTATCCAGAACCCGCCTGCCTTGGCTGAGTCCAAGTCCGCCAAGAAGAAGAAGGCTAAGGCTGAGCGCACCGAATCACCAGCTCCTTCTGCCTCGCCGGCTCCCGAGAAGTCTATATCTGCTTCGGGCGCCGACGTTTCGGATGATGGCTTTGAAAGTGTTTACATCCGCGAGCTGCAGAAGTGTGTATAGTACCTTATTTTCCCTTGTCGCATGTCTAACTCTGAATTCTAGGAACATTCGCAACGTCAATAAGAAGATTGTAGGTTACTTGGGCAATAATCATCATCTGTACCCCAGCAGCCTAGGCGCTAGCTATGCCCTCTGCCCGTCCAGTGTCCCGAATCAATTACATATAACTGACCAAATTCTAGGCCAACGCGTCTAAAACTGATCCTATCGTCGAGCAACACCAGGGCAAAACCCTTGACGAACTTGTTGCAGCTAAAATCATCAACCCAGACCAACGAGCTCAACGCATGAAGAAACCCCAGCTCGAGGCACAACTAGCTCAGTACGAAGAACAACTTGTCCAGTACAGGAAGGTGGACGAGGACTACAGATCTCGTTCGGCTGCTGACAAGGCTGCCCTCGAGAAGAGCCTGACCGAAAAGTTCGAAAAGGAGAAAGCAGATATCATCAGCGAGCTCACCGAGAAAGCTGCAGCCGAGGCAGAGAAATCTCTACACGACAACCTCTTGATCCTCTCCCAATTCCTCCGCCTGGCTGCTGCCCGACGATCGGAGGAGGCCGACACCGGTGTCGATGAGAACATGGCCTTAGAGGGCGTTCTTCTCAGCGTATACTCGGGCGATGAGGACGCCGTTTCAGCGATGCTCAAGCTGATCCAAGGCAGCTCTGACACAGCTTTCAGTGTAGCCGGTGATGCGCTACAGACTACTTGTGTGTTATACCGCCGCCACCTAGTTTTAGATGCGAAACTAACAATTATAAAGATGGTCAGGTCAAGGAAGCTGCTGTGTCTTATACCAGCCCTTTCCCTCCCACCGAAGTCGAGCCAGAGGCAACTGAGACTGCCCCGGAGCCTACCCCCGCTGTCGAGGCTGACTCGACCATTGCTCACGTCAGTCTAACTGAGGCTGAAACCACGGAAGCCGTCGAACCTCTGACGAATGGCCACATCGAGCCCGCAGCACCATCCAATGCCCCTACGAACGCCGATGTTTCAGACAACGCAGCCAATGCTGTCGCAGGAGCTGAGTGGGATGCCTCTAATAACATGAGCTCCTCTATTACACAGGAAGGTTGGGTGGAAGTTCCCCGTAACCCCACAGAAACCGAAACCGGCTTGACGGCAACCCCGGCCACCGCGAGCAATGTGCAGTCTTGGGCCGATGATCAGCCTGACGGCCCACCTGAAGTAAGTGGAAATCTAGCTTGATAAAAGGCTAATGAATCATATCCTACACTATACTCCCAACTTCATACTCACTGATGATAATAGCAGGCTCCCACTTCGACCGATGCTAACGATGGTTTTCGTCAGGTCCATCGCAACCGACCCCGCGGCCATGACCGTGAGGGCGGATGGCGTGGTCGTGGCCGCGGTGGCCACCGCGGTGGCTACCACGAGGGCCGAGGTGGACGCGGACGGGGACGTGGCCGTGGAAATGCGGCCTCGCGGGGTCGACCGCGACCCGAGGAGTCCTAGAAGTTTCGTCACCGCGCGGCGCTTCGTCATTCACCGGTCAGTCTGTTTGAAAGATCTCACGGTTACCGACGAATGTAATCTCATCACCATGATGAGCTATTCACGCTTTTTCCCGTTATATCGCTGTACACTAGATTTCTGTCTTTGCTGTCATAGCGCAGTCTCAGGCATGAGGTCACACGTAGAGAAAAAACCATTGGTGCATGCGAAACGATTGATTATGTTTGATCAGCCATCATTTCAGGAGCACAAGAGGCGGGAACCAAAAGCAAAAAGAGAGCGGTGGGGACAGGCATTCAAACCGGCGTCGACAGTACCATGACTTTTTTTTTTTCAGTGAGGGAAAAGGGGATCCTGTTTGTCTGTAACGATAAGGTCTGATAGCATTTACGGGGCGGACGGGAGCGGGCGGACGGACGGACGGACGGACGATCAGTATTCTGTTTATGGATCAGTAATAGCAGAATACTAGTAACGACGCATCTGACGACCTCCTTTTACGCCTTTTCTTGCTTAACTTGCTGTGTCTCTGTGTTCTGTCTTACTATCGTGCCGCCACCTTGTTGGTTCATTGGCTCTGCGGACTTTTCGGGTGGGAGTTCCCTGCTCGATGTCCGCAAAAGAAAGCGAGTATCTTGCCCTTGCATCGATGATCCATGTTCCGGCAATTTTTCTTAATACAACATATTTCACATTGCATTAATCCCGGCAGAAAACAGTTTGCGTATAATCAATATAGACATGCATGTCCTGACATTGAGACTAGTGATACATAGGACAACATTCATTCTTATGATTGATCTAGCACCTAGATAGGAACCCTAGGTTTTCTAGCTAAGATACCCGTTCGCCTTCAGCCATTCCCTAAGCACATCAGCGCCCCGGACGTAATAAGCGGCCCGTCCGAGAACAGCATCCTTGACTTGTTCCAGGGTGCGGCCGAAGCCGCTAGTATCCTTGCCCTCGAAAAACTGGTCTATCTCAGTGACGTATTTCTTATCGACGAACTTGTTCAGGGATGACTTGATGAAGCGATCCAAGATAATAGGGTTCGCCATCTTGGTCGTCAGCTGGTCCCAGTTCTTCCTCATGTAGTCCCATTGCATATCCCGGGCTACGGCGTTGGATGCTAAAGAACCGCCTAGAGAGTGCATGTCCGCAGTCGGGACGGACTCGGAAGCGGGAGCTGGCGGTGAGATGTCGAAGAGGAATGGCAGTATCTCCTTCTCGATGAGTTCGGCATCCCGGACTTGGCCCAGGCACGATAAGCAGACTTCTTGCGCATCAATGGAGGACCCGCTGTACCACTCTTTCTTGAGAACCTTAACGGCTTCAGCGGGTTTGACTTTGATGGCGGCGCGGTAAACGACTGTCCTCAGGTTTGGATGGAAAGTAGATCCTTGTGAAACCCAGGAATCGAATAGAGAAAGAGCCTTCTCGATTACGCTGAAACGCAAGTATTTGTTAGCTAAGGTGATAATTGTTCAACACCGGGGGCACACGACCGAGTGTGTCTAGGAGGAAAAGGGCACATGTTAGTCGACTTACGCGGGGTGTCCATTGGCCACTGCATGCAAAAGCAATCTCTTCCGTAGCAACCCTACTAGGTAGTCTTCGCCCTCGGGAAACTCCCAACCGATCTTCTCAACCGCGTTGTTCACGAGTTTTAGGGAGAATGCTTCAAGACCCTTTTTAATAGGTTCGTCTAGGCTAAAGACAGATTTCAGGTTGCTAAGCGAATCAAGGACTTGGCACCAGACAAGATAGTTGGTTTCTCCCCCGAAACCTTGAATAAAGGAGAGCAGAGAAGCAGGAGTCCCGTAACCCGAGAAAGATAAGTCGGCAGTAGAGCCAATAATCGATATCTTATCCTCGTTACTCAAGCGGTCCAGCTGGGTGCCCAACTTCGCGAGACGAGCAGGGGGATAATTAGTTCGGTAGAATCCAGTGGCGTTACTGTTGAGTTTGTAGAAGTCTTCGTCGATACCTCGAACAGTTGCGGTTTTCTCCGTCAACGCCAAAGTTTGAATACCTTGTTCCCCAACTTTGCCCTGAATACCAAGTGGAACCCACCAGGTTGTCTCGTCCTCTTCGGGCTTGACATCGCCGGTTGACAGGAAACGGTTCTGTTTGACGGAAATTTGGCCGGGCTCTTCAGCGACAGTAATCAGAGGGTGACCAATCTTTTCAATCCAATTGCCCATCAATTGATTGACGTCAACGCCCGAGGCCTCAGACAAAGCTTGCCAGAGATACTCAGTCTTAGCATTCCCGTACGCGTACTTTTTCAGATATGCCCCAACACCTTTCAGGAAGGTCTTCTCCCCTAAGTGATTGACTAGCATGCGAAGAGTAGAACAGCCTTTGAGATAGCTGATGTGATCGAATATCTGGTTCACATCGAGAGCGTCTTTAACCGGAACATGAACGGGGTGGGAGGCGCGTATGCCATCAAGCTTGAATGCCATCTCCATGCCTTCGTTGACAAACTGAGCCCAAACCTGCCAGTCGGGGTGGAACTCGTTGACAGCGTACCAACCGGCCCAGGTTGCGAAGGATTCATTAAGCCACAGTTCGTCCCACCAGTCCATTGTGACTAGATTACCAAACCATTGATGCGCCAATTCGTGTGCAACAACATAAGCGACCCTGTTTTTGTATCTCGCATCGGAGGTCTTCTCGTCGAAAAGGACAGCGGTTGTACGGTATGTTACCAGTCCCCAGTTTTCCATGGCGCCGTGAGTGAACTCGTGGACGGCCAGTAAGTCAGACTTGGGAAGGGGGTAATCGATACCAAAATTTTCTGAGAAAAGATCGATCGTCTTAGGGGCGTGTTCTAGCGCCCAGCGGCCTTGCTCTTTCAATCCTCGTGTAGTGTACACGCGCACGGGAATCTGTTTCCCGTTATACAGACGCTCGGTATGTGACTCCACATACTCGAAATCTCCCACGGCCCAGGCCAATAGATACGTGCTCATTACAGGAGTGCGATCGAACGACACCATCTGGAAGCCATCACGAGTCTTGGTCACGCTCTTAACAGGCATGTTAGATAGCGCCACCTGATCATCGGGGATCTCAATCTCGAAGTCAAACGTGGCCTTCAGTCGAGGCTCATCAAAGCAGGGAAATGCTCTTCGAGCATCACATGCTTCAAACTGGGTAGAGAACATGTAGTGAAACGTATCGTCCCTGGGTACGGACGCAGCTGCAGGGACGGCGGGCTTATACTTGCTCCTATAGAAGCCGGCCATGTCATTGTTTAGGATGCCCTTGAATACGATAGTCAGGATACCTCGTTCCGACGCGGGGACCTCGTCAGAGAAGTGCAACGTTGCGCGCTGCTTCTTGTCATCATAACTAAAGGCCGACGCCCGGAAAGATTGAGACGATGAGGTTGTGGCAACAGTCACCTCGGCGCTCTCAAGCGACAACTCAAGCGAATTAAGGACGATCTCCTTAATGGGCTGAGTAACGGAGACATTGATGCTTTTCCATAGTCAGATGTAGTTGGTCCTATATATAGCCAAGTTCGGTCTACTTACACTACTTGTCCTTGGTAGGACCAATCATCAAAGTTCAGGGACGAGATAGAGAGGTCATAGTGGGAGGGGACGACAGTGGTGGGGAGGATATCGCGGTCTGCCATGATGGACGAGGGGATGAGGGCAGAACAAGAGGCTTTGGAGGTAGTGGAGAAGCGTCGCGAGACAGAGAGAGGAAGCGCAAAAGATACCCCGCGTTGTTGATGACGATATAGATGATCGGGATGGCGGGGTAATATCTGAGCTGCAAGCGTTTGTACCCCGACGAAATCCGAAATACCGATGGCAGGAGTATAGACGCGAGACTGGCTGAAGAAGGCGCAATGCTGTGGCTCGGCACAGTGGAAATTGACGGTGTTTCGAACAGGTCGATGACAAGTAACACCGGTGACACTGCGGGAGCGACTTGGGATGGCTGACGTGATTGAGTGGACGCGGCGTTGGGTCACAGCAGCTACAACTTGTG
Source organism: Xylariaceae sp. X802 (assembly GCA_028637635.1). NCBI lineage: Eukaryota > Fungi > Ascomycota > Sordariomycetes > Xylariales > Xylariaceae > Xylariaceae sp. X802. Next base: position 91,686 of record JAJFDH010000065.1, on the reverse strand, counting down.
CCACCGTAACATGGCTGCCCCTCATATCGCAGGCCGCGGTTACCCCGCGTACCCCGCCTCCTAGGAGGAGACCCCTAAATCGGGCTAGCTGGCCAATTAAATCCATCGGTTCGCTGGAGCATAGTAACAACTGCAGGTGGGAACTTGAAGTCTGTTACCGGAAACCAACGCGGACCAGTCTGAGTCTTGAGCGCGACGCGTGAGGCAGAGTGAAAATTTTTATTTGACTCGGGAGTCGGAGCCCGCTGGATCTTATCATGAATCAGCGGAACCCTGAAAGTAGTCGAAGTCGAAGTCGTTTGTCTGGCTATATGGCTGGTGCTCATTAGTTAACACTTGTGCGATATCTTTTCGATTATCTTCCATAGATACCCGGGTTATTGTATCTTACGGGATCGGAAGTTGTGTTTCGGTCAATCGCGGTCAAAATGTGTGGAGCAACGGGGCTCCAGTCTTAATGATACGTTAAGAAGGGACTTCGTACTTCGTAGGTATAAGTACAGATTTACAAGAGAGAAGTAGCAATACGAATTTGAACCACAGACAAGGTAGAACAGAACAAAATCTACCCGGCCAGTTTATACTTCGTAGCTTTGTCAACGAGGACCTGGTGAAGTCTTGAAATCCTACATAGTACTGGAATGTCGGTTAACTTTCGGCGTATGTTTGTTTGTTTGTTTTATTAACGTCAGGGACAGCCAAGCCTATTTAGACTATCGTAGACGGCGGCGGCCAACGGGCCGGCACAGGTGCGTTAATTACATAAGAAAAGAAAAAGAAGATCCACCGCACAGCCCTAGAAAATTGGCCCCCCACAATTCCGTCAAGACCTGTTTCGTAGTAACGTGCCTTCACCCGTATCCTCTCCGGGAACTTGCTGTAAAGTCGGCTGCCCCCCTATTACAGCAAGCTTAGCCGTACCTTCTAGAGTGACAGGTCCTGCCGCCAGGAACGCAACCTGACGAGGAGGGTACGCTCACGAAGAGCGTGAAGTTTTGGGCCCTCCCACTGTCGGGAGGGCAGCTATCACAGAAGATAGCATGGGGGCTGCTTCCCTAAGAAGGGAAGCGGGTGCACAGTTTAACGACGTGGCGTAGTCGGACCCGACCTCTACTTCTTTAATCACTCACTCACATCAAGGGCTCGGGATCACCCTCATAGCCCAGCTTCAAAAAAAATGAAGCCGGTGATGTGTGGAAAAGTTGCCCGCTTAAGAAATAAGTGGGTCGTTTCCAAGAAGTGAAAAAAGAGGAAGAAGGAAGGATCAACTTTCGGCGTACTATGTACCGTTGAACAAGTTATTTGTTATCGACATATATGTTATTTCCGCATAATGAACCCGCATAAACGAGAATAGTTATGCACATATCCCGACATTGACGTGAGAGTCCGTTTTTGTTACCTAAGCAAAGCAAACCAGCAACTCGAACCCTTTCGGCAAACCTAATGCCCAGATGAAAACCTATTGAAGCTTAAAGGACAACTAGCTTACGCAAGTCGTCGATATCTCCATCCGGGATATAAATTTAGCAGATATGGATGACAGAGATATAGACCATGGCGAATCATCGACGTCGAACCATGCCACACGCCAGCAGGCAAGTGAGCAACGTCGCAGGCTGCTGCGATCAAGCCGCAACATTGCGGCTTTGCATGATCACAGAACTCCCACCGCGATGCACAGGGTAGCAGATGAACCTAGGACGTTAGGCAGCCCCCCAGATGCTAGATGGCAGTTCCAGACACCACAAGGTCAGTTCTCTCGATTTGCGGACCGTAGCTCCATCACGCACGCATACACAACACCGTCGGGTGTATCTCCATTCCACAATCACACTCACACCTGACAAATGTTTCTCTACTTTACGCTTGCCACATCGACACTTGATTCACCTGTGATCTTTGCACTGAAATCAAATACACGACTATGACTCCCGTCAGACGGTCGGGGGCCGTGACCCTTCTGCCTGTCCCAGGTTCCCGATGGCATGTTACTCGAGGGGATCATGTCATCCCACTAAATCATACATGGAACCATGAGCGACACCGGCCGGAAGACAGCGTCATCATATATGAGACACCACCTAGCCCGTCCTCCCAATCTCTTACTGAACCACTTCCAGATCAACCTCCTCAGCACGAGACGCCCCATGGCCCAAGTCAAGGCGACACCGGCGTAGATGATGTGGATTTTAATGCCGACCCGGGTGCTGATGTTGAGGCCGAACATATAGAAGGTGTCGAGGCTGATTTGGAGCCTGAGGCAAGCGAGGGCGATGAGGTTGAGAATGCCGAGGAGGAAGAGGAGGAAGAGGAAGAGGAGACTCCCTTTGACGCGAGCGCTATTGGCCTAAAGGAAATTAGCAACCTTGCTAGTTTCACCGTCAGCAGCTACAAGCCCGGATGTGGTGTAAAAGAACTTCGCGACGACGATATCAACCAGTATTGGCAGTGCGTTTACTCGCGATATTTATCTATATATCTGCCTCTGTTACTAACGCATGTATCTAGGTCAGACGGTCCTCAACCTCATCGCCTCAACATCCACTTCATCAAGCGCGTTGAAATCCGGGCATTGCGTCTCTATCTAGATTACGAGCTCGATGAAAGTTATACGCCCACCAAGATCCAGATTACAGCAGGCACGGGTCCCAATCTCACCATTCCGTTTACGACCCTGGAGCTAAGTCAACCGAAGGGCTGGGTTGACATTCCGATTGAAGGCGCAGGCGGCGGCCCCGACGGCAACTCGCTCTGCTGCTTTTTCGTGCGAATCATCATTCTCGAAAACCACCAGAATGGCAAGGACACACACATTCGTGGCGTCAAGGTCTATGCTTTGGACGAGGGCGCTGACACGGCTGACCACAATCCTCTCGACGACTTCATTGGCGACCTCCAGGATTCTAACTTGCGTATGAAGCGTATGAGTATAGACGGCCCTGACGAGGACACGCTCTTGCGCGTCGACATAACGGCACGAGGTCGCGCCAAGGCAAAGAAGCATGTTCCTGGCGATGGCGGACTTAGCATCCCCAGCTTCATGAGGGAGCCGGAGATCCGCTAAGAAACTGATGATGACTGGACGAGACCAGAATATTGATGACTCTATGGCACGATTTGCAATGGCTATGGCGTTCGGGCGGTTGGGCTTTGATACCCCGGTTACCTACGGTACCTAGTATGCTTGTACTTCTTTGTTTCCAGGCGGCATACGCATCTACAAGTAAAAGTGATGTTAGACGTCCAGGCATGCTTTATGGATTCACGAAGCTCTACTGGCTTAATGGCTTGACAATAAGTAGGTATGCACCTAAGCTTCATTGAATTCGAATTCGAAAGCTTCTGGAGCAAAGTAGCTTTGTCCAATGCCTGTCCGGAAATGATGATCTTTTCTCGGTATTTCTGGTGTTTTGACGTGTTTAAACATCGGCGTTATCGGAGTTAGTAGGGCTCTTCCAAGATCATTGGGCGCCTAATACAGATGATCGCCAGTGCTTATGCATGATGCGAATGCTTACCAAACGCATTACCTAGGTAACTCGCCCGAGCAAAATACAAGTTCGGATTTAAAATGACGCTTGTCCCTCTTCAACTCCTCTCTCCCTCTGATAGCTCAAACAAAGAACACGGAAACCCAACGATGATATTATAGCGTCCCAATTACATTAATCCCGCAATCTACGGAAATGCGAAGAGCAAACCACAAATGGCGCGCCCACACCCGAATCTCCCTGCACTCTTCGCCCAGGCGCTGAGGACCTTTGAGTCGTCAGACTCGACATTCCGCGTGCTATGTTCTCTCCGCTCCTCATCTCCTGCGACAGCAGACTTGCTCACGGAGCCCCCGCGTCGCCCTCCGAAACACATCCTCGTGCTCGACTCCTCGTTCAACCCGCCTACTCTGGCGCATCACCGCATGGTGACATCTGCGCTGTCCGACCCGCGCTATAGGACGAGTGTATCGCGGGACAAAAATGTCAGTGAGCCAGACGGGTTGCCAGAGACGAGCGCAGCGTCACGAGTCTTGCTTCTTCTTGCGATAAATAACGCGGATAAAGCCCCCAAGCCGGCGGTTTTCCCGCAGCGGTTGGCGATGATGTACGTATTTGCGCAAGAAATATTAGCCGAGTGGGCGCAGAAAGGAGATGTAAACCGGTCCGATGCACAAGGAGATATGGGATATGAGGCTGTGGATATCGCTGTGACGACGGAGCCGTACTTCCATGCCAAAGCCCGCGCCATTGCCACAAGCGACTTTTATTACGGCGACGGGGCAAAGGGTCCGTCCGAGAGTGATAAGATTACTGGGTCTGATCAGGTTTATCTCACGGGATACGATACCGTAATCCGCATATTCAACCCGAAATATTACCCGAATAATTCAATGAAAGCATCGCTAGATCCGTTCTTTGCACATGCCAGACTTCGTGTCACGATGCGCACGGATGATGCCTGGGGAGACGCGGCACAACAAGTCTCGTATCTAGACGAGCTACGTGCTGGTGCGTTGGAGGCAGCTGGTGGGAGATTGGAATGGATCGACAAGATTGAAATGGTGCAAGGACGCAGTGATGACGAGGCCATTATCAGCAGCACGAAAGTCCGCGAAGCCGTCAACAGAAAGGATTGGGGTGCGCTTAGAGAACTTGTTGGTGAGGGGGTGGTGACCTGGATTCGCGAGCATGGTCTTTACGCAGCCGATGGATGACGATTCCCGATGAACACTCGAGCAGCTGGATGCAGAAGGCGATGCTTTGAAATACTCGCGTCTATGAGCTCGCCCCAACTATCGTACATATCAACTTGGCCTGGTCTGTTGAGATCGTTTCTCGCAATGCCGGAATATGCCGTTTCGTCGCGTGGACACTTAGCCACGGACGTCTCGCTGCCAATTGAATGGTGGCTAAAATCACGTAAAGCAAAGCGCAAGTCGTGATCGCAATTCCTCGACTTTCATGGATTAAACGGCAGCGCAGTCTTCCGCCTCGTCCGAGTCTTCATCTGTCTCCGAATCGACTGATGAACCCTCATCTGGGACTCCTTCGTCGAGAGCCTCGTTTTCATATATCACCCGGCCGCGCAACTGACGTTTAACCCCGCGAACGGTAGCCGTACGGATAGGCCCATGGGTCGGCGATCGTTTGACGGCTTTTCGGCTCTTTTTGGGAGTGCCATTGAGTTTAGCTTTAAGAACCCTGTTCTGTGTCCTCAGGTCTGCGATTCTGGCGGCATGATAGTTGAGGACTTTCACGAGCTTCTGCGCAATTATCCGTTCGGCGTATGTCGAGCTGGGATACATCTGGGCTATCATCTGCTGGACCTCCTTGTAATCGTAGCTATCACAAGCTGCGACGACGGGTATTTTCGTCAGGTCTGTCGTAGGGCTGGACACTCGAGCTCTCTGCTTTGCGGTGGATGTAACATTTCGGCGGACTACTAAGCGCTCCTTGAGCGTAGTTTCAGACGATAACGGCTTGGAAATGTCCCTTGGAAAAATTCCGGCGGTTTTCCAGCCATTCTTAACATTCCGAGTCGTGAATACTTCGTCTCTAGCCCGCTTATAGGCCTTCAGTACGTCCTCGATGGAGGGTGTTTGGCCTTGTGACGCAGTTTCAGAGTCCCATTGGTTAAGCCGATTCTTTAACAAGCTTGAGACGCCTATCTCCATCGGCTCTACCACGTGGGAGCAGTTCGACTCGTAACTGACAACCCATATTTTGTTCGTCAAACAGAGCCATAGAAAGTGATCATTACCCTGGTAATAGTGAGCATCGCAGATGAGAACCACCCACTCGTCGCCGTGTTCGACCCGAACGTGTGGAATAAACACGTCTTGAAGCCAAACAACGGCTATCCGGTCGCCCATGGAGTCCTTCGGGAAATATTTGAAGCACCAATGCTCAAACATGCCACGACTCTCAGAGCCCCACTCCTGGGCCTGAGCACCTTGGAAGGTGATGAGCGGCGACAACATCTTTCCAGAGCCGCTAACACACTCGAAAAAGGTGATCCAGGTGCCTTTGACGGCTGCCTCGACTATCGCACGGGCATTCGCATCGGCGTCGTGGTGATCTTGCCCCAAATCCTGGCAGAATCCCAACTCGTTGTTGGTGTAATACCGCTCGCGTGGGATATCCCGGATCTCAGGGGCATTGAGCCGGTCGAAGAAGATCCGGATATTCGCATCCGTCACGCCGTTTGCGCGTATATACTTAACAGCCTGGGACCTGGTCGATAGGATATCCGGGTTTCGGGCAAAGAATCGTCTATGCCAGCTCTGCCCAAGCTGGTGGTCCGTCCCCGACGCCATCAGCATCCGCTGGGCCATATCGTTGAACTTCAGGATCGGCAGAGAGATGCCTAATCTGGCCTGCCCGATGGCCCAGGAAGCGAGCTGGGACTCCTGATCAGGCGAGAGGACCTGGAAGGTTTTGTTCGCCTCTTTGCGGGTGAGGGTGCCTTCGAGGCGGCGGACTACGTACGATCTGCTCACTTGCCACTTGGCGCAGGCCCCTCGAACTGAGGAGCCATCCTTGATGTCGCGGATGGCGGCTTGCGCGCGCTCTTCTTGGTCGGTGGATGACATCTTGAGGACTGGCGAGGGGATTCTGGTGATAAGGGCAAATGATTACAGGATTGAGCAGAAGGTAACGGACAATGGAAGTTCTGGAAGGTTACTCAATAAGGGGTGAGTCTGGTACTTAAGTATCCAAACCGCCACAGGGGAAATTAAACAGCGGGTCTGTGACCGGACGGCCCGTGGCTAGACTAGGGGGTTGTTAACATCACGAGTCACTAGATTCAGCGCACTGGCCTGGTAACCAGACACGCGAATGGCGCGATCCGTCGCTAAAGGTCGGAGTTGCCACAGTATGAGTCGAGGGGCAAGTTTGGATCTCCATTGATTGATATCTGAGCCTCAATCTCGTAGATGCGAATCTGGCTAAGTATTAAAGTGTTCGATAGCTTGGCTATGTAGGAAAGGCGTGAAGATGGGTATGGAGTTGGATATGAAGTCGGCGATTTCTCGTAATTATTTGAGCCCGGCGAGTCCGATGCTCAGAGTCGACAACACCATGGACATGCGTCTATTACACTGACTAGGGGTGCATCACGGGCTCATGCAGACTAACTCCAAATCGCCAGGATATCAGCTGTATCATGACTTCGCATACGATAATTTCGTCGGATTGAATCATATAGCGTGTGAATGACACCTTGAAGCGGTGGATATGACTTTTGAGCGCCGCTCCGTAGAATGAAGGCAACGCACAAGGGCGCGCCACGCTGCTACAATACCATCAATTCCGGAGAGCCGACCGTCCTGATCGAGTGCCGGAACCGCTTGTGGTAATCCGCCAGTCGCCATGCCAACAACTTTTCCACACGCTTTCGGAAGCAAACCACCGGATCCTCTGACTGGTTGATGGATCCGTGCAGTTGCTCATTGGGGAGTTAACGCGTAATCGGCGCGTACAGTACGATTTCTTGAGCAGTGACGCGACTTGTTCAACTCATTAACGCGTTACCAGCCCGTGTGGGCCATGAATTGGGCTCGGCCAATAGTGGTGGCTAGCGGATGCTTGGGCGGCTTTTGGTTACTTATTAGGCGGGTGGCCGACGCTTCTTTGGTGACCTAGTATCGTTATTCACACGACCTGGCATCTCAATCACATCCCGGTCGCGACATTTCGATTCATTATTCAAGCTTTTTATTTTTATTTGTTTTTATTTCTCATGTAATTTTCTTCCATCAGACGGAATATATCCAAGCCATGAGTGTCCATGCCAGATAGTTCCCCAAGAAGAATAAGACGTATAGTTTCTCTCAAACCATCAACACGAAGCTTCCGACCCAAAATTGTCAATTGATCAAGACATGATGGGAGCTTCGATCCGAAATGGGGACGTATCGGCGAAGGAAAGCGGCGCAGGCGAATTTCTGGCATATTTTCAAGTGCCACGACACCGGAGCCCCCAAGAGCACGGACTCTTTGACCAGTCCATGACTTTCTGCCTTACATTGGGCACACATGGACCAGTGGACTCTTGTACCAGGCCGGCGGGCACGGTGTTCGCCGCCAAAATGAGGATGGAGTTGTTCCAGCGGGCTTGTCCACGGGCAAGGAAACCCCCGATGTCGGAGCATGTCTTTGAGGCACCCAAAAGGTTCCGCCAGACACGAGGCGGCTCGTCTCATATGCGGCCATTGTCGCAACGCACCTTTCGAGCCGGAATTCATCCGTGACGACGAATCGGTCGAGGTGTCTCGCCTGTTGAACCGAAGAATTGGCGGCGTGTCATGGCTTTGATTGCGTGAGAGGGGACCGTGCTCCGTTGGGGGGTGTGCTGGTGGCTCCTGGGACTACTGTGCTGTATAAGCCCGTCCGCCAAGCAGATGGACGGGTAGCACGTCGATGTGAGTCCCAGAGTCGTCATTATCCTCATTGTCGCCTTCCTTCGTCATGGCAGTCGGTACCGGTGATAGGTTGCCGCGGAAGCAGATTGGCTGTTGGCTCGATCCTCCCAGAATCCCGACAGATCCTGGTGTCGCAAGCAGCGACATCGAAGGATCCCGGCGTCACTAGTGGTGGCGCCGGGGAGTGTCAGTCAGGAGGAGGATGCGACGAGCTTGTTGAGTGGGAAAAGTGGTGGGAGAGAGGTGGTGCGGACGGTCCTTTTATAGAGGACATCATAGCTGTGGAGGAGTGACTGCGCGTATTGAACGAACCGCAAGACATGGCACGTGGGCTTTCAGGTTAGATGGCAGGTGACTGGGCAGGTCAGTCGATGTGTTGCATTCGCAGTGTTCCCGTCGCACGGGGTAACACCAACAACAGCACTCCTTACTCGCTTCCTCGGTGTGAATAAAGCGCATCCCAACGATCAAGCAGCTGACAAACAAGATAGATTCCAACGCTGTCCTGGCACGGAGGGTTTTCTTTTTGAAACGGATCTTCCGTGTCACGCGGAATATCCGGAACGTCGACAGATTGGCTACGCTACATTCCAATCGAGCCTTTTGACATCCCTATTCCGTTTCTGTCTCCGATGTGACACATGCACTCTAACCGTCAAGATCGAACCTGGCTGGCTACCATATAGTCGGAATGACCTGCATGGACACATGACGTTTCCAACCTACCGAACTTCGAAGTATATATGTTGGAGCTGCTCATAGTTTCAAACCCAACATCCCAAAACACACGATCAAAGACACGACCGCTTGGTTGGACACGACCTCATGCCACCTGGAAACGGCCAGCCTAAGCTATGTGATTTAGTAACCCGTGAGTAGAAGGAGTTGTCGAATAATCACTAGTTTCGTTCTTTCGGGTTTCGCGACTATTGCGAATGATTGAGTCTTGGATGGGCCATGGCCGGGGATGAGACTTTACGGTTCTTAAGTTGTTCACATTCTTCTTAATCCTCCGTAGCCAACAACCAGACTCGGTTCGTGTTTGATATAGGTAATTTCTAGTCCAATGCCCCTATTTACCTCGTGCTCGACATTGGTCAGCTGACACCCGTCCCGATGCTGTTCCGGTCCTGCTGGTTTGTGCTTTGCTGGGGACTAGGTACCGGCGCGGGGAGGGGTTTTTTGCCGAGCACCAGATGAGCAGTCCTTTCGTTGAGAGTCTTGACACGGCCATACCACGTGTAAAAATAACTTCGTTTTGCTCATGAATTATGAGCAAAACGAAGGCACTATGATCTAGATAATAGACTGTCTAAACGCATAGAATTCGGTCATTGACTTAAACGAAAAAGAGAAAAAAAGAAAAAAAAAATGAATTCGGATTGCCACCCATCCGCCCCATCCCCAGGACTCGAACTCGCAACCTCCGCGGTGCAGCGTACTGCGGCTGCCCCCCGGGCAGGCAGCAGCCCGTACTACTACACCAGGAGGTCGGAGCCCTCATCCTGGGGCCCGATTGTACGTCTTTCAAAATAGGTATATATGGCAGCTGCGGCCTCTGGTTGCCTTGATTCTTAGGCTTGTACCTAGGTACCCTGCCCTGGAGCCTGAGGTCTTAGGCATCAGAGGTTTGGTTCGCTATATCGTCTTCTAGATGTCGCGTTCTTAGAGCATTCTACTATGATAAAAGTACCTGATGTTGTTATACCGGTGACCGAATTGATGCCTTTGGACAGTCGAGATAGTCCCTTCCAATGTGCTTTTTCTTCTGGTGTCCGTCAAGACCTCGCTTAGCGGTGTTTCTATTAAGATACCCAAGCTCGAGCTTTGGATGTCATTTACGGGTGGTTCTGAGTCGATCGGCCGTATTGAGTTCTACGTTATTCATAGACCATCTTGAGTTGGCTCGTAAATCTATCAAGATATTCATCTACTTATTGTTTGAACAGACTTTTGGCTCGACGGAGACCACATAAGTTCGGCCTTTTTTGTCGCAACACGCCTTCCGATTCTCAAGTAGCGTTAATTCGTAGACTCGGCAGCTTCGGGATTGCTGTTTCTCAGACGTTCACGGTCCACAATCTATTCTGACTTCGGTACTCTGTCATACGAAATGAAGGGTCCGAATGCTACAATAATCTGAAAGTGGACAGCACCTCTACGAAGGAGGTACTCGAAAAAACAGATTCCCTATCAACCCCGCGATACGTCGGTCGTGCCCGCGAAGCGCGGAATACGTTAATGAGGGGCAGTTGACCCAACAACCGTAATCGATCGATGATCAGTCAGTCTCCACGAAGCAAGAGCACTGTAACTGCAAACAGCCGAGAGATTCTTTACTCGCTATTGTTACCGTTGAGCGGGATGATGGGCCATGGTGAGTGGGCATGCCGCATTCATCCCTCATAAAACAACCGCGGGTCTCAAGTTTTCCATTCGAGTTCCCTCACGATGGCTGTCCTGGACTAACATCTGCCATTGCTAAGTCCAGGTTATACTCTATACCCGTCGTCGATGCACCGTTGCTACGATAGTAAGCTTGGATCAGCGCCCCCCAAACAATCACGGTCCGTCGACTGACTCGACTCCTAGGATTTCGAATCTCGACAACAGTGTCTGACCCCGCTACACACCCCGCCCCGGACGTCCTCATTCGCTGCTTTCTTGGAGGCGACTCACTCGACTCGTCGTTGTCCCCGCGGATGCTCGACTCCTGTTATGTTACTCGTGTTCTAGAAGGCCACAAAGGTGACGTACACTCCCGTTCTCATTATTATGCCTAACTGCCGAACCGTACTAACTCAAGTCTAAGAGCAGGAAACCAAGCCCGACCCCCACGATACTTGGCGCGTCAAATATTCTGCGTCCCACGGGGCGGTTCTGCTGGCCGCCAACCCGGTCATAGCACAGCTTCATCTCGCGTGAAGTTCTCCTAATACCGACACAATACATACATCTCTATGCTAGTCGGCATTCTTAGAAGAAGGATCCCGACTCTGCTAATTCCCAGCATAGCCGCAACCACGCCACCAAATCAAGACAAGGTTATCCTTTCAGCAACAGAAGCATACCCAGTACTCCAGAAGCCCAATTCCGACCCTCGAGACCCACGATAAATACTATCTCGGCGTCTGCCGTCGTCGAAATATGAATGTCCCTACCGAAACCTGATACCCCGTCGAAGATTCGAACAACCGGTAGTCGTCCCTAAGAAATACATATCGCAACACGCCCTGCGAAGCAATATCAAGACAAGAAGACGATCAGGTAGGATTACGTATTGGATTTTGCCTAGATTCTGTTTCCCTCATGTCGTCGTGCACACGCGCCTCGCCGGTGTCTCATACCTAGAATCCTAGACTAGATCCCAACACCTGCGTCCGCCGCCAAAATCACGTTCTCCACCGTCTACGGCCGTGGTGTCACACAGAACGTAGATCTCGTAGGTACTATTATCTAGCTACGAATAGATACATAATACCTAATTCCATCAAAGACCGAAGACATCCGCATCGTGAACCGTAGACTATCACTCTAGCGCCCCAGCGGAGGCGTAAGAAAACAGAGCTTGGCGCGAGACACCGTGACGGATCTTTATTGGAATCTCGAACGAGGAGCAGAAGAAGCTACCTACGATATCTCCTGACGGTGACCCAGCTCCGAATATCTGCCACGGTCAGTCAGTACTGTTAGAAGAGTAGGACATCTCCGTCAAATAATCAGCACGCCGCAACCCCGGCCGCTGCCTCTACCAAGGCCGTAGCCACGAGCGGGCCCTCTCGTAAATCAGAGTCAGAACGGCGACAAGACGAGGGTACGTCAGGTTCAAAGTTAGTCGCCCTCAGAATGCTAGCCCAAGATACACAAATGAATCCTCTCGCAATGGTCCTGGGAGTAGATTTACAGACAAGATTCTAGGTCACGTCGGACGTCCAGTTATTATTTTATGAGCAAGCTATATTGACATTGCTGTCTACTACCAGAATTCCTTGTCAAACAGACCTCAATGCGGTCGTTACATGCTGGTAGGATCTACCTATGGCCATAGGCTATTCATCTGAAGCTCGAGCAAAATATTCCTCCTCAGCTTTCTGCCATTCAATTTCCTTGTCCTCCGACCAGTGACCACTAATACCAAATGAGTGTGTTCATCCCCTGAAAACCAAATGAGTGTATTCCGCCTCTTGCGCTGAATAAGCCAGCTAAGCAACCACAACAATGTACGTACTGATAGGGGAGCACGTCAAGGTAGACGTGCTATCTATCCACCCTCTTCTGAATCCGACCAAATATAGGTGTTTGTCCCTCAGTTCTTATGCAGTTGCCGATTAGATTTGCTAGATCAATCGGCCCTGGCATCCAATAGTGAAGAACGTGTGGCTGATAGGCGACACATATGAAGCTGTGCAATGTGTGCAGGATATACGAGTGCACGTATATGTCGAAAAAAGTCAAGACTTTGTGGGTGACGCAAAAGACCAAATCCATATGACCAGTGTGGTGCTAAAAGAGACAAAGACAAATGAGAAGGTGCAATGTATGCATGGCCTGTTGGCTAGGTCGAACTCTGTATCTTCGTAGAGTTGTCGATGACGATGAATCTCGTCCGGTGAGTGCATTCCATGAGTCTAGTGGCGACGACCGGATCGCTTCTTGAAGATATTCAACTTGCTGAACCAGTTGGTGCGCTTGTTTCCACGGGCCTGGGCAGCCTGGGCGGCATGAGTAAAAGCCTGTAGACGTGCAACAAGTTCATTGCTGATAGCAGCTGCGAAAGCTTGCTCGACAGCAGGACCAATGATGTCGGGAATCATCTCTCGAACGGCGTTCGCAACCATCTGAGGAAGCATGTTGAGGAGAGCTTGAAGAGTACCAACGTTGCCAGTCAGAGCAGTGAGATTGCCATTGGTGGAGTTGACAAGACTGCCCATGGCGTTCACGTTGTTACCCATGGCATGAACGTGGCTGTCAATAGCCTTGACATGACCAGCGATAGCGTCGACTTGGGCATTCTGAGCGTTGGTGATGCTGCTCATATTGTTGGTAATGCCGCCCATGTTGTTGATCTGACCATCAAGGCGGTTTGCCTGTGCGCCGACCTCTTGGCTAAGAGCAGCGACTTCCTGGCGGAGTGCACCCTCAATGGCATTGAACACGTCCTCCATAACATTGCCCATATTGACGCCATCAACACCATGGGTGCCACGAGCAACTTGACCTTGAACAGTGGCTCGGATGTCGCCAACTACGCGGGCTGCTGTAGCCTCGACGATGTTGCTATCGCTGTCAACAGTAAGGTTGTTGTGACGAAGAACTGAATTCACAGCATGTCGCATGAGATTGTAAATGGCGGTCTCGGCTCCGGTACCATTGGCCAGACCACTAAGGCGGGCGCGAACGTTAGAATCAGCAGCAACCTCACCATGGGTGAGATCACGATCTTGGATTCGTCGTTGAATGCCAACGTAAAGGCGAGCAACCTCGGGTCGGAATGCATCATCTCTAGCATTAGTTGAGCCCTCGCGCGCAGCGTTGAGACGCTGGAGATCCTCATAATCGTCAATGACAGCCTGGATATTGTAGGTAGGCGTGGTGGTAGGAGGAAATTGCTTCTCGCGGCGGGCTTGGGTGAGAGCTTGGCCCATCTCCATGACGCGTTCCATGTTGAACGGCATTCCCTGGACCATGACGATAGGCATGCCGGGCATACCAGTCGAATCGGGAAACGAATCGCTAATAGGAGTCGTAGCAGTAGTGTTGAAGGTACTGCAGCTAAGGGGCGTGCCGGGAGGGCTCGAGGTCACAATGGAGCGAGTAGACCAGGTATTGCCGATCTTGGAGGATTCCATCTCGGACTCAGTGGAATCGGTCATGTGCTTGGCGGGGGTATAAGGAAGCACATTGTCGACGGCGCAGTCGACCTTGGCGTACTTGGTAGACGGAGCGCTCTGGGCGGCGTCCTTCTTCTGCATCTGGATGGTGGCCATCTTGAATGACGATACAGAACCTGATGAATCTCAAGTTAGCGCATGATGCACGCAAGGAAAGATGACAATATGAGTTGTGACTTACGATTGATCTTTTCGTAGAAAGATGCGTTACAAATTTCCACGGTTCGTGACGTGGAAAGCTAAAGATAGCTGAAATCTTCGAACAAAGTCAGTTGAGAAGTACTGCAAGGGAGCCTGAGATTGCGAAGGACGATGATGGTTGGGTGTGATAGGGATAGGTTTGGGTATGCGGGTTGGGTGGTGGGGGATGGGGGGTGGGATGAGGTCGAAGAGGATGGGTGGGACAGGTGAGAAGACGAGAGCAGGGAACAATAGGTACTTACATTCTTGGGTCTTGACTGAAAGTCGAAGTTCGGATGGAATCTTGAAAGATCCGAACAATGCAGTGCGTTGCAAGTTGTGCGAGGAAGGCAGTGCTTGCAGTCTGGGACAAAATTAGAATAAGGCTGACAAAGTGGGTTGAGAATTGTAAAGGTGATGGAGGGAAAGGGAATGGAGACGGAAAAGGAAATAGGAGTTGGGGTGGGTAGGAAGGTGGTGGGGTGGGGTGGCAGAAATAGCAAAGCTCACTACCTGAGATTGGCGTGGTGGGTTACGAGTTGCAGAGGGGATGGAGGGGAAGGAAATCAGGACGGAAAAAAAGTAGAAGTTGGGGTGGGAAGGAGGGCAGTGTGGCGGGGCGGACAGAAACTAGAGGTAGGAATCTGGCAAAGCAAAATTTGGGTGGGGGACGAGTCGGTGCCGGGAGAATGGCAGAGGTGATCGAGACGAAGCGTGAATTCGACAAGGCGAATCGTGAAAGGCGCGTGGCATGAAGAAGGAAACGAAGAAGGGAACTTACCTCGTGCTTGAGAATACGATAGAACGAAATCGTG
Organism: Xylariaceae sp. X802; assembly: GCA_028637635.1. Classification (NCBI taxonomy): domain Eukaryota; kingdom Fungi; phylum Ascomycota; class Sordariomycetes; order Xylariales; family Xylariaceae; species Xylariaceae sp. X802. The sequence goes on along the minus strand of JAJFDH010000065.1, from coordinate 76,378 downwards.
AAGGGAGAGACGTGAGTGCTGACGATGCTGGAAAACTACGAGATCTCGAGAGATGACGATGATGTGCAGACGTAGTTGTAGAGGGAAGGGAGGAAGGGAAGAAGAGAGGTGACACAGGCTGGCTTATATAGTAAAAGTAAAAGTGGGCCCAGGGCGGTATAGCATTGTTCTGCCGGGTGTTCTGATCTCTACGCAAAAGCGGTGGCAGAAAGAGAGGCATGTGATGCCCAGCCCCCCAGTTTACCTCTCGTGCCTTCCCATTGAAGTGCAATCTCTAGCTATTTGGGTACCTGCATGGTGGGGAAAGGTACCTGCGTACCTCCCCTGAGAAAGGCACGTATATGGTGACATGAATACATTGTGTGCCTGAATATCCCGCCCCTATCGCCCGTGCGGCTATTGTAGCCATTCCAATCCCAAGTACCCCAGTCCCCTGCTACCTCCAGAATGGAGTGAATACCCCCATAGACAATTACCGCCCCCCTCCATAGGTGACTCAATAGCCCAGCCAGCCACCCGCATGACCTGTTTCTGCCCAAACCTACCGCTATGCCTCGCGCATGTACCTAAGCTACGTACCTATTACCCAATGGCTGGAACACCCGAGGGAGTCACCTGGTGGCTGGGATTTTGATGGTGAACGTGGGCAGAAAGGAAGATAGAAGATAACGCCAGTCCCCTCGAGGTCCTGATTACGTAACACCTCATCACGAGCTCACCATTCAGATCGTGACGGGCCTCTACAAGGTCGAAGCGTCGATAGAGGAGGCTGTTTGAGGCAAGCCGCGATTCCTGAGGCGATGGCGTACATCAATGTATTCAGTGCCAAGAAAACAATCGATTCAGCGGAACAATAAACAGTATACAATGACAATCGTCAATTCGATTTCTACACATGATATCTTAGATAAATGAGGCTCTCAAAAGTGTCGTACCTCCAACGAATCAAGCAACAGCGCAGCAGCCGCCAACAACCAATACACGTCCCAAAAAGTCCGCCGCTTCCCACCATAATATCTCCATCAATAAAATTGCATACCAAAAAGCCCCGAAAATTTTCCCAATTGTCTACAATAATCAATCTCAAGATTCCCATCTCTCCCGCGCAATGCAAGCAACAAGACACAACAAGACATGACGTTAAAATCAGCCCCACAAAATAGCGTAGCGCATGCTAGGGCGAGACCCAGGCGTCCAATCAATCGCGCCCCAGCGGACGAAAAGGGAATGCGGGGTGTCTCAGCGCGTCCTTAGCCGTGCGACCCCCGGCTCGGCACGAGCCGAGACGCAAAACCTGGGGAAAGCTGTGCGACGGTGTCGCCAGATATGTCTCGTCGGTATTGGCGTCGCATCGTGACATTGCGAGAGTATTTATAGCATCGCGCAAATATCTGAGCAATTTTCTGTCCCTTTTTATCGCGATTCCTTTGCTCGGTTCTTCTTGGCTTGTCGGAGCGCTGCGAACTGCGCTACAGGGTTGATCCTAGTTGGCGTATTGGTAGGACTTGATGAGATGCGACAGATTTATAGTGGGTTTCTGTTTTGTAGCTGGGCAATACCATGTAACACAAGATCCGACTTTAGTACATCGACGCACGATGAAATGCTACAAACTCACGAGGCTTGAGCGATTGAGCGACGTGTAGGCGAACCGTAGAAACGGCGATTTCAATTGAGGCGATGTACACGGTACACGCCAGATTTGCAAGGGCGGGAAACCCTCTACAGTAATGGCAACGATCATGATCACGAATGCGAAGAGCACGTAGATGTAGAGAACCCTCAAATTTACCATTCGTCAACTGCCAGGTTGAAATAGAACTCAATCGGTGCTATCATAGGTAATGTAGCGGAACTTATGTCCGAGGCTGAAACGCAATGTCCATCGCAATATGAATCAACGTGTAGTGCCAGTGCAATTATGCCAGTACAAGAATCTCAGATGTGTCAATGCTCCCTACTGCCATCCCTAAGGCCTCTGTATGCCTGAGAACGGAAGCGTCAGTGAATTCGGGAAGACGGGAACGTAGACCAACTTACGACAAGTGAAGTAAACCAACAACCTCGCATTCGTAGGCCAACAAACTAGGAAAGAATGAAAGCTACTGCATGCTAGTGGTAACCATGACTGTCGCGAGGAAACATCCAGGTGGCGGGTATGAAGCCGTAGGAACTAGACGTAGGCCTGTTGGTCGGCCTCATCTCCACTCTCGTGCTTGACGTCGGCAGGAGCGGACTCGATGGAGTCAGTGGGGGTATCTGTTGGGGGAAACTCATGTTAGCTACGTAATTGACGGGCTGGAAACCATTTATCGTCGCCATAGGCAGTGCCGCGTGAGACGGATGATGATCGACGCTATGTAGTGGCATGTCCGGAATACTAGGCTTCTCGGTCGCACGAACAAACAGGACTTCGTCGTCATCGTCACGTTCGGGGTTCACGGCGGACGGGTCGGGCTGGGATGGGGAAGCAGAGCGCGGCGGAGGTGTCGCGATCGGCAGATCGTCTTTTGAGCACTCAGGTTTCACGATTGCATCTTCATATTTGACTTCACCTTTGATATTGGCCTCTTCCTTAACGGGGTCATCAACGTCATCTTGATACTCGTCCACAGTCTCGAGTTTGCGCTTCTTAGTGGTGGCACGGGGCTTCGGCTTCTTTTTCTCTTCGTCCTGCGGCTCCTTCTTAACACCGTTGCCGATGGCTCCGGTGGTGATGTTGTGCGCCTTCATGAGGCGCTCATACCGCTTGGCGCTACGTGGGAATGAGAAGTCAGCTCGGAACAGAAGATAGTATAGTTATGACAGAGCTGCACATCGGTCGGTCCAATCAGTCAATACCTATGAGCCGACCGACCGCTAGGAATTGTTTGACCGGCCGACCGTTACCCAGCGGTCATGTGTAGGAGATAGAAAGAACTTACGCGGCGCCCTTAGAGACGATTCCGCATTCCTTGCGGACCTCCTCAAAATCGACCTTCAAAAGTGTCAGTGACTCAATCGTAATCTGTGTTATGAAGTGTTGCGCTTACCTTGCCCGAGGTAGAATGGCGGATGCAAGCAATGAGGAATCGAAATTGAGAGTCGGTATCCGGGCCTCCAGGCATCTTGACAATGTAATGATTCGAGACTTAGGTTAAGTTTTCAAGTAAGGCAATGAGGAGAGAATGGGCGATGGGTTGCGACTGGAAAGTCTGCTGCTGAGATGGATAATGCGGTGTTCGTGGGTTGGGTTAGGTTGGCCGGGACTCGGGACGGAACGGCAAGAGACATATGCAGGCAATTTAGGAAGTGGCGGAAATCTGGGGGACAGCGAGAGACGCGACCGCCTCCTCCTTGCTCCTTCTAGACGTGACAGAAACAGGTAGGGTTGCCCGACTGCCAAACAACTTAGTGATATTACCCTAGTTAATACCCGATTTCGACTAGCGCACCCAGAAGTCGGGACCGAGACAAACAGAGACGAGGAAGCCACGTCCTACTCTTGGCAACATCACAACGTCACTTCCAAGGTTGTCTTATCCTGCCTGGCTTTTGTGTTGCCACTATTCCCAGTCTTAGTCATGTGCCGTTGAGTCTGCAGATAATTGATATGCCCACGTCCTGGCGCAACCGACAGGATATGTCCAGTTATGGACTTGAATTATAAGTTCGCTGGCAGTAAGGAGTATTTTCTTCCCCATTTCCTGTCCCTTGAAAGGTTTCAAAGCACCATGACTTCTTCTCTTTGACCTCTGAGTTATCCGATAACCCCATGCATCTCAAAGGCATATGCACCGCAAGCTTTTGAATACTATCGGAACCAAGAATGGAACTCGAAGTGGCTTTACTAAGCATCAATACCTCGTAGAAATTTCTTTCTCGCTTCAGACAACTATGGTTAGAAGAAGTCCACATGCCCATAAGGGAAATTTTAGGTAGATAGAGGCATTCGTGAAAGACATACTCGTGACCCATCTCCTTAGCTTCACTCGACGGAAATGCGGAGAGAGCTTTCCATTTTATCAACAGCGGTTATCTAGTTCGTAGCGCACAGGATACGACTACTTCTACTTGTCGCGGAACTGCTCACCTGGGGACTTTCCCTACATGATCCTCACAGAACTAGCACAGTTGGGTAAAATATAAATTGCATAGATCTATGCCACGGTCCAGTTGTGATGTGAATGGCGATCCATAGTCGCCCCAATTGTGTCAGCCCCCATAAAGGCCCTATAGGGAGAGACCAGAGCTGCCAGGTGGGCGGCTCGAGTTCGACTACAAGCGGTAGAAGTGAGAATCTGCGACTCGCTACGAACTCCAAACAAGACAGTATCGAGATGATCGAAAAAGCGCAAAAGCAATTTCCCGTTTCTGACGCGAGGCCCAAGGACGCAAGGGTTTGCGGTGCTGAAACTGGAGAACGAAACTTGAAAGCAACAAATGAGAGGACTGTACGCGGGGATTTTGGTAGGAAGGTTATGCTCTTCTGCTTCGCGTTGATAGGCCATGACTACCTTTGTGTCCCGCAGCCTGAATCGTTTCCGTCTAGTCCCTCCTCGAGTCCTCTTCAAGAGTAGCTGAACCTTCCAGGTCCTTCCTGGCCGGCGCCAAGGGTCTCTACATTATACGAGTTAGTATTGGGCTTCGGGATCGGCTGCGTAACGCTGAACATCCTGGCTGCCTTGTTGAAAGCGCGGAGGGTCGGGACGCGAGTTGTTGAAAGAACCGGGAAGTTCTGATACGGCGCAAGCGCGGGGTCACCAAGCTTGCCACGTCCTTCCTCTCAACGTCTGTCACGGTATGCAAAGGCACTCTCTGCTTGACACTGTGGCTCTGTAGACTGTGCTACATTGCATTAGGCTAGTGGCGTGCAAATCAAGACGGGCCTGGACGTACCTGCCAGATGCGGGAATTTACCTAGGCAATTGACGTCGCACCGAGGTATCTGCAGTGTCATAGGGAAGGATCCTTCCAGGGAAGAGAAAAAAGCCCTCTACAGGACACGGGCCATAGCCCTATGTACGATACCCATCCCTCTAGCTGCCTAAGCCTAGGATAGCTCCATCTCTCTCTCTATTTCTCTCGCAGATCATCATCATCGAGTCTCAGCTTATTACACGAATATAAACCTCTTCGTCCTGTCTTCCGTGTGCGTGTGCGGAGCATCGTCTCATGGTCTCACCGTAGAGTATCTACTTAGTCAAGAGGATTCACAAAGGGTGGGTTCTCTCCTTGTCTATTTGTAGAGCAACGTCCAATCAAATTTGTCAACCTCAGTGTAGCAAGAAAATAACTACGCACGTATTCCGTACATCATGAACTTCAAATCGACTAAGGTCCGCTACGGGATCGACACGTAGAGAACCCCCTTCGGAGTAATGACGGGAATGAGAGTAATTCTTCGACCAACCCAAATGCATACAATGCCGCGAGCCTATGCTCTCTTCGTGAATTTTGCCTTCACTCCGAGACCCGGCAGCGTCGCCGTACGCCAGTGAATCTTGTTCCGTCGGTTCTTCTGCACCATTTCTACATCGTAATTCTCCAACAGGTGAACCAGCGTGTGCTTCATGGCGTAAGAAACAAAGAACCGTCCGGGACTGTCACGGAAATAAGTAACGTGTTCGGATGGCGATGTGTTGTGCTTGTCTCAAATACTCACCATGTCAGTTTTCCCGTCCCCCACACATACCAGTTATCAGACACATCCGTGAACTTGGATGGCCCCTCCGGCTGCTTGGAACCTTTGCCCCCCTCATTTCTGCATTCCGCAAAGCGAAACCCATCAAATACGTCGGGCTGCGGGTATTTCGACGGATCCCGCAGCATCGGTCCAGCAGGAATGCCAACCCATTCGCCCTTCGCAACTCGAGAACCATCTGAGAAGGTAAAGTCCTTCAGAGCGCATCTCCGAGCGGTTACTAAAGCCTCACTTAGCAGCTCTTCATACATTCGTGGAGAGGAATCGCAGACTAAACAAAACTGAACTGACAAGACTCAATCGGTGTCCATCGTGAACATTCTTTCAAGAAGCTATCCATCAGAGGCAGGCCATTCCCGGTTGTGAAGAACTCGGCGCCAGCAGAGCTTTGTATCTCCGCCCGGAGGGGCTCTATATATTCGGGATGTTCGCAGAGACTGTAAATAGCAAATGTTAAGGTCTGAGATGTGTGCGTCAGTTGGTGGCTCCATCGTGCTATTACTGCCTGGGAGACAAACCACTGCAAGTCCCTGCACAGAGCCAAACCAGACCGCCATTATTTCAAACGCTATTCTGCCCGGACTCCACGGTTTCGACTTGGGCGATGTGTCAATGGTCCACTGGATTACATCGTTCTGTGCCACAGATCGTTAGAAACGGATCGCGCTTGTAGGCTCTGCTGGTAGCACTGACATGTTTCTTCAATGGCTTTGGGTTATTCATCCTGTCCTCAATAATGGCAACAAGCCCGTGAAAGAAAGTTTTCTGACGCTTCAGAGACATAGTCATGAACCATCCGATCAGCCTAGGAGACATCAGTCAGTATGTTGCGACTTCGGGGCTTAGGTAGGCACATACGGGACGAGGAGTCTTGGCGTAAGTCGCAGCAACTCCGAGCCGTACAAAACATCCTCGTTGTAATAGTACGCCGCGTCGACGAATTCGTTATTTCCCACTGATGCCGTCAGCAGAGGTATATACATGACGTTGGGGCTTCGTTTACCGTAATCCAAACCAAAAAAAGCGTAGGCGTTGATTTTCGTGATCACCCTCTTACATAAAGTAAATACTGCTGCTCAATTAGCTGCTCGGTCATCTTCCTCGTGGCAATGAAAGAAAGGACTGCACCGTTGATGCTGCCGGAATTCCCGATCTCTTCGGCAAATGTCCTGTCCAGGATTACACAAACGCCGGGTGTCAACTGGGGAAGATGCTGAGTCAATAGGCGGAGGGTCTTAACGTATCCTACCCCTTCAGTGCCTTTCTGGTCGTGCCAATTAAACCCATTCATAGTGTAACCGGGTTTCAGGAGCTGGCAGCAATCAGCTAACGCCGCCAATTGAAATTGAAGGCGGCATGTCCTAGATACCTCTTTGACAACTGCGTTGAGCGACAGTTGATCGTTCGTGGCATTCTTAATGTCGTTGACGAGCTCGTGGGATGAGACCAACGTAATCCAACCCTCGGATGAGCGGAGCCGAATTGGTTTCCCGTTCATCTATATGCCCAGGTTAGACAAGACTTCGCGAACCAGTCCGACTCGATTAGCATACTTCGGCGTAGGCAGACTTGACTCTGCGATCCGCAACAAAGGGATAGGTGAATAGCTCCCAGTTGCTTTTAGCATAGGCCAAAGCAGCGTTCCAAAAAAGTTCAGGATGATATTTCTTCAATTTACTTAGTGATGGCCAGTTGCTAGCGAACCTGAACTGTTGACTGAGGCATAAAGGCACCATCAGCCAAACAAGCGGTATACAAAGAATCACGGCGACGAAGCTCGACAAAGGGACGAGGACGTCTCCCTGAGGGAATAGAATCTGACCGATCATTCTTGGGCTTGACTGAGGTTGAGTAATCTCAATGTTAAACCGACGTTGTCTTGATAGTATATGAGAAACCTAGCATAGCGTAGTTCTCAGAGGAGAGTTAGCGAGAGCAGAAATTTCGAAAACTCAACTAACACGGAATATGTGTATATATACGACATACTTTGAATGATTCAGTGTATACCGCATATACTGAGTGATTCAATGTATGCCATTTGCCTTGAGTGATTCAGGGCATGCCATATACCTTGAGTGATTCAATATATGCCATATGCTCTCTATTAGATCATCTGAGGATAGCCTGCCCGAAGGTTCGCCGCTCCTACATCCATAATCCGTCCCTCAGAACCTAACAACTTGGGGTATATTCACTACTTATACCTACTTGGTCCTGTGCACGCAGCATGTCACCTTCGTTCTTCGTCAGTAACCGGGAGATCTTGGAGGTGTGCGACGCGCAAATGACTTATAGCTGAATGGACTATCTAGTAGCTTGGTGACGGGAAACGATCCTCTACTCATCAATGATGCGTACAGAGCAAGGGCTTTATCCTCGGAGTCGGTCAGGCCTTCCTCGTTGTTTCGCAGATCGGGAGTGTGGTTTTCCTATTTGAATCGCCGCGATCTCTCTAGGTAATGTCGACATTGGTAAATTAATTTCGTTTCGCAACACCAGTTGAATGGCGGGTAGGCGGGACAGGGTGACGGCGGAAGGATCCATTTCGACATTTTACGGCCCATCGTAGGCGACAATACGTCAGTTAAAGTCATCATCGAAGTAATAATCTAATTCGACCGTGTTATGCTTGACTATTACTGTCACGGCGGGGTCAGCCTTGAGCCCCTGTACCCGGTCGCCTGGCAACCGTTCAGATCAATCATGGAGTATATCTAAGATGCATGTATACTTCGTACGGACGTATATATGACCGTTAGTTACAGTTACGGTATCAATGTGCAGTGTGGTACGGACGTACGACAGCAGGTATTGCAGCTGGTGACAAGTGCACTGGCGGCTTGGTACCTAGCAGCGCGAGTCCCGGGGTTGGTACGTCCGTAAGCGCCACGGGGATAATCCGTCCGTAGGACATTATTACATACGCTCAAACTCGACTCATACACCCCTATTCCGGTACTTCGTAATTCGACCCGAATGGAGGGGCCCTATTGGTCCGTAATACCAGTTTTAAGTTATCGACTTCCAAGGTTTGCGGTTTACTCAACGCCGACTCATCTGAGCAAAGCAAGGGATCCCATCTCAACCTCGCATCTCGCAGCCCAACTACACACATCCCCGAGATATCTCGATCTTGCTCGACCACCCAGCCCCGACCCGACCACTCTGCCTCTATAATCCCTTCCTACCACTTCCCTTATCACTTCCCCTACCCACACTCGTACCACCAACGGGTGTGCTTCTGCCATCATGTCCGGGTCCAACTCAGCAACGCCACAGCCCACCACGGACCCCTCTAAGGTGGATGGTATTCTTAATGCGTTCCGCGTCTATTTCAGTGCCACCGTGAAGGTCTCTGACTTGTCATCAATTGATTCGGTCGAACAACTTGGGCCAGAAGGTGAGGCAAAGCTATCTGAACTAAGCAAATGCGTTCTCACTCGGGTATAGATTTGCGGTTCGCTGCAGATATTTTTCTCAAGATGCTCAGGTCCCTTGTTCCTAAGGACAGCGTTCGTAGAGGTCATCTTGAGACACTACTCTCTTCGATCGACTCCGTTTACCCCCTCGGCGGCATGCGATCTCTTCTTAAGGCAGCACTAGCAGACCAGCCCGACCATGAACTCATCTGGCAAATTGTTCAAGCTCTCATTGAAGAAATACCTTCACAATTGAGCGATGCTTCTCCGCAACTGCTGCGCAGTAATACGCCTATCAAATGTTACACTTTTTCATTATGGGACGACTCGGAGACTCGGAGAGACTGTGAGAATAATAGGATCTTTCGGGAGATTTCAGGCTGCACACATCGGACAGTAAAAGGCTTCTACGAGAAATTCTTTAAGGAGAAGTCGTGGATACAGAAGACTCAAGAGATCTACGAGTCGATCAAGGCGCAAGAATATGTCAACCAAGAATGGGTCAATCTGGTGGATGAACAAAACGTGACCAGCTCGGATCAGGTATTAAGTTGGCTATTCAATCTTCAAAACACGTCAAGTCTTCTATCGAACGCAGAACGTCGCTATTATAGAATCATCCGTCCTTCGGAGCCTATTGAAGGTGAGGCAGAACAGCAGATTGATCTCCTTGTCAAGCGAAAGAGTGGAGATCCATCAGATACAGGGCATTACTGGAAAGACATTGAGGTTATCGGCGAGCTTATGAAGGCAGGTTACCAGGGAGTAAAAGACGCGCTTATACAACTTGCCCGGTATGCCCGAGACGTATTCGCGAAGCAACCAACACGCCGTTTCCTTCATGCATTTACAATCTGTGGGCGCGACATGGAGGCATGGGTATTCGATCGGTCAGGAGTCTACAGCGCTGGCTCTTTCAATTTCTTTCAAGAGCCAGAGCGATTTATCCATATACTCTTAGGGTATCTTATGATGGATGAAGACGAATTAGGCCTTGATACCTTTATAAGGCGAGATGGCGACGGCGACTCCTACTCTATTGATGTCGATTGGGAGAAGGGTGGGCAACAGACGCTACAGCTTCGTATGGGAAAGCCTCTTACCTATCAGCGATCGATCGTCTCCCGCGCAACGTCTTGCTATCTTGCCAAGCTTCAAGGCTCTGACGATGACTGGCAATACGCCGTCAAGTTCTCTTGGTTTCCTGATAAACGAGAGCCTGAGGAGTATTTTCTCAGATTAGCCAGGGAGAGAGGTGTTAAAGGCCTCGCCGGACTGACTGGTTCTTCCCGTATCACCAGTATCAGCAAAATACGTAGTGGTCTAGGATTTTCGAAGCCATATACCTTTGAAGATACCGCCAACGCCCTATCGACCGGCAACTCCCTATCGACCAACGATTCAAAGAAACGATCATTAAGTGAAGCCGGTCCACCACCCAAGCGACATAAAAGCAATGCGCCACTGGCGCATTGCTCAGGGCCACGCAACGAGGTCGCTTGTTCGGTAGACAAGCCCGTGCAGGTCGGCTCTACCCACTCCGCTCGCCTAACATCTCTGGGCCCTGGCGACCCGTATGACAACCGTGAATTCCGTTGTCTTGTCACCTCTCCCGTTGGTCGGCCAATCTACGATTTCACGTCGCCTTTAGAACTACTCGCCGCACTTCGAGATGCCATTAGGGCACATCAATCCCTGTACACAAATGGCATCCTTCATCGAGATATTTCTGAGAATAATATCATCATAACTAAGAAAGAGACAGGCTTCTCGGGGATGCTGATCGACTTGGATCTTGCCAAGGAGGTTCGCAGCGATCCAAGCGGTGCACGTTGCCGCACAGGCACCATGGAGTTTATGGCCATTGAGGTCTTGGAGGGCGAAACTGAGCACACTTATCGGCACGATCTCGAGTCGTTTTTTTATGTTCTGCTTTGGCAGTGCATTCGCAACGGTTGGGATTTTGTGAAGGGCAAGAACCCGGCAGGAAATCTATCGGTATTACGAGATTGGTACAGTGATACCTACAAAGCCATGGCAAGAAATAAGCTAGCTTGTATGATCAGCGAAACGTTTGAGTCTGATATATTGGGTAATGAATTTCCGGGCGAGTTCGACTTCCTTAAACCACTCTGCAGAGAGTTCCGGAAGATCCTATTCCGTGACGAAGGGGGGGGACCATTCACCGGGACGCCAGACAACCACGATGCCTTATACAGCCAAATCATCGCTGCTTTTGATAAGACTATTGGGCAGATGTAACGAGACGGGCTGGCTTGATAATGGGAAATGAGCACGGTGCTAGCGGGAGTTGCCCTGATACGATCTGAAGTTACGGCAGGACTCCAGGACTCTAGAGGAGCTTAGAGATGTATCTACTGTTATAAAGGTGGATAGAGGTAATCGACTAATGGTGTTATCGAGCAAGTCAGTTACAGACTACCTACCTTGACTGTAACCACCGACCGTGCTTGCTCTCCGGGGGGAACTCCGTTGCAGGTCTTTCTAGGTAGGTCTTGTCGTGGCATATATAGCGTAGTAAGTACCAATTGAGGGTACGACGGCTAACCTTTTACCCTCCGTCACAGGTCTACGCTGAGTCGCGACTGACCAGTTCAACTGCGATTTTCGGATCGGCAAACTTTCATCTATTGAGAAGGTACTTGTGCCTACATGGTCCTGAGTTCAATATCTCGGCAAGCTCTCTGGCTCTCGAGTCTTTGCCGGTCTTCAAATGCCCCTGATCCATCGATATTTACAGCTACACGCTCACGTGTAGTATTCAACGCCAACAACCCGCACGCATATTCGTTACATTATCCGTCTAGGTGCGGACGTATAGCTGGCATCACCTTTCCCCAAGGATCGAGCCCGAAACGAAAGGGCGGTAGAGACACGATGAATCCCTAATTCCCTACCAAGCTTCCAGCCCGTCTGTCGCGGTATATATGGCGTAGACCAATGGAGGGTACTACGGTTAACCTTTTACCGTCTGACACCAAACATCCACTCGTTGAGGCGGGAGGACTACCAGGTACCTACCAGATATGGACGCGTACAACAGATATCAACATCACAAAAGAACGTACGAATTAAGGCTTGAGATTTGGGAAAGTAAGACTGAGGTAGACGATGGCAGCTACCAGACAGGTACGTTGATGCAACTGCTCGACGATGATAGAGCACGATGGCATGAATTAGCCTAATAAAGAATCGGCAGGGAAAAGCTTGCAAAAACAGATTAAGAATTCGAAACGACGCCTCTGGCACGCGGCCAGAGCGTATAATGCCAGCTTGCACGGGACTGATGACAAGAATCCCAACGACATCCAATACAGGATGATACAACTTGTGTAAGTGAGCTCTGTGGTAACGCTTAACCGCGCCCATCGGCTTCTTGAGGTACTACCTACCAGGTACTCGCCCGGTGAACGGTCTAATATCGAAACATACGGCCAGGTCCCCTCCCGCTAAGGTACTCACAGCTTGACTGGGTCGTTTACCAAATTTGCGCGTATTGGATGCAACTTGGGATTTTAATCAAGGCTAATATAACAATATTTAGGTCCAATTACAGTCTGCCACCTGAGTTAGTCGAAAAGATCTCAAATTACGCTTGCTATCCCGATCCCATAACAGAGCTGCCAGCCCGGCGCTACATAACGTCGTAGTATGTACTAGGAACGATCAGTTCCCGGTTATTGTAAAGTTGGTTGTCTGGACTCTGGAGCAATTGTTGATGGTAATTAGGTATATATGCACATTTCTACCTAGTCATGTACCTAGACTTTTATAAATGATACAGGCCAGACCTGTATGCCCTTGTTTCTTCTGTCATCATGCGAGATCAGTTATAACTTCTGGCGCGGGCAGAGGACTGCCTGCCAGCCCCAGCATTACGCCAGGCATGAACTTAACAAACGTCTTCGACCCCATTTCAGCTCCCGCCTGTAGCCACTCGGCTTTAGCCACTTCAGGTACACAATTTGGATGCTGGCTCAAGGCGGTGCCGAAATGGGGCCCTGGCCCAGATTAGGATCTACGACGTTAGGCTTTAGTAAGTTCGCAGTCAGATCCTTACGCAACGGACTGGGACAGTGACTACCTCAACAAAGCCACGCAGCAGAATAACTAAAGTACAGACGAATAATTATTAACAACCACCAGTGAATGGTCCCTGCCAATCCCTACCTACCCCATGTGTTGAATTGACGGTATAATGACTGCTTACAAAATACTATCCGAACATGTCTTCTTCCCACGTTTCCCTCTTGAATTCGAGGCAAAAGGCTCGAGGGAATATACCCTCAGTCTCAACTCATCCTTCCGCGACCGAAGCCAAACAGTAGCATCATCACAGCTCACCCCATTATGATCCAGCTGCCACGCCAGAAGCCCGTTAATCGCATCTTTTATAAAGACACCACCATGTCGAACGCCGAATAGGTCCATAATCTCCTTGCCATTGAGGAGCGGTCTCAACAAGTGTGCGGTTTCCAAGCTGTTCTGCATTATAAAATCCGAAAATGTGTCGTATTTGTCGAGTGATTTGTTTAAGAAGTCGTTCTTCTCCAATGGCATCGTGGGCGTTGATGGAGTGCAGACAAGTTCGGCCAGGAAGCAGTATACCACCTGCAATCTCCACGTGGGACCCCAGGAGCGAATCGCCATGCCGACGGTAGACCGAGACGGCAGGCTCTCGGGATCACTGGCGAGTTCAACGATAGCGCGGATGGAGTCCAGGTTTCGTAAAGAGCTGCCGAGAAGCTTGGAAGCTTGTTTTTTCGCTTTGATTGCTTCTGTGGCGGCGGTGACGGCCGCTCTGAGTGCGTGTTCTCGCAAACCGGCAACCGGAGAATAAGCCGCTATAAGCCAGAGGTCTTCGGCGCTTTCTGACCTGATGATTTTGCTGAGAGGCCCAGTATGGCGATTGATAAGCATGTCGAGCGTTCGGTAGGCAAGCTGCCAGTTGTTCGGCCACCATTGCACTTCATCATGGGCTGGCGTTGGAAGTCTGTCTTTTAACTCCAAGACGAGCGCCGGGTTTAAACTGGTTGTGATAAACACCGGGACGTACAGATTCGCTTCACAAATCAGGTGAAATGCGACGTGAGGATTGGGCTGCTTCATCATCTTGAAGACTTCCGTTCCAATCTGCTCCCGACTCACTTGTGCTTCTAGCCTGCCGTGGATTTGCGGGTCACTCATTGAATCCTTCGTTTGGGCGTCTATCCTGTATCCGAGTTTGCTGCTTATTCGAATCAGACGTAACACCCTTAGTGGTTCATCTGCGAAGGTCTCTTGCGACTGGATGGGTCACGGGTGTCCTGATGACACATGAGGCCATGTCTTGTAACCCTACTCTAGTCGGATCAACGACTTCCCGCGTATCTAGGTTGAAAAATAGTGCGTTGACAGTGGCGTCGCGACGAATGGCATTTTCTTCGACGGTCTCAAATTCCATGTCCGGCGTCCAGCTATCTTCGCCATACAACTCTTTTCGCCGCAAGTTACTGAGATCCACGTCTAGGCCAAACATGGTGCCGGCAGCTGTCTCTAAATAGACGAAGTTTCGGAGATTCATTTTTGCTCTGAGGAAAAGCGAAACTTGGTATGGGACGTTGAGCTCCGCGACGCGCTTCCGATATAATGCTTCGATTTTGCGTAAAAGTAGTCAATTAGACAGCGGCTAAATTGCTCGCCTGACATGCAGCTAATTTTGATGTTAATATCTGAGCATGGAATCCCCAGAAGTCTGTCGCGGACCCAGCCGCCCGTGATCCACATTTGCAGATGAGGCTTCTGGATATGGATATATTCTCGGCAATGTAGGAAGAGCTCTCGAATAAGTTCTTCGGCGGGCAATAGGGCGAGCGGCTCATTCTGCAGCAACCTTGGTTGCGACATTACGGCGTCTGTGTCTGATACTGTGAAATGTAGGCTAGCATGATAGGTACGCCGGTCGGACGCCCTTTTGTAGGGCCAATGGCCGGTCGATCGCATCATCGGCGATCGCAATAAGGTTCAATCCGACGGGCGGTCGAACTTTGAACCTCTATTGCCTAGAACCGTTGGTTGTCGGTTTAGAAGTCTGACTGACTGTGAAGGCCGACGACTGTCTGCATGCTTGTCATTATCAGCCCTTTCCAGTCAATTTGGGGGGGAAATCGAATGTATCCTCTCCTCGGCTACTTGCCGGTTTTGTGTGTTTCCAACATAATTGCAAATTCAGTCGTCATATTAACTATCACTTCACAAGCTTGTTTGTTCATGCTTCACAATACACTACAATTCCTGTATTTTGCCTCATTACATTCCAATAATTCATGACCGGTGGGTGTCGTACATTCTGCCAATCTGCCGGTTGATACCGCTTGGTCGCTGAGTAGCGACCGATAAACTGTTGAATAAATCATAATCTCTGGCAGTCAGTCGGTTCATGGATGTTGACTGACCGGACTGACCTATGTGCGGCTCCGGGTCGGATTATACGGATCCAAGGCAAGTAAATAAAAGAAGTGACTGGTTCCACCGGGTCGAAACGAACATCCCACTCAGGAGGTCAGATAGAACTGAAAGCGAACTATAGCATATGATAAAAAGCAGAAAATTCTGTATTCTGAAGAGTCCGCCTACATTCCCAGTAGCGCTGTTCCGGAGAGGAGTGCCCTGGTATTGAGGGGTTTCTAACTTCCCAATAGCACAATATAACACGGGACTAGGAAGTTTAAGGGCACCTCCTAAAAGTGCCGCCGCTGACATATTGCTGCCAGCTGGGTTTGGCATATTATCGCCTGAAGTGCACACTCCCTCAGTTGGCCTCTTTGATTAGTTTCTTATCGTTGATTGACATCGCATTAACTCCCCGTCTTTAGGTAATCTCGATCTGTCGCGGTATACCTACATAGCGGAGTGCCAATGTGAGTGAGGAGGATTACGGTTCAATTTTTACCCTCCCTCACACGATCTCAGTGCCTCTCGGGCTTGAAGGGGCCCTCCGACCTCCCTGGCTCCAAGGCTGTCCGCGCGGCCTTGGAAAACGAGGATGCTGACCGCCTGGCACGCAGGGCCGTCATCTCCGCTTTCCTGGACGCTGCAGACACGTCAGCAGCAAAGTTTTCTGACCCCGTGCACCTCAAGTGGGTTCACATGGTCCACTCTGCCATCTCTGGCTTCCTCGCTCAGGCTATCACTGGGCAAGCAGCCGCCGCCCCCACGCCGGCCCCGTCGGCCACCTCGCTAGCTCCGGCGCCAACCCCCACGGCCACGGCACAGCCTGCCACGCAGCCCGCGCCCAAGCCAGCAAAGCCCAAGACCCCGACCTACAGCAGTGTCGCGGCACAGCCCTCTGCAGCCCCAGCTGTCGTGGACCTCCGCTCTCCCAAGGCCACTCCCACCACCTCCCAGCAACCTGCAGGATGGCAGCAAGTCGGCCCCAGAAAAGCCAAGGGGAAAACCCCCCAACCCGCCCCCGCCAACACCCAAAAGGACACCCGCCTCTTCTTACGTGTTCCAGAGGGCAACGCCTGGCGAGACTGCACCCCCCACGAGCTCCGCGTTCGCCTGGGACGTTGCATGTCTCTCACCCTTGCTGAGCTTCCATTAGCTCAGAAAACCCGCACCAGCTGGGCCATCACCCCCAAGGACCAGCCAACACGGGTCCGCATGCTCGCCCCCTGGCCTTTCCTAGCCTCCGACAACCTCCGCATCGAAGAGGCCCAGGAGTGGCACACCTTCATCGTCACCGGTGTGCCTAGCGACAGCCCCAGCGCTCTCGCCAACTTGGAGGGCATCATCCCGGACGAAGCAGAGGCTGCCACTGGTCAACGCCCTATCCGGGTATCGCAGTCGCACCATAGCGACGAATGGATCCTCTCCTTTTCCCGCCCGGTCAAGGCTGGGTTCAGAATTTTTGGCTCAGCACCAGCCCGCCGGCTGGCCAAGAAGGTCCAGATCACCCAATGCACCACATGCAAGGGGTTCCACGACCCTCGCAGCTGCACCCGCCGCCACCTCTGCGGCGGCTGCGGCCAACCACACGACGAACCCTGCGACCGCCCGCAGCAAGGCCAACTGTCGGTACTTCTCACTGCTTCGATTATCGGTGCCCAACGTAGGCCCGTGAAGTGTTATAATCCACAATATCCATCGCCACCAAGCAAAGAACGGCTCCCCATCCGATACCGTGAATAGGCACCAGTTTCCATTGGGCAAGGTATGACCACGCGCCCCGCCCGTGACCTCAAGATTACCACCATCACATCATTTACAATACGTGCCCGGCACCCACTGCAGCAGCACCGCCAGCCCCGGCCCCTCCCCCCAGCCGCTTGGGAGCCCCGGCACTGGCAGCAGCAGCGAGCCTCGAAACAACTACCCCAGCTGCCCCAGTCCCCCTCTCTCCCCTCCTGCAATCGCGGGACCCCGAGGGTGACATCACAATGAGCTCACCGGTAGCCGCCAAAAGGGTCACTTTTGACACCCCTGCGACAGACATCCCGACCACGACCAGCCTCATCCCACCGGAAGTGCAAGCAGCTCTTGCGGCCGTGTCAGCACCCCGCCTGCCAAAGAAGAGCAGGGCCCCTGCAGCCCCTGCTTCCGACTCCCCTGATCCCCTCTCTCTATGACCGGACGGCCTAGAGGGAACAGAGGAGGTGGGCGCAGCAGGAACGCTCACAAGGACTTCTTCAAAATCCTGCAAGTCAACACGGGCAGATCCGGCCCGTGCCATGACACGGCCCTTAACCTTGCCTTTGAAAACAAGTACGACATTGTCCTGATTCAGGAACCCTGGTGCCTCCTCCGGGAGACCCGGCGGCTGACAAAAACCCACCCCGGCTTTGAGGCCTTCTCCCCTCTGGACGACTGGACTGAGACCCCCCGGGTGCTCACCTACGTCCGGAAGAACCCCAGCTACAAGGCCGCTCAAACTCGTCCCTTCGCGAGCAGTGACGTCTGCGTGGTCACTATTGCTGGCATCACGGTAGTCAATGTCTACCGGCGGCCCACTGGCGACGACTCCGTCCTCACCTCTCTGGAAGCCTGGAACACCCCCCAGAGAACCGTCATCGCGGGCGACTTCAACGCGGTCCACTGGTCCTGGCAACCGGAACACGGCAGACACAACGGCCCTGGCCACCGGATCTACACCTGGGCCCAGACCCAGGGGTTAGAAACGGCAGTTATCGGGGAACCCACTCACGAACTCGGCAACACACTCGACCAGGTCTTCCACAACATCCCAGGCCTGGACGCATGGGTGGACCACAACGTCTACACAGGCTCCGACCACTTCACCATCTCCGCAGTCGTACCCAACACCTCCCGCCCACCCAAGCTGGACCCCAAGTTCGGGGTCCCCTTGAAACGGGTGCCCGATTACCTGGCCCTCCTCAGGACTCATGTCGATCTCATCCCCCCAGTGGTGTACTCCCGTGCCAGCATCGACAGCACGGCGGAGGCCATGGTGGATGTGATAGTCAAGTGCATCAAAGGGGCTGGCGTCCCCAAGCTCGATAGGGGAGACAAGGCCGAATGGTGGACTCCTGAGTGCGAAGAGGCTCACAAAACCCTCCTCGCGTGCACGCAAGGGGAGCCCATCTCGGAAGCAACACAGGAGGCCCGCAAGAGCTTCCGCAATACCATCAGGCGCGCCAAGGCGGCGTTCTGGGAAAAGAAGATCAGAGAGGCCAAGCAGAGCTCTGAGATCTTCGAAATAGCTGGCTGGCACAAACTGACAGACAGGTTCAAGTCCCCTCCCATTGTGGACGGAGGCCAGCTGTACACAGACACTGCCGCCAAGATTGCCCTGCTGCGCAAAAAGATCCTCATGCCCCGTGCGGCAGGCGACGACATCCCGGACCCCTGGGCCCCCCTGGACGAACCCCCCTCCGCTTTCCTCCCCTGGCACCCCAGAGTTTCGGTGTCCGAAGCGTACCACTCCTGCTGCGGAGTGGCCCGCATGGCCCCTGGAGAAGACATGGCAGATGTTGGCATCCTGGCCGCCTCCTGGCCCCTACTGGGAGACAAGGTCCGCGAGCTTTACGAAGCCAGCCTGGTGGTGGGCTACCACCCCAAAGTCTTCCGGACCGCAGAGGTAGTCATGCTACCTAAGGTAGGAAAGACCGACTTCACAGTGGCCAAGGCCTGGCGTCCCATCTCCCTCATCCCCTGCCTTGCCAAAGGCCTGGAGAGGCTCATCGCGCGTCGCCTAGCCACTGCCTCTATCCTGCACGGGGTCCTCAATCGCCAGCAATTCGGGGCCCTCCCCAAGCGCTCTGCGACAGACCTAGTGGCCGCAGTAGTCCACGACATCGAGCAAGCCTTCGCCCGCGGTGAAGAAGCCTCCATGCTTACCCTGGACGTCTCTGGTGCCTTCAATGCTGTCCTCCGAGGAAGGCTGGTGCGACGCCTTCGCCAGCAAGGATGGGATCCCCGCCTCGTTCGATGGGTAGACTCTTTCATGACTGACAGGCAGGCATCTGTCAGGATGGAAGGTGTCCACGCGGAAAAACAACCACTCTCCTGCGGCGTCCCGCAAGGCTCTCCGGTGTCCCCGGTGCTCTTCATGCTCTACATGGAGCCCTTGTTCAAACGCGGTGACTTTTGGTGCCGCTTTGGATATGCCGACGACGTGCTCATCCTCCGCACTGGCCCCAACACCGCCGTCACCACAGCCCTCCTTGCCGCTGACGTCCAAGACGCCCTAGACTGGGGTGCCTCCACGGCCGTCACCTTTGAGCCAGAGAAATGCGAGCTCCTCCACTTCAACAAGGCCGGAAAGCCACGCGACGACCAAGTCCGCGCAGGGAACTTTGTGGTCGAGCCCTCCCGAGGCCCCGTCCGCTGGCTGGGGGCTTTCTTTGACCCCAAGCTCACTTTCAAGGCCCACGTGAGCACCTGGTGCGCCAAAGCCCTCCGAGTCGCCAACCACCTTCGCAGCCTCAACAAGACGCGAAAGGGTGCCCCTCCTAACTCCATGGCCCTTGCAGCCTCGGCCTGCGTCCTCCCAGTTGCCCTCTATGCTGCAGAGGCCTGGTGGCCGGGTAAGTTCAAAGAATCCAACGTGGTAGGCGGTAAGGTCGTCAGCACCCAAACTACCTCCCATGTCGACAAGATCAACAGTGTCGTCAAGGCTGCGGCTCGCGCAGTCCTCCCCGTCTGGTGCACCACACCTGTCCCGGTGCTCCACCGCGAGTCTGGCCTCCCACCGGCCAGCGTGCTCCTCGACCAGATCCGGCTTCGGCACTCCCTCCGCTTGCGCTCCCTAGACGCCATGCACCCCTTGGTCACCCGGCTGGAAACACGACCCCCTCCTCCGCCTCCCCCCTCAGCACAGAGGGGGAGGCCTCAGACCCGACCCAAGCCCCAGAGGGAGACGCGTCTCCAGAGGGCCTACACCCTGACACCACCCTGCCCACGGCCCCTCCTTTTGCCGCGGGTGTGGCCTCAGCTGTACGACAAACGCCTACTCATGGGCAAGAAGAAAGGCAAGGAAGAGCACCTCGCCTGGCTTGCACAGCTCCCCCGAGGGGATGTGGTGATCTACTCGGACGGCTCCCTCGACAAGGAAGCTGGCTGGGGCTTTGTCGCATACAAAGACCGCAGGGTCGTTGGCAGGGCCCACGGGACCCTCTATCGAGCCCAGGTTTTCGACGCGGAAGCCTCCGGGGCCGCGGCAGGTGCCGCCTGGGCCGCGAGCCACCTCGACATCGTCGGCACCGGCCAAGTGCACTTCTGCCTGGACAACACCTCAGTGCTCCAGCAACTGCGCGGCCACCCCTCAGACAACTCGCAGGCCGCCTTCCTTTCCTTCCGGGACTCGACATCTGCCCTCCCCCGAGGGCACACGGTCCAGTGGTCCCCCGGTCACGTCGGCATCCCTAGGAATGAGGCAGCAGACAAGGAGGCAGCCCTCGCCTCCGAGGTCTACTACACGGGCAACACGGATGGACTTCAACCCACACTAACAACAGTCCGCAGGGAAAACAGGGCTGCCCGACGGCACCTCTGGGAGGACTGGTGGCAGAACCACTACCCCCGATCCTACAAAAGGTGGGGGCTACTGGCAGTCAAGAGGCCTGAAGAGCTCCAGCTCTCCAGACCTACCTTGCATCGACTCATCGCAGAGCGCACAGGACATGGCGACTTTGCAAGCTACCACCGTCGCTTTGGGCACCCAGAGGAATCTATCAAGAAGTGCGTGTGCGGGGAAGAGGTGGAGGCCGGACACTTTGTGGAGTGCGAAGCACTTCGCTCCTGCCTGCCTGGGAATCTCCAACCCGGGAAGGAACTGGAAACCCTGCTGGGCCACAAGGGCCACAGGCTTTTCGCGGCATTTGTTGAGGCAGCTGGCAAGCAGGCTCAGGCGCGGGAGGCACAGGAGGCCTCGGTGGCGGACGATTTGTAAGATAGAACGGGGTAAGGTAGTCTGACGGACGGAGCGGAGGATTTCTTATGTCACGCGAAACGCTAGGCACGCTGCCGCGGCGCCTGGCCGTCTACATAATCTATATAGGTTCCGCTAGTAGGGGCGCTTCTCGCACCTGAGGGCTTAGACGTTAATACATCATCATCATCATCATCATCATCATCTCAGTGCCTCTCTGGGCGTCGGTAACGCGTCGAAATACTATCGGTCTCGGTACTCTCTCAACCTGGGTGCCACATGACTGCTCCCTATCGTGCGGGTCCTTTGCCGCGAGGTTGAAGAGGGAGTATCAATTCGCCGTGCCCAACTGCTCTCGTATCAATTACCATACGCGTCTTCGGCCCGTATATTATATAATGGAAATAATATGTTACCTGTCGACGACCACGGTGGCAGGTGCTTAAAGGTGATCGGTGACATATTGGACCAGTCGTTTATGTTACCGTACTTGCCTTCCAAGTTCCTGTCTTAATTGAGTCACGACCGGGTGCGAAGCTGGATGAAGAACCATTAGTGAAAAAAACAGTCTCGTAATATGCAACGCAATATTGGCGTTTCTGACGTTCCAATACCCTCCTGGGCGATCGGATATCTCAATCTGCTATGAGAATACTTGCCCTCTGGCTAGAGCGCCTGTCACAACTCTATTCGTGGCCTATGGGCGTTACTCATTGGGTTGAGTAGGCATCCGACTGATAGTTCCCGGCTTTGACCAACAGAAATTCCGAGTTTCGAAAGACGTTTAAATCTGAATGAGGGGTCAGGGAGACCGAATGGTTGCTAACAAACAAGGTATTTACCCGGCAGGTCAATGGGAAATAGAATTGTCGGGCATCTTTCTGTTTCAAGAAGCGGTTGGTGTTCTACGGCAAAGCGGCGGACCAGGAGTTGGGGGGCATCTCACATCGGGAAGAAGCGCAGACTGCAGACTCCAAAAGACCCTATCATGTTGTCGCGAGCGTAGCACCCGTGAGGGGTACGAGATCAGCCGCATTCGTATTACTGGGTGTGCGGGAACCCCCGCCTGGGTCACGGACAATTGAGGGACTCCGTGTCAGTATAAAATATCTATTGAGCGCTCCTGTAGCCTCGTTGAGTCGTTGCCGCTTGGTATCCAGTCGGTCGTAAAGCGGTTACAGTACTGAGATTGAATTGGGATATACAAGTAACAATCGCTTCCTCTCAAACCCCCAAGCTATGAGGAACAAGAACCCGCCCGACGAGAGAGTCGTCTACCTAGCCTTGAAGAATGTGTTCAAGGGACCCAACGCCGAGGTGCGGCAGCTGAAGACCGTCCGCAAGCTCGTCACCAAGAGCCAGAACACGTCCGACGTGGCTCATCTGATAGAGGCGTATAACATCGTCGTAGTCTGCAACATGGCACGGACTCTCCTAGTCGACGAGATATTCGCGTCGACGCTCAAGGCCAAGATCCGCTTTCCGGAGGTTTTCGACATGTCGCCGGCCCAGGGCGCGGAGAGGGAGGCGTCAGAAGCCGAGGCCGCCATAAATGAGGCGAACGCGATTCAAGGAGCTGCGCTGTGCTATTCTGGGAATGCGCAGGACGGACAGGACGTTGTAGTTCCGGTTGATTTGGTTGAACTTGAGACGGAGAGCGGTATGCCACCATTGCTTACTCTCACGAGCAGCTCCTAATTGTCATCTGCTTAGTCGAGACATGCCATAGCCCTGAACCGCAGATCAGCAAAACAACACGCGTGGTCCCATCACTGTTTCCTATCTACCTACCCCTGAGAACCCAACATCGGATCCTCACCAACGTCCAAAGTATATTAGAAGACGCATGTTTCGACTTCGGACAACGCACAATACCAGCCGTAATGAAAAAGAAAGGATGGCATTGCTCCGAAGCAGTAGAGCTCAACCTCTGGGTAGCACAGCTCTTAAAGCACCAGAGCACGTTCTCCGGCAAGGCGAACGAAACCAGACAGCCGCTGCCAAAGTTGCTCCGCTCCGTCGCGGATATCCGGCACAGCGCCGTGCACCGCATCTGCATCAGCGCAAAGGGGTTGGAGCAGTTCCTGCTCAACGCCGAGAGTTTCGCCACGCTTCTTGGAGATAGTACGCGTCTGAAGTCGCTGGTTGAGCTTCGGCGGAATATCCAGCAGGCTATTGAAGAGCTTGAGCGTAATAAACATGTCTTGAATTCTAAACTTGCGGAGACTTTTAAGAGAATCGCTGCTCAGCGAGCGGAGCTTGATCGTGCTGAGGAGATGGCTATTGCGGATATGATGAGGGAAGACGGCGAGTATCTAACGTCAGCCGGAAAGAACTTGGAGGACGTTCAGGCGGCCCTGTCCTCTCTGGAGCTCGCGCCAGATTCCACCGTGAAGGGGGACGAGATCAGCTCTAATGTGGATGACGCAGATACAGTCGAAGATGACAATAGGTCTATTATTCTAGATTAGGATAACTCGGGCGCATTCTAGTGAGTTGTAAGCAAGGATAAAGGGACCAAGACAAGCAATTCGGTGCGCTGGATAACTTATTACTATAAACAGGCTATACAAGAGGAAACCATGCAAAACAACTTCTTCTAGTGCCTGTTATATGATACGCTGGCCATGTACGTCATTCAAATTAAGTAGAAAACAAATAATGCAGAGCTGCACATCGGTCGGTCAAACCGGCGACCTGCCGGGCGGTCACCTCTATGAACCAGCAGACGGTCAGTCGTCCACGATTGCTCCAAGCCGACGGGCTGTCGGATCTCTATTGACTAGGACCGTTGGCTGTCGGTTCAGAAGTCTGGCCGACCGCCAAGGCCGGCGGCGTTTGAATGTTGTGATTGTCGCCCAAACGGGCCTCTGTTCTGACCAATTTCGGACAAATTGGAACGCATCTCTCCTCGGATACTTGCCGATTCTGGTTGTTTTTAGTATAATGGCAAATGCGGTCGTCATATCAGTGGTCCCCTCGCAAGGCCGTTTGTTCACGGGTCACAACATAGTTCAATTCCTGTAAATCACCTCATTATTTACCTACATATCATGGCCGACGGCCGACCGGCGATACCGTCGGTTGTCTCACACATTCCGCCGATCTGTCGGCCAGTACTGTTTGGCCGCTGGTTAGCAGTCGGTCGGATGGCTTATTATAAGCGGTCAGTCGGCCAGTAGGTATAAACCGACCGGACCGACCGATGTGCAGCTCTGAAATAATGAGTAATCCTTACACCACAACTCCCCAACGCGTGCAAACCGGACGTCGACTGTGCCGGACAACGCCCGGACCAGAAGGAAGGTCCGTAAACCGCAAGGAACCTAGCACGAGAAGACGCGAATTGGTCCGCCGACAAAAATAGCGACGCCGGAGCAGCAGAGCGTTTCTCGTTGTTGAGGTCGAGGGCATCGCGGAACGCGCTACGAATACCCTACAAGATGATTAGATATTTTTGGCGTGCGCATCGATAATTACCCACTCACGGGCTCGCTCGCCCGAATAGACCGCTGACGGAGGTGGCAGAGGCGAAGCCTGAACGGGTGGACAAGGGTGGACCTGAGTCGGATTGATTAGTGATTCACCTAGATCTCACGGGGCCGGGCGATCTATACCTCTCCTCGCGTTGGCGACTTAAGGGGCAAGCGTCATCGTGGCAGACTCCGTCGGAGCGGCCGGCGAGGGCGGAACGGCTCGGCCGCCATGTCATGGCATCACGAGCAGCGCGACAACGTGCGGTAGCCAATGTGTGAGGCTCATCACGAGAATGACGAACACCACAAGAGAATCTGGTGGCGGTGGCGGTGGTACGGGCACGTAGACGGGCCGCACTTGGCTCGGAACTGCGAGACGGGCGCATCCCGCTGCGGCGTGGTGTTGTGGGAGCGGACGATCGAGGGCGGCTAATGGTGACATCGTTAAGCCCAGCAGCGTAGGACCGATGACGAGAACTAGGCATATTGTTACTGCTTTTGTTAAGTGCGTTAGCAGGATTAACTCCAGAACCTTAACTCCGATTCAGGGAATAGGTATATATGAGCAAGTTACCTATCAGTATACCCTTTTCTTGGGTCCTAGCCAATTACAAATACCTTGCTGGCCTTCTCATTCTGCTTTATTAGTCATCTCAGCTCGGATGTAGGTATACTACCTCGAGTATCAGTCCACGGGTTCCTCGATCAGACGTGACGTGAGAGTGAGTTTTAAGCGTACATATTTATTTATCTTTGACCCGGTTCTTTCCGGTTCGTGAAGCTTCGTTTTTGACTAGCAGGTCTTAGTCAAGGGCATAAGTGTGAGGTATTGATGACGGGTAGGTAGGTAGGTAGGAGGATACGGTTCTGCGTTGATTTTACGAGATATTCCCACAGCATCTATAGATGATGACAACTCTTTCGAGGAACCAAAGGCAAATGAAGCCACAGGCCTATCGAAATTCCCGGCCACGCGCCCTCGGGCCTCGACGCACGATACCCATCCAGCATTTCCGAAACCAGTCAGTAGAGAGCGGCCGGGACTTAGGAGAGACTCAGGGTGCAACCAAAGGGTACGCCAAAATGGATTTCTTGAACGACGGCAACTTTGAACTGACAGATGGATCAACAAGACGTCATGTTTGCTTCGGTGTGGCGGGAAAAGTGGGCGGAAGAAGTGTGCATCCCCACACTTCTTACACTACCGGGCTGCTCCCATTGCTCAACTTTTCCAAGTCATGATGGTCCTCGGTTCTAGCCCCTAGTAGGATGGCTATGGCGTACGTGGGCCGGGAAGATACTGGGTACAGAGGTCACCCAGCTTATCAATCGAGCAGGTAGTCATTGGCCAGTCACCTCCGAACACACGAGAGATTTCCCCGTGCCACGGGATCCTCAGTTTCCTCAGTCGTCATCCGCTTCGATGGCCCATTATCCATGGTAACTAATTTCCGTTAGGAATTACAAACGTGGGATGAGAACGATCATTGAGTTAAGCAGTTCGTAACTCGTGAGAAAGCCATGTACTGCGGTGGTGCGGCTTCATCGCGTTACTGACGTAGCTCAAGAGAGTCAGTAAAGGTGGATCATGGACGGCAGTTATTGCAACTTACTCTAGGTAACTGTCAGGTTATTTACCTCATCTCATCTGATCGGTAACACAACATCACTGCCAACCAATCCTATCCTTCGGACGATACTCCGATAGGTATCGTGGACGATACTCCGATACCCACGACTCACAACTCTCGCTATATATAGGAGATGTCTCCTTAGCGGTACAGGATAGTGACCCAGTACATAAAGTTCAATCTAGTTTGAACGAGGGCTCGAACCTCAGCGAAGACGTGCTTTCAGAGTTCAGGTCTGTCAAATGAATAAGGTGAACATACGCGACCTAGACCATTCTTATGAATGGCCTGGTGCTCGAGTACCGGATGATCACGCTGCTG
The DNA here is from genome assembly GCA_028637635.1 of Xylariaceae sp. X802. Classification (NCBI taxonomy): domain Eukaryota; kingdom Fungi; phylum Ascomycota; class Sordariomycetes; order Xylariales; family Xylariaceae; species Xylariaceae sp. X802. The sequence continues at coordinate 49,454 of JAJFDH010000065.1, read as the reverse complement.
AATACATCCGTAGTGTACCTAGTCACCATGTCATTTTCTGCTCGACAAGGAATGAGTTCTGATCGTCTTCGTTAACGGCAGGGTATGGTTAAGGTGCCGATAGACGCACCGGTGGTTGTTCTCCACCGTCACAGTGTAACTGTATAAGCAGGGGCGTGTCTATTATTGTCGAGCACCGTCCAATAACCAACCGCCGATACGACTGGTGGTGAATCGGTGATGACAAGAGGTACGGCAGTTAGACAGCGCATAGTCATTGATACCTAGCAGCTGGTGGCTGGCCGCTAACACCGCTTGCGTCTTGCGTGATCACTCGACGAACTCTTCTAGTTGAAGGCCTTTAGCAAGTCCATGAGAAGCAGGTTCGGGATTTGAAATGACATACCTAACAGATGGGGGAGGTACGGCACTAGGCGAACATAGGTAGAACGACGGGCGCGAATAGTCAGCGCTGGAAGCCCCATCGACACTGTTTCGCCAGCCCGTAGGTAGCAAGTCAATCCAAGCCCTGCCCCCTGACCCGAAGGCAAGCCTCGAGCAGCAGCAGTCCTCCTCACAAGATTTACCCGGGTATACGAGACCGTGAGACACGTCTCAGATAACGCTAATCCAAGCCTGCGAAATTCCATATCGCGTCTGTCACTGTCGTCGCCACGGCCGAAGGTTGAGGTTCAGGGCTCCCGCCGGCGTCTGCATTCGTCGGATTACCGTGACGTCGCGTACCAGCGGCCGACGTCCGTGTCGTTAGCAGTGGCGTGAGAAATTATCTAAGAGCTCCGTAATTGAGGACCTTTTAGGGCGGGAAGTGCCTCCATTATTTTGAGGGGCCGACCTAAAGTAAAAATCGGAGGATGTCCCAAAACCCCCGGCAGAGACGGAAGCTTAATTGCCCGATCGCCATAATTGTTGCTGTCGCTTCGAAGATGTTCCCAAGACATTCTCACGATGCAGAAGACCATCGAGCTTTGGAAAAGCAAAGCCTTTGGCTGTTGCCAGCGCCTCCCAGCCTTGTCGGGCCGTCGAAATTCTGCCTATTTTGCCCTGGCTCACCCAGATAAAAGTTATCCATGGATTATAGTAAAATCTTTTGACCACTTCAAAAGGGCCTTCAAAAAGACTGGCAAGTCCGGTCCGGTTCTCCGCAAGCTCCGGGGACGGTCAGTCTTTTGCGGGGTGGTCGAAAAGGGTCGCTGGATCGATCCTCTTCGATGTTGGAGCGAGAATTAATTGGAACTCCGCCCTAATAGATCTCCACCTTTAAAGACCCACGTGTAATGGACTGACCAATAGTTACGGACACTTAAATATCCTTATGAAGAGGTATTACGTAAATGATTAGTCAGTTGACGGGAGATCCTCTTCGTGCCGGTTCACTCGCCCTGCATGTCCGGCGAGTACTTCTTTGCTGCTATTCTTTTAAGATTCCACTTCACTAACGCACTAAGTGATGAAACATGACCCTACAAACCTGATTCGCCTTTTTTGGATAACCCATGACGCGCGTTGAGAGGCCTGATATCAGACCGCAACGAGCAAATATGCACCGTCCCTAGCCTGACATGGAAGTCACTTCGGGGCAGGCCGATTCTTTCCATGCCTACATAGTATCAATGAATAAGGGGATGAAGACTCCGGTCGAGTCCAGACCTACCTACCTACCTAGATACGAAGGCGTCTTTCGTCCGGAACCGCTAGTATAATACGGTACGGCAATCGCCATGCCAAGACGATTCTCGGGAAATACCCGGTCGATGACAATAGCTACCTCGAACCGTAAACAGTACTTAATGGCCCTTGTCACGATCAGAATCCTGATGATCGATCGATTCCTTAGGGCCGTCCTCACGTGGCGACTGCCGTAATCATCACCGAGACGATCATCCCTCAAGTTCATCTACATCCAGGTCAGCCAGCCACAGAGAACCGCATGCGTCACGAACCGCAGCTCATTCGGTACGCTTCAGCATCATCCTCAAGTTGATATCGCCATTATCTCATACCTCGTCATTCATGAATTAGCAACCGAAGAAAGGAGATGTGCCAGAACGCCATCTATGTCACAGAAATAAGAAGCGCGGAATCCAAATGGCCTCAGACCGCACTAGTCCAGCGACACATGCGCATCACCTGACGGTGAATGCAAGAGGGCTCGCGGATCCAGCCCTCCGTCGAAGCGGTTGGACAGTGACACCAATGTCAGGAGCCGTGACACCGCGATTGGCTACCACTGAAAGCAAGGTAGCACGGCGATGAGCGCAAACCAGCATCCTCATTGGCGCGTAACAAAAAGCATCTCGCCAGATCCGGCGAGCAAGAACAGGCAACAGAGAACAACATCCCATGCCGAGCGTGCAGCAGCCGGTATGAATAGGGTTGCATTGCATTCAGCACCAGGGGGCCAACAAGCGGTTCAAACTGAGATGACCACGGTCTCGGCCCAGCTGTTCCAAGCAATGCCCCGCGGGCCACAGCCGTGGTATGGAGGGGAACAACGCAATTCGGGTCGTTGTCCCCCATAAACTCACCTCTACCCTATCCTTACCAATCAATAGGCGCCACATCGCTGGATCCCGGCACCGGCAACCATGCAAATCGAATGGCGATCACCTCGACGCACGATGCATAAGCCAGGGGTATGTAAACAATCAGCCCCTCGTCCGTCGCAGAAAAACGGAGAGCGAACAAGAGGTGTACCTACTTTACCTAGGTAACACTCATAAACAAAAAACAAAAACAAGTCAGTAACAGAGCGCCATCGATCAAAACAGCATGAGCGAAACTCACCCCATCTCCAATTTCCGCGTCGCAATTCCCGGCAAGATGAGAATCCAAAAAGCCGCCACTAAAACCGAAGTCCAAAAAACAACCCCCCCAACCCCCAATGAGAGCAGCAACGATCCAATTTAACCTCACCCTAGAAAATAACACGAACGGACACGTTCAATTCGGAGCGAACCAATAAACAATATAGATAGTTCAAGGTAAAATGCGGAACATGTGAGCAAAGAATAGTCTAACTATGACGCAAACGGGAATACCTGCCACGTACTTACCGCCCTTCCAACTTCTCAGTCAACATAATAGATCAAGGATACTTGCTTAGACGAGCTGCTAGAATCAAAACGCACCCTATGCCAGACGGTACGGTAGGTTGCAATTTATACTGTGCTGACCCTGCGCGGGAGGTAGGACCTCGAAGGGGGGCATAGAGATGGCTCACAGAGAATGACAATCTTCATTGTAAAAGCTTTTGTGCCCTGTGATTGTATTGAGTCGACTTTGCCAACGCCTACCAGCTGTCCGAGAAAAACCGTAAAACTACGCGAAATCAAAGGTGTTTTGTGTGTACAAGTGTTAGGCGAATGTACGCGTGAACTTTTCACTTTCGTTGAATGAATTCCAAGCAAGTTGCGACCATGAATCCTCAATCTCAAGGCTGAGATAATTATCGCGTGTTTGTAACGGCAAAGTTCCCGAAGTGTCGAAATCAAACCTCGCCATCTTGAGACTGCTCGGGCTCCTCTTCTTTGATGTCGAGATCGGGAGCTTGACGACTATGCAAGTAATCAGTCACTGGTCAGAAGAATACTGAGGCGAAAGGCCATGATAACTCAACTTACTCGAGCTTGAGTTTCTTTACGCGCTTAGGCTTGGGCGCGTCCTCGTCTTCATCTTCATCATCAAGCTTGGCCGCGCGCTTCTTAGCGGGCGTAGTCTTGCCGCCCTTTTTGCTGGGCGTGGCCGGGGCGGATCCAGTGCCTGAAGCATTTCCATTCTCTTTTCGTTTAAGCTTTTGAAGGTGTTGTCTGGAAGAACAAAGTTAGCAATCCTACCTCAAAGCAATGTCGCGGCGACAAAAGAACAAACAAACAAAACTGCGCGAGACGAGAAGACGGTGCATATCATATCGTACTGGTGTAGTAGACATGAGTCGTCATCGTAATGGGTAGCTAATGCAAGGTAGTAGTGTGCTCATAATAGCGCTTGGCAGGAAGTTAGAAAGTAGCAACCTCCCCGCATGGGGAATAGGGAGGGATGAATGCCGGTGATAGTCTGGAGTAGATTTGATCGAGTCCCATCATGGCATATGGCGCGTGCAGGTGCACAGGCGCTGTTGCAGTCATCGCGATGCAATAGGTCAACAGGAAAACGTGAAGCATCGAAAGGCAAAGGTGCGCAATGAGTGTAGGAGGGTGAAAAAATAGTGAGTGGCATAGAAAATGGAGGCTGGTGGTTGTAGGGCGAGCGGCTTACTTGAGCGCTGATTCCGTAAACGTGTAGCCCATGTCATGAAGGCATTGCATAATCTTGACCCAGTCTCCGCGACCAGGTTGGATAACGCTGCTCATGGCGATAAGAATGTCCTCGTGGACCTTCCCGTCCCAGTTCATGAGATTGCGAGAGGAAGACATGGTGATGACGATTGAAAATGACGGTGGTGATATGAAGCAGTAGAGAACGTAACAGGAGAATGGAAACCAAATTCAGCTAGGGAGCCGAGGAGAGGATGTGGGGAAAATCTGGGTGGTGGCGGGAGTCGGAGTAGGTAGGTAGTGTCCAGGGTAGTCGCGTACGCTGCGTTGCTGGAGAGGGTTGCTGAAGCAACGGGAGAGGCATGATGGGACAAGAGAAGATTGGCTGGAAAAGCAAGTACATAGCGCCAGTGCAAGTCAACAGGTCATTTACACGAATTCGCAACCTAGCAACCTACCGAATCCCGTTCCAATTGACGTCGTGGCCGAAACGCTCGTTCATGATGGCCACGATCTCGTCCTTGTTTTCTTGAGTAAAACTCAAGTCAAGGGCATAAGAAATCGACAAAAAAAGATGCGAATTCATCGTATCATCCCATTTTTTCTTCGGGGTAGAAGGGGCCATCTTTGCGGTATTGTTATGCTGTGTGTAGAGGCGGAACTGAGAAGTGCTGAACTGGAGAGATCGAATTGGGCGATGTGGATGGGTTAAGAGATGATTGGAAAATGAAGTGCGAAAGACTTGGGTAGGTAGTTGGGTTGATGCGACGGGTTGATGCGACGGGTCGGAGGCGATGGTGCACGCGTCGCCTTATGAGCGGACACCGCAGCTAAGAACAGAAATCGGAAGGAAGGAGCAGGTAGGAAATCATAGACAGAAAGAGCAACCGTACCTAATGCCTTCCCACGTGGTCTCGAAGCCGCCGGCTCTCATATCGTTAACAAGGGCCTGCTGCTGCTCCGGCTTGATGGAGCCGTGCATCTTGGCGAAAGCAATGAGGAGGGCCTGGTGAGCGTCGCCGGACCAGAACTGTCCCTTGTTGGTCGACATGATGTCAAATGTCTTGATTGATGCTGTTCGGTTGATGATGGTCGGCGGCGATGCAAGTATATAGTTCCTGTGATTGATTGGTGTCGATCGAGATGCAGTCCCGGCAGAGGGAAGGGCACACGTGTGGACTGTGGACTACGAAGCTAAGGAGGACTCGGGCCCGGATACGGACAAGCACGAGGGCGGATGGATATAAGATATAAAAAGTGATGTAACTTGTAAGGAAGTAAGACCCGTGAGCCCGTAACTTCCCCGTACGTACAGACGCCTCTCGTGAGGCAGGTACCGAGACTCAGGTAGTTACCTCGTCTCTTCGGTGGGTTCCAAGGTTGTATAGAGGCCGTGGGAGAACCAACCCTTCCACTGTCTTAACGTCCTGCCACGTTATATCACCCTCCAGTGGCGGCTGTAAGTATAAATTTCCGGCTTGAGTAAGAAAAAGAAACGGCGGCCTGCTTCCAACGCCTCGTTCATTCATCAACGCTACGATCATCAGTGAGCCTAATTGAAATTATTGCTATACATCGCTGCAACATTATGCTCCCATTCAACTCTAGCAATAATACCAAGCGTCTATCATTCCAGGTCCACGAAGTGACGCTAGGGCCCCATAAGACCCTCTCTGTCCCATGCCATGCGTCACATGTGCCGGGATACGTTCTTAGGTAGGCGTGGGCTGCGGAGGACGAGCCGTGGGAACGCCTGTGATGGTCTGAAACCTCTTGCGCAAGTACCTATGCTCAGGCAACCCGGCTGTCCGTCGCAAGGCCGTTGAATGGATACTTCAACATCGGCCAGCCCACAATTATGGTTAGGCTTCACCGTAGTAACTGCAGCTTCATTAGATTTCGTGCGTGTATCATACAGGATTGGCATGCCTACTCTGGGCCGTAGCCATCCGCGGTGCCGGTAATTGCGTCGGTCGCTAGGGCGAGAACTGATTCATCGTCATTCGCTGGGCGACCTTCCTCATCGATATCCAGCCGCTGACGCTTTGAGGCTTGCTCTCCAAGATCCGACTCTGGAGTGGCTACTCCTTTTGCGATTGAGCTCGGTTCTAATACTCCGGCAAGGGTCTGCATCGGGAGAGGGCCGGGAGCTGATAGATCACTGATCTGTGCCTCCGCAGCGGATTTGAGTATCTTATAAGGCCTGTCTTCGTCGGGTTTGGCTATGGGAGTCGGTGGTGCTCTCCGAGGCCTTCCAGGGCCAGGGCGACGTGTGATAGGGTTCGCCGTCGGGTCAGCCTTGCGCTGGCCTTCCATACTCGAGCCATTTGACTCGGCTTTATGTTGGGCCCTACGAAGACCCTGAAAGTGTTGACTAGCTCCCGTCAGCCTCATAAAACTCAACTAATGATCAGCGATAAACCGCTCACGAGGGAGGTGTGGACAGACGCGTGACAGTTTTGTGACCCTCGGCGTTTGCGTTGTAAGAGTTGATATCCTGCGGAATAGATAGCTGCAGGTCGCAGCTATCGGCCGACTGCAGCAGTTCCTGAGTGTAGAAGAAGTACGGAATGGTGTACATATGAGTATTATTTGGGCCGAAGCTTCAAGTGAGCCAGCCGCAGACCACCTCGGTAGATTCGTAGTACACCAATGGGATAGCGGCGAGGGCACCACTTCGATAGGAAACAGAAAAGAGCAAGGTAAGTTAGATGAGAGAGAACTCACCGACATCCCTCATTGGTGAAACCGTAGCCTAAGGATCGCATATGGTTGCCAATGGTGGTCCATTCCGCACCACTTATGACACCGATATTCTTTACTGAGAGAATCGTGAAGAAAAGGTCCTTATCCGCTCGATCATTCCAGTTTTTGTTCATCTCGAAGGCTTCAAAGGCTCGAGGCCTCAAAAGAACTGAATACTTATAGGGATGAAAAGGCGTAGATGGAATACTCGAATCAGCGCATTGATGGGAGCTTGTGAGAGGTCCACGGGTTGGTTGAGGCTAATGGTGAATCGGGGTTCTCTAGAATGCCACACCTCCAATGCAGATTGGCCGAACTTCCAGTAGCGTGCGCCCAAGCGTATTACCTGGTAGGTAGGCCGGGCAGTTGTACTTTACGGAAGGCGAGGAGCATAGACAGGTGAAGGTACCGCATGCAAATGTACGGCAGAATGTACGGCAATAAGTAATCAGCGGGACACAGCTAACGAAGGAAGGTACATAGCGTGTTTACCAAGCTGCTCGGCCACCGCACCCCCGAGACTTGTTAGTGGCAGCGTCACTCCCTAGTAATAGGTGGAGTGGCCGAGCAGTACTGCTGGCCGAGCGATAGGGTAAACACCTGCAGTGTGCACTACCTACCTACTTCGTACCTACCACACACACCTCTAGCAGTTTAACAGATCCATTGGAAGCGAGGCCTCCCAGTTAGCGACTATCCTAGTTAGTGCATATCTAATCGAGCATACCCACATAGCGCATACTCCCACACAAAACCTTGGAAACCTGAGATTTTGCTGAACCAATCGATTTACATACCTACCTACCTATTCTCCGGATGCCATATTCGCATTTGCGCATACTTATAAACGTGTGTCCGAACCATGGGAGTATACAGGCATAAGTTTACTGTCTTCGGCGTCAGCCACTGCAAGAGTTGGCAAAGCAAAGCAAAGCACTTATAGAATTGGCTTACCACTCTTGCGTACTGGCGCTTTACTACGGCGCAACCTGCGGCACAACCACCTGCCTAGGTACTGTACTGGTCGGCGGTAGCCGTGTCTATAAGGCGCAACTTGAAAAGTCCACTGTAATTACCCAACTAGGGTAAGTCGAGTACGTCCTTGGTACTAGTAGTTCCTATAGAGACACGATTTTCTATACATAAAAGATACGTAGATAGGGACACACAAAGCGGAAGAACACGTGACTTCAATGAGATGGGAATTGCCGCAGAGCTTAATCTAGGTAGTGTAGGTACGAAGATAATAATAGGTAAGCCGTGCTTTACATAAAGATTCCGTACAGATTACTGATACCTAGCCCTAGCTACAGATGACAATGTCAGACGGGAGACATCGGTATGTAAGTGCAATCACTTGTACGTCCGTAGGGTCCGCAGTTTAATTACCAGCGTACACTATATACGGACTACGGAATGCCGACATCATCGCTCATGGCTGCGGGCGCCACGGACTACCTACCTTCGAAATATCTGCCGTTAGGTAACACGTCGAGTCAAGTAAAGACATACCAAGTAGGCTACCTAGGTAGGTACGGACCGTACGGTACATCGCGCTCACGTGAATTGGCGACTAGAACGCGAGAGACAGGTCCACACAGTGTCATATTTTGAAACATCACTACGCGCCCAGTATTTTCCCCACCCCAAGCCACACACCCCCACCCCACTCCCGATCTTCCCCTCCTCCCCCATTCTCTTTTTCTTTTTCTGTCCAGCACGGCTCTTGTCTTCAGATCATGAACCTCCCCCTTCACCTTGAACTCACCAGCCCATCATGTCGGTGCTGTGCTATCCAACCGATCACGCTCGCCTCTCGCATGGTAGCGCTTAATACTGTTCTGCTCTGTTCCGTGTCTCTGCTTGCTAACTATTCAGGCGATCTTAGAGAGCGTGCCAGTCTGTATAATTGAGGTACTCTGTCGATATATCGTCCGGAGCCAATACCTACCTACTAGGTACACCTGGTCACGACTGGCCGGATGTAACTGCACGCAGGAAAATGAATGGCGACTACACTAGAGCTGTTGGGCCATTGCCTCTCTAAGCCTAGATTGCTGATGAGATCAGCAGCCGGCGGGAGCAGGGAGCAGCCGGGGAGTAACTGAGCAGAATGCGGCCGGCCACTGGCCAGCATCCCGACTCCCAACCTCCTGATTTCACGCGCATGACTCATTTGTTTCACGCCCAACCAGCTCTCGCGGCTTGTCTTCCCCGGCGGCCACGGGCTTACGGCTATCTTATCTACACAGGGAATAGCAAACACCGCACGGAATCTCCCTTCCTCGTCAAGACACGTGCATAGTGGGTGCATGCATAAATTGGCGCACGGGTCCGTCGATTCCTGAGCCGAATCACAGCGCCCGAGCCGTGGCGAGGCTCCATTCGGAATGGGAATTTGCACTCGCTACGAAGTACATACCTAGACTACCGATTATGATTTGCGACTATTCCCAGCTGGGAGCATACACTGCATGATGTACCGAGTACGCCGGCTACTGCGCGCACCAGACCTCGCTAGGCCTAGAGTGTCTACCGGTATAAGTAGTGTCTCTCATGCCAAGTCGAGTCTCCCTAGCCTGCCCGGGCTGACAGGCAGCAGGACGGGTGAATGTAACGGCGTTGTCTCATTGGACAGTCACACCAAGGGTTGAGAAACCACTTTACGCGGTGCATCGCGTCCCATCCCCGCCATTTAGCAATTACACACATGGTACGGTACATTCTACCTGGTACTCGCCAGCCAAGGCGAGCGGTTCCAAGGCGAGCGGTTGAGAACGGTTTCCCCCTCTCGAAGTTGCTAGGCAACCAAGGCAACCATCTCTTCCACACTGTCTGCTGTGCGGCTCTTCTTGAGCATGTATACAGTAACAGGACCACCAAGCACGCTTTTCATGCAAGCACTTAAAAGATCCCCGGTCTCTTGGTAATGGCGTTTGCCCCATGTCATAGCAATCTCTGAAAGCCCGCTATTAGACTAATCTATGTCCATCATTACGTCCTCTTTTGCGCAGTCCATCTTCTCTTGTCCCGTAAAAGTTTGTCCCTTACTCTGATTATCCAACTGTCAATTGGCACCGGGGCTTCCCGCTACTTGTCCTCCTTTCCTTTAACCCGTGTCTTTTGTCGCCTTCCAATACCGGTACCTGGACTATCAACCTAATGTGATCTGCTCAACATCTCTCAGGCTTGCTGGCAGCTTTATTCGGAACGTCTGGCCATATATTCCTCTTTCCTCTTCTCACCGACTTTCACAATTATTCTGCTCGTGACTCACTCAATCTATTCCTCCACATGTTCAGATTAAACCTCGCAACCCGGGCTTCATCAAAACGCTTCACACCGGGCTGTGCACTTCTTATTCGAGACTACTGCCTCTTCTGAGGCGAATCTTTTAGTTTTTCATCCAGTCTCGCCATCGCCAAAGTCGCCATCATGTCATCTAATAATGACAATGCAATGACGAGATTTCTCTTCGCCATCCTACGGCAGAAGAATCTAAAGGACGTGAGTTGACCCGTCCGTATCAGCGGCAGGGTCTCGACAAATGTACCTAACCATAAGGGGTAGATCGATTGGAATCAAGTCGCCCACGATCCTATCCTCGCCCAAGAGATTACCAATGGCCATGCCGCCCGTATGAGATACTCGCGTTTTAAGTCTGCCATGTTGGGCCTTGAGCCAACTAGGCGAAACCGAAGCGGTCCACCGAAGTCACGGGTGACCAAATCTAAAAAGGAATCGAAGGGCAGAAAGGATGATAATGTGAAATCAGAATCTGCCGCTACTCCAACTACTACAGAATCCACGCCCGCTCCATCATTAGAGCCTCCAAAATCGGTACCTCAGAAGATTAAACAGGAAAGCGCCCAATACGCGTACAGCGATCGTCTTACACCAGCCTTGACTCCAGGACCCGTTCCCATGCCGCCAGTAACTGTACCCAACACTACAATGCTCCAAAATAGATTCCTCACACCATGCAGCGATACGGATAAGTTTCCCATCGCTTCAGCCATGACATCTAGTCCTACAGGCGACATGATTCATGCGCACAACTCGTTTGATTTCCATGGCCCCCCTTGCCCAGAGCATGTTGATCCAGCCTGGCCGCATGCCACCTCGTATTTCGCTGCTGCGTATCCTTATGAGGACTACGCTAATACCGCATGCGATCATCAGCATATTCAACACACGTTACATCCGCAATGTCAGATGGGTCTACCCGCTCAGTCCATTGAGGCTGATGTTGAGGGAGCTAATGTCAAGCGGGAGGAATGGAACCGCTATGAGTAGGAGCGGGGGATTCCGTCGGGGTATGGACCACCCCGCGCGAGACTGACTGGCATCATACAAGACAATTGTTGGGTATCGTTTTACGTCGGGGTCAGACGCACGGCAGGATAGGTAGGAGACAATGGTTTGGGGGCGAGATCCTCGCTCTGATCGTATTACTATTATGAATGGGATAATGAAGGGACCAGTTAGACATGAGTGGTGATGATGATGGCGTTTGGGATGAGGGAAGCCTGTGACTGACGAGACGGAGATGATGGGCTCTTTGCCACGGTTAGAAAATAGGTAGAGGTGAATTTCCTTGTACTAGCTTTGAAAAGGTTGCTGTTCGCGGTATCTCGCGACCGAACACGGAAGGTCATAATAGGTATACGTCTCAAGAAGCTGTTTAGGCTGTGCTGTGATGAATATTTCTTGTCCATTATTGCCATGGTTGATTCCTCCACGCTGTTGGATCCTTTTTCACTTTGATCCCCGACACGCGAGAATTCGACTTTTGAGAAAAATAATCAGTTTCGCTGTGTCTTGTTCTCATGTAGTTATATTCATGAGCCCAGTCATGGCTTGCGCTTTACACACCCTAAGCCAGATCGTCTCACAATCAATGGCGAACACCTCCAGTCTGACTGGAGGTATGTTTCTCTGGTAAGCTGAACACCTGTCCGGGATTATATAGCAAGATAACGCGCCGAGGAATCCCGTCGTCAACGTAAGCACTACCTAGGTAGGCCGTGCTACCGGTTGACAAGCCCGCCAATAAACCAGAGATAGATTATTTTCCCATCCTGTCTCTACCGACGACTCCCAAAACGCACAAGATACAATCAACCTCCGTTTCAATGGCAGAATACACCAGTGCAATATGAAATGCCTCCCTCGTCTATAAACACGGCAACAATATCAACTAACACCAACTCCGATAAAAACCCCAAAGACGAGAAGAAAAAGGAACAAATAATTAAGGGACCCGGAAATCCAATTGCAAAACCGGAGAGATACGCACAATCCTCTAAGCACTATAAAAACCGAATGGATAGCATGCCGCTTCATCCCCCGCGAACTATCTCATTCATTGACATCCCAAGTACGAGCCGTGCCGCACAATCCCGTCCCCAGAAGTCCGGCCCTTTGGAGACCTCACAATTACCAAAGAAGCTTAGTATTATAGTACAATTAGCAAGGGGCTTGATACGGTACCTATCCTGGGCGGTGGTATTAGGATTTCTACATCCAGTGTACCGGTCCCACGGAATAGACGCCTTTATTCAGCCGTAGACCTTCGTTTCCGCCTTTACTCTCTCTCCTCTTCAGACCCATAAAATTCAAGTTTGGCTCCCAGCAACGAATGAATCCCAAGTGTCTAACCTTTCAAATCCCCCGGAAGTATTAATCAACCTGATCTTCTCAGGTGTAGCTCTGTAATCATGTAGGCTGGTAAGTCTCCAATTCACATAATCAACCATAACCCGCCGGTAAGAGATCTCAAAGGATCACGAAACCACGTAAAGCAGTAAGCAACCCGCGTAAATCATTTTCAAGCGTGGCATCACCAACCACAAGTAAAACGTAAAAGTAATCCACCAAGGATCCTCGAACAATCACAAAGAAACCAAGCAGACACCCACCACCAAAAATGCCCCGAAGATATCAATCATGAATTATCTCAAGTACTCGATAAAACAAATTAGATTTCCAGGACGGATCGACCGCGTAAGCACCGCAAACTAGAATGAATACCCACTCCGCACGAGGTCTATAGAAACTCCGAAACGCCCAAGCCATGCCATCCATGTTGCCATTCATATCATAGGATTGCTCACTTCCGCCCATCCAAGCGACGGCCTGCGTCCGGCTTCTTCTCTGGTGCCTTGCCCTTATCATCGCCCTCGCCCTTCCGCTTCACTGCCCCCCTAAGAGTCTGGCCCTGTCCTGCGAAATGCGTGGCGTTCTCCTTCTCCGCGTCTTTGTCCGCATCCGTCTTGACGGGCTTGATCTCGTAGCCGAAGAATAGCTTGTTTGGCGGTAGACGCAGCGGCATAGGTCCGTTGACACGCCGTCGGGGTGTCGGAGCAGTATTGGATGAGGCCTCGGGGACCGGTGTAGATGGCTTGGGTGATGGACCCTTCGTTCCCTTCTTAGAGTTGAGCTTGTGTCCCTCGCTAAGGAAATGAGATGCCACCGCGCGAGCACCTGTTGCGGCCGTCGTGGCGTTAGGGGCGATGGCATTGTAGTTGATGGACTGCGCCATAGTCCCCTGGTTATGAAGCAGCCCACCTGCTGGCAACCCGCCGCGGGTGCTCTTCGGGGTGCTCGTGCCGCTGCTTTTCGACGGCTCAACATACCCAACTGGCGGGGCGAAGTCTACAGATACATCCGTCTCGATCATGCAGACACCCATCTTAGGGGTCTCGGGCTTGACCTCCAGCACAGCCACATCGTAGACTTCGTCGTTGTATTCGAAATTAAACACATCACCCTTGGTCAACGTCGCGAAGTTCCGGAAAGCTCTTTCAAGAACGGCCTTGGGATCGCTTATATCGAGGAATTTGACCGACTGAGGCTGTAGCTTGACCATTTTGGCTAGTTCGAGTGAAGTCGACTTGATCTGGATCATGTCGCCAACATCCAGTAGTAGTGTTTGCATCATCTGTCGTTGTCAGTGATTTCATACCCATGCGTACCCCTCGTAGAATCCCCGTACCCATTGTGGTATGTATGCGCGACCCTCCTCGGCGACAAACTCCAACACACCAGCGTGCGAGAAGCGCTCTTTCTCACCATTCACCAACTCCATCATAAGAGGCCATTGCACGTGTAGCTGGGATATTTTCTGGAGGGCGGAGGGTGGTAGGAAGATCTTGGAGCCGTAGTTCAGTTCGGGCCTTTCGGCGCCGGGGGCCATGACCAAGGGATAGCACCGGAAGTACTCGTCGAAGCGGCGCATAGCTGTCCCACGCATCATCCCAGACCGGGCCATGTTATACATCGCGGCGGGATCGTTTGGGTCGATAGCACCGAAGCCAGAGAACTAGAGACAGAGCGAGGTTAGCTGGGGGGACGCAAGAAGTTGGGTTGAGTGCTACGAGCCATTTTGAACACGATTTTTCGATAGCGTGTCAGATGGGGTCTTTGTCTTGTTTCGGGGAAGGAATTTATGATCAGTCGGTGAGCTGCTTGGTGTAAAAGGCAGTTCAGGCTCAAAGGACGGCGAAAGGAGGGTTTGAAGAAGACGAAGACAATAGGATGAGATTGTTGAACGTTATTGAATCGGCCCAGGCAGCTGTGACCCGCATTGATGACGAAACTTGGGCTACGAAGTACCTACCTGAGGCGCTTGGCTATTACGGATCGGTACCGCAAAATTACGGTGGCACGGAGTGGACGTGCAGAATAGTGGAGCAGTACTTCAATTTGCATACAGATTTAGTGAAAACCGAAGTAGCCCCAATGCTACCCCATCTCGTTAGCATCCCTGGAATGCACTTCCTAGCGTAGCATCGCCAATCAAAAACTCAGTAGCCGCTAAAAGGCTTACAGTGTGGTAATGGTGACTTTTCAATGGATTATAGCGTGACAGCGGCTACTGACTTTTAATCTGCATCTAGTCCGTGTACATGATGTAGTGGCAGCATGCCCGATGACATGCAGATCCGTTGCGAGTTGTGGCAACAAATTGAAACGCAACCGCACCCCCAAGGGGGCGTGAGACCCGCGTGATCCTTTATTGTGGGAATTATTTTTCAAGTTTTCTTTGATATGCTGGAGGATACAGTAAAATTTTCACGAACTTCGTCCAAAAAGAAGAGCATCGTGCAGCTCAGTCGATGCAGTGTACATGAAGCATACCTACCTAGGTAAGTAGGTAAGGCCCATAACCAAGGGGGGGCTGTTATCACAGGCAAAAAACTACAACAGCGACTAATCCCGAATAGGAACGGAGCTGCCCCGCACCGGACCCCTCACGGCAGCTCCCTAGCGGTACAACGACAAAGTACAGTCTGTGCTTCGTGCTCCCTGCAAAGTACAAATGCTACCCCGGACCCCAGAGCAGAGCTGCAGCCATCGACAAGGGCAAAAACCTCCAACGTCATTCCAAACAACCCACCCTGTCAGAACACACGATAATCCTCCAATCCAGCAATAATGCGCCCTCAACCTCGCGTCCATAAATAACATCCAATAAACCCCGTCCTCACCATCGATAACCACCGCTATCAAACCTCCAGACATGGCCTCAAGATTCAGCGCCGCGCGTCCGAAACGCGCCGGCGAGAACTACGCGCGCCAGCACCACAACAACGCCGAGCCCGACTCCAAGAAAGTGAAGTTCGACGTGCGGAACCCGTCAGCGCTAGCTCCGGACGCAGCAGACGACGACGAGGACGCAACGGACGTCTTCCTAGAAGCCGACGCAGCCGTGATCCGCGGGAGCGCGGCCACGAAGCGCGGCGCCGTGAACATCGACGGGTACGACTCGGACTCCGACAGGGAGGAGCTAGGCACGCTGCACGCGAGCAAGGCGAAAGCCGAGGCAAAGAAAGACGCAGATGAGGACATGGACGACATGTTCGCAGCAGAAGACGACCAAAAGGCAGGAGAAAACAACGATGACGAAGAAACCACAACGCGCAAGAAAAGCAAAGAGGTCCGCTTCGTAAGCACAGGCGATATCCAAGGGCAAGAAAACGAGTCTAAATCCGGTGGACACATCCACATAAACGAAGAAGATGAGAGCTCAGACGACGACGAGGAGGCCGTAGCGCTAGCGATACAAGAAGAAGCCGTAGACGAGGAAGTAGGCGCAGGCGGGCGCAAGAAGCACGCGCCGAAGCTCGAGGCGTTCAACCTGAAGCAGGAGAACGAGGAGGGCCGCTTCGACGAGGCCGGGAACTTCGTGCGGCGCGCCGCCGACCCGGACGCCGTGCACGACCGCTGGCTCGAGGGGCTTAGCAAGAAAGACATGCGGCGCGCCGCCGAGGCCCACGAGAAGCGCGAGGCCGAGCAGCGGCAGAAACGCCGCGAGGAGGACGACGCGCTTACGTCTGACTTACTGAAGGCCCTCATCACGCACCTCGAGCGCGGCGAGACGGCGCTCGAGGCCCTTGCGCGGCTCGGCCGGCGGCAGACTAAGTCCAAGGCTAAAAAAGTGCCGGCCTGGAAGCAGAAACGACAAGCGCAGAAGACGGATTCCATGGATATTGACGAGGAAAAGAAGGGGAAAGACGCTCAGGATCCGGAGCAAGTTCGTATTAAGGAGGCTATAAACGCCATCACCGATGCCGCGGATAAGCTACTGGGCCGCGACCGGCCGGATATATATGACCGCGAGCGGGAGCGGTTGATACGGGAGTTCGTGCGGGAGACGGACGAGGAGTGGGTCGAGCCCGTGCCGGAGCCGGCGCGGGAGTCCGGCGGCGAGACTGCGCCGAAGATGTGGGAGTACAGATGGACGGATGGCCGGGACGGCGCGGACAAGCAGGGGCCCTTTGACGGGGCTATGATGAAGGCATGGCAGGATGCCGGGTATTTCGGCGAGGGGGTTGAGTTCCGGGGCGTTGGGGATGAGATATGGAGCCGCGCGGTGGATTTTGTCTAGATACTTACTCTCGTGCGGAAATCTCCAAAATTGCATGGCTGGCCTTTTGTTTTTTGGAGTTACTATGGCCTGGTGTACCGGTCATTCTTGGGTCATTTTAATCTGTAATGTAAATACGTGTATGACGGCAAGTGGAGCTTACGAATCTCACGACCTTTCGAGACAATCATAATAGTTCCTGACTCATAAGGCACTATGTCACGTAGAGAGCAAAGAACACACCCCATAAAACTGTAACATAAAGAATTCCATTTGCTCGGCCAAGCCGGCGGGATATCACTCAAGCAAAGACTATAGCAACCATGCCGCAAAATTGGCGTCAAAGTTCAACAAACATGCCACACCCCCCCGATGAGCCTGCCTCGTATTGGTTTACAACGTGTCCGCTGAGAAATCCTTAGAACTCCTAGCCTATTATTATCGCCGCTCGCCTTTTGTATCGGAAAAAAGAAAACATTTCAACCCATGTCGTCCCCAACTTCGGGTTGTGGCTGTACAATGCCCCTAGCTTCCCCTAAACTCCTCTCCCACGAGAGTAACGCCAAAGCAGGCGGCACGAAATCTTTCGCCAAGCGCAGGCCGCAGGCCGGAGCCCGTTCTCGCATAGCCAAGCGAGAGCAAAAACAGTTGTTGGCATCGTATCATATAGTCGTAGTTCGTAATGTACATTCGAAAGTGCCGTTGCCAGGTCCCCTGCGCTTCAATGTGTCTTTCCCGGATGTGGTTGCGACTGAGATTATGCAGCCATGGCCTTAACCGCGGCACGAGCAACCTTTGCCAGTTCGTCAATAGGCTTCCAGGGTCCATCAATGTGAATGATGTTGCGCATGACCTCGAGGGCAACAGGCACCACTTCGTCGGGGGTTGTCCAAGGACCAAGTCGATCAATAAGCTTTCCAACAGCTCCGCCATCGGATGATCCTGAGGTGCCGTCATAGGTGCCCAGCTTCCTTCGCGCGAGCTCGGCCAGGCGCCAGATATCAGCCTCATCTTTGCTAACAGACAGGGCTTTCTCCGCAGCGTCGGAGTCGTTTGGAAGAAACCATAGTGCTCGTCCCATATAGTTCATGCATATTCCTTGGATGCGCAGTAGAAGCGCCAAGAGCGGAGCATTTCTACTGCAATCAGATCTAACGACTGGAAACAATGGTAGGACCTCTTTCCACGATTGAGGGCGACGGGGTGATCGTTCCAAGTCGAAGGCGTCGCTCTGAAGCTTGACGGCATGCATGTATAGTAGCAAAGACTGGATACCTGCCGCAACAGCAGTTTGGTGTTCACGCTCCTGGAGAGCACCTGTTTTGTTCTTCATGATAGCATCTCGTTCATGTTTGAGCTTGGTACCCAGTTCCATGAAGAATTTGTGGCCGCTATGTAATCGTTGCGCTCTCTGCAGCTTATCTGGGGCGACTGGTTCCCGCCGCTTTCCAGAGAATTGTGCTGACGGCGTGAGGCTGTTGGCGGCACCTGGTGTATCGACCTGTGAGCTATTAGAAGCAATGCGGCTCATGGATGCCGATTGTTTCGGTGGGGTTAACGGTCTAGGTGGCTCCGAGGTCTTTGGCCGTTTTGATGCTTCACTAGTATCAGTGGCAGTCCGAGTATCCGTTGTAGGGCGAGTATCAGTAACTGTCCGAGGACGCTTGCGAGCGGGATTCGGTTCAAGACTACCCGAGCTCTCACGTGGAGGCTGATCTTCTTTCTTTAAGTTCTCCGTCTTCTTCTTCCCGCCCGATGGCAAGTTCAGGAGTCGCTCAATAGTCTTGGCATGACGCTTCTTATACTTCATTGTCACAATATACTGCGGTGGCGCCTCTTTCTTCCTGGCAACATGCACAGTCTCTTCCCGGGCCGGGGACTTGGCAGGTTTTCTGACAGAGGAATCGGATGACTGGCTAGTTCGCAAGTTCGTTTCTTTCGTTGGTGTGCCGCCTTTCTTTTCGAGTCTCGCAAGTTCTTCCATGACAATAGGAGGCAAGGTTGGCGAGAGAAGTGGTGGTAACACTTTGCGCTTTTTGGCGCTTGGTGACGGTTCACGATCATCTCGGGATCTCTTGGTCTGCTGTTTCAGGCTGTTCAAATCCGCTGGTTTCTTTCTAGGACTCGGGCGGGATTCTGACGCGCCCGGATCCTTCAAGGCGTCCGACGACTTCTCCACGGACAAATCGCCGATATATAAGGGCGA
This sequence comes from Xylariaceae sp. X802, assembly GCA_028637635.1. Lineage (NCBI taxonomy): Eukaryota > Fungi > Ascomycota > Sordariomycetes > Xylariales > Xylariaceae > Xylariaceae sp. X802. The sequence goes on along the minus strand of JAJFDH010000065.1, from coordinate 30,379 downwards.
TAGTAGCTTTGGTACTGCTTTGGAAACTGGTTCATGACTGCTGACAGCTCTCTTGTGCGTCGATTGAATACTATTGGTCTTTGCGTGGCCATTAACTTGTGGGACCGGTTTCGGCGACGCAGTACGAAGCGTAGAGCCGCTAGACGCTGGTTTACCATTCGTCACGGGCAACGGCTTCGCGTCCTTGGCCTCGTTCTTCCCTGGCGGCATACCTTTCGCCGGTTTCTGCGGACCCGCATCCTTAGGGGGTCGAGGAGCAGCACCATTCGTGATCACATCTTCGACCTTGGCGCGTTTGGTGGGTCTAGCATTCTCGTCCGCGTCCGCGACACGCTTCTTACGCTCGGGAGAAGGGGAACGGGGACGCGTCTCGGTTTTCGTGCTGGGTGGTGCCTTGTTAAGGTCATGGCGACTGTCCGTTTCCTTGGCTGAAGCTTGTTCTACCCGTTTGCCGATTTCTTCCTTCTCCTTTATCGTGGGTAAGCCGTTGGGTTTCTCTTTCTCCGATGCCGACTTCGGTGGCGAGTCTCCTTCTATTTTCTTGCTCTTGTAGTCTTTCAATGTCATTTTCTTTCTAGGCTTGTTCGGGTCAATTTTCAACGTCGCGGGCGTGGGCGCATTGTTGGCGTCGGGCTCTTCCCGAACTGTAAAGTAGGCTCTGGTGATGAGGACTCCGCGATCGGCCTCACCACCGACTAAAGTGGAATATTGCAAATGTCTAATGTCTTGTTCATCTAGGCGTTTCTCGCCTGGTTTTATTCGATACTTGCGCGTGGGAGAGAGTGACAGGTAGTAGGGTTGTTGGGGTAGGATCTTCTCTGCTAAGCGCTCGACCGATTTCGCAGCCCTCTCCATGGTTTCTTTGTTTCTGCAACGTCGAACTGTTGCGCGCAATAGGGTTGACCGACCATGAAAGAAAGGCGATGAGGGAGGAAACGCGCAGGGCGTCAAAGAGAATGACCGTGTTGTTTACACGATAGAATCGGCAGCCCTATTAACGGGGTTAGTGGAAAAGATAAGGTTCGACGGGTACGTCACAGTAGGTATGGGATCCGATGCGATGGGACGAATCAAAAAGGGCAGAGTTCCCCAGCCTAAAAGTTGGTGCGTTTGGAAGGGGATGACAAAGCAGAAAGCGAAATTAGATAAATAGGTAGGTAGACGGAGGGAGAGGACAGGAGAAGAAGAGGTACATGCGTAGAGACGCTAAAAAGGTGGTAAACAACTGACTTGTCAACGATGAGTCTGCGAAACCACAGTTGCAAAGCCGATGCAGATGCAGAGGCAAATGCAGGTGCAACAACACCACCGCCGACAACAACAACGACAACAATAACAATAAACAATAACAAACAGGAAATAGAGAAACAAGTTCTGTTCGTCGCTTGCAGTCGCCTTTGCTCGGCCTTATCCAGCCTCCAAGTACCCGAAACACCAATCGACCCGGCGCATTTCCTGTCGAATTGCGCGGACGCTGGCTAGGCAAGAAGGCGGTGGGACAGGTCAGGGTGGGTGGGTAAACAATGAGGGATCGTGTGGGAGATGCAGTCGGTACGACGGTCGTGGATCAGAGTAGAATATCGCGCGCGAGTCGAGAGCAACGGGCGGTGGCTTCAACAAAGTAGAGATATCTCAGATGGCTGAGGGTGAAGTAGGTTGGATTGTATAATAGAAGAAGTACCTACCACGGGAGTGCGTAGGTGAGGTTTGGGAACGTCCAATCCCCGGCTTGGGGGATCGGTCAGTGTAGGCGAGGGTCGGGCGGCGGTATGTACGAAGTACCTGAGGAAGGGTCTGAGAGTTGACTGTGTGCGGACCCAGCAGAGTGTCTCAGAACACAGACCCAGAAGAGTGTAGAAGAGGTAAAAAAACAGAAGTGAGAGTGGGAGAGATATGGCGGCGGGTCGATTGGGAGAGGAATTGATTGATCGTCGGGTGAGAAGAAGCATGTAAGGTTGGATAGGGTCAGGCAAGTGGATGTCGTGCCGGTGTGGGCGGGATCAGCGCGTGGAGGAAGAAAGTCAGACGGGACCGCGCTGCTTGGCCTGGCTTCAGTAGGTAGAGGCTCGTAGGTACTTCGTACTTCGTACATTAAGCCCCAGGCCTAAAGTCACCGGTGCACGGGTTAAAGTGGGGCTATCGACGAGACGCTTGGCAGGAAGTCGCATCCGACCTGCTGCGCACCAGGTAGGAAGTTACACTGCTCTGCCTGCGACCTTGCGTTGCCAGCCGATCGCTGCGCTGCCTTTCCAGCCGGCCTATAGAGTTCGAATTAGACGTTGCCAGCTGGTGTGGTCTGCACCACACGGGACCGCGGGTAGGTGTTAAATCGGTAGCGCGGTAGTAGTAGTAGTATTGCTCCTGGTACAGTAGGTACAGGCAGAAAGTATACTACATACTGGTAGTTGTGTAAGTGCCTGCCTCTGCCTAACTGCTTGATCCTTCTGATAGGCAAGCCAACATCAGGCAGATGACGGGCAAATCTTGGTTCTGTTGCTGCTTTACACGATGATTTGTCCCGGCTTGGTATATGTGCCGAACCCAGGCATATTTGCAGCAAGGTACGAAGTACCGTACCGATGTATTGCACTTCTTGATGTATCCACCGTGACTGAACTCTTCAGCACAACTTGAACACATCAAATCTACAGATGCACCTAAAGCACGTAGGCAGATAACAGACACAGAATGCACAAGCAAGCACAGGATATATCCCGTACACATGCATGGAGCCATGTGCGGAATGCCGGGTACAGAGACGCCAGAGGCCCTAACAGCAGAAGCAGATAGGCGCGGGTACCTGATGGTACCTTATCTACCGAACTGACGTGATACCGGTACGCCAGGCCTGGCGGGGTGCAATGCCCGCCGCGCCCCGTAAGCAGGCCCCCGACGCCCTACAAAGCATGCAAGCCAGGCCCCTACGCCCACCGCCTAGTGAGGATCCCGTCGCTGCAAATAATTCACCCTTTTTCTCCGACCGAAAGTCCACCGCAAGAGCCCCAGTCTTTCCATGTGACGGCCATTAAATCCTCAGCAACCTCTCAATTACCTACCACTGCTTTTTCCTAATTCGTGGCCCCTCCATTCCCACGCCACGCCAACAACCAACAGCTGATTTTCTGTTCTTTTCCTTCCTCTTTTGAAAAACTTGCCTATATAACCAACAACCGCTTCGCGCCAGCGGCACCAATTAAGGCACAATGGCCGACTCATCGACCTCAACCATCATCATAACCACCTCGCTAGTAGCCTTCCTCTCAGGCTTCGCGATGGGCGTCTACTCCCTCCGCGGCTACATAGTACCACCAGAGCTAAAAGAGACGCGAAGGCAGAGGTTAAACGACCCAGTAGAGAGCGAAGAATCCGACATAGACGAGGACGACACAATCCTGGACCACGCGCCGAACTGGGCGAACGGCGCAGAGGCGGACCGGCAGCAAGGTCTACGGGCGAGCGGTGAGACAAAGCGGAAGAAGGACAAGAAAAAGCAAAAGGGATCGGCCGGTGACGCAAGGCCCGCGCATTCCAGCCCCGCCCCCGGCGGCAACCCCAACGAGGAGTGCAAGCTCGTGCTTGTCGTACGGACGGACCTGGGCATGACAAAAGGTGCCGAATTTCTCATTCCAACTCCTGCGTACTACCACCCGCAAACGTCTATCTAACAATCCCGCAGGCAAAATCGCTGCTCAATGCTCCCACGCAACGCTAGCATGTTACAAGACGCTAAGCCGGGCCGCCTCGCGCGAGCCCGCATCCACAGAGGCAAACATCCTCAAACGCTGGGAGCGGCTGGGCCAGGCCAAGATCGCCGTACAGGTGAAATCCGAAGACGAGCTGCTTACGCTCATGGGCACGGCGCGCAGCCTGGGCATCACGGCTGAGGTCATCCAAGATGCCGGCCGGACACAGATCGACCCCGGCAGTTTGACTGTGCTCGGCGTCGGGCCGGCGCCGAAGAGCCTTGTTGACCAAGTCACAGGGGGTTTGAAACTATTATGATTGTCACGATGTCACGAGGATCAATAACAAAAAGGGAATGTGTAAAGAAGGCGTTTTAGAAGGGGCATTGTAATGGCAGACCGTAAGGTTCTTGTTAAAAGATAAAGCGCCATGATTTAAAAGAGAGGCGCATGGAAATCCATCGGGTAAAACGAAACAGCTGCAACGATACAACACCTAGAATGGAACCGGCGTGGGGTATGGATTTAAAGAGCATCACAAGCATAGCATAAAAGACACATGATGTACTATTCTTGATTGTGATTCCCTGACTACCGAGCTTTGGCTTACCTACCTAGTCTAACAGCAAGCCTGTCTAATAGTATGTGCCCATGAATCTCTGCCAGCCGGCATTCAGGGGCAAACCTGTCTTCCATTTTTCACAGCCATCTTCTGGCGCCCATGTCCTTGCTGTGAAACACGGTCCAGCCGGGCTGTGTTTTGCTTCAGATATCCCAGGCTGCTTGCCTTTGCACGTGCGTTTCACGCGCATTGCAGCCAACATCATAGCAAGTGTAGAACTCTTCGCGTAGGTATCGTACACACGTGGTAGGTACAACATGCCAACATCTATAGCCAGTACGTACTCAACACGGAGCAAAGGGGTGTTGTATCCGTACAGAAGCTCTCGGAGAAGCGTTGAGCAAAAACCCTCTTGTCTTGCGCCGGCCTCAGGTGGCAGTATTTGCAGAGATCGAAAATCGACCGTCCGCGTGTTCTCTCTTTGGTATGTTTTTCTTGTCACATCGGGTGACAGTTTCTTCAGAGATCGAAAAGCGATCATCCACGTGTCTTCCCTTGGTTTCTTTTTGTTGTGATTAGGTTTGTACCCTAACATGGCCGGCTGAACCCGGAGATCAGAAGCTGTCATCCACATGTTTCTTTCTTGGATTTTTTTCTTTTTTTTTGGTGCAATGTGATTAGGTTTGTACTTTAATACGTCCGGCTGAGCTCAGAGCGCAGGTGAGCGAGCCGGATCCAATAATCCATAATGCCTCGGATTCCTGGTAGCCCATAAAATCCACTCTAGGAAGAGGCATTTGGACTATGATCGTTGTACTGCGGTTGTTGCAGTTGCGGTGTTGTTTGTTGCGGTTGCAAGGGGCTACCGGTATGATGTCGGCCATTAACGACGTCCAGCTTTCGCTTCTTGCTAGGCTCATCCATGTGACCGGGAGAAGTGGGCCGCTTTCCACCAGGGATCAGAGTATACAACAACTCGTTGGCTTCGAGCAATCGCTTCGCATGGTGGCTGATAATTTTGTCAGATTCATGGGTCCTGGTTTCCAGCTGGTTGGTTCTGATTTCCAGCGAGGCGAATCTTTGCTCCAAGTTTGGCGCTACCATCCGCACAATATGCTCCGCTAATTGCTTGGTGCTCAGGTTTTGGAATTGCGAATCCAGAGTTTTGATTGCGAGCTCCATACCGGGTATTTTGCGTTGCAGTTCTCTGATATCGGTAATCAAGGTAGGATTCATGCCGACATTGCTGAGCAGTTCCTGCAAACGAAGTTCTACCCACTCACGCCTCACGAGGTGACCAACTTCACCCAAAAGAACCTCATATCTGCGGCTCAACTCGCCAACATCGTGGTCGATTCGGTCAACTCGGTGATCGACACCTTTGCCTTCTAACCAAGCAATTCGTGCAGCTAGCTCCTGATGTTGATTTTGACCGACCTGAGCAGAGTTTGTGGTTTTCCACGCCTCTAGCGATCGAACACGCGTCTCAAGTTCTCGGGTTTGTTCAGCCCGGGCAGCACTTGTAATTTCATTTGCCGCCCGTGATTGGATCCGCGTCTCGAGTCCAGAATGATTCGACATGCTCTCCTTTAATGCTTGGATTTGTGCGAGGGCATCGTCGATCAACTCGCCGTGAATGTCATCTCTCTGCTCGCAATAGGTGCGTATCTCGCTATTAATAGCTTCCTTAGCTGCCGCTACCTTAGCATTGACAACATCTTCTATTGTTCGCTCTTTGAATGGTTGAGAAGTGTTGCCAGGACCACTCTGCAGGGGTTCTGCCTCTTGAGATGACCGGACTGGTGCTGACGGGAGATTTTCACGTCGTCGCCGGCTGTTCTCCTCATATTGGGTTTTCAAATTGTAGTCTTCTGATACCCAGGCCTCGCACATTTCATTGAACGTAGCTAAATCCAGATCATCAAGCTTTTCCTTGATGTCATCATAGTCGGGGATATTCGCTAATTTGGTTTCAATGCCTGTAATGCGTTCTCCCAAACAATTTTCGATTGTCTTCATCGACTCGGCTGCGACGGATGATTGCTTAGTAAGCTCATGCAAGTGTGCCTCGGATGAACCGAGTTGCTTCTCCGTACTAGCCTGGAAGTTTTGCAATTGTTGGCTCAAGCTCTTGTTCTCAATCTCTATATCCTGTTGTTTCGACTGTAAAGTCTGAGTGGCATCCCGCCAGGTTCGGACTTTGGACCTTAAAGTATCATGTTCCGATTTCAACGTGTTGTACTTTTCCTTCACTTGTTTATGGTCCGACTCTATTGAGTTGACAACTTTCTCAAGTGAGGTAACGGTCTCACGGGTCTTAATATTGTCCTTGAGCAGAGCCTCGATTTGTTCTGCTTGCTTTAAAGCTAGCTGAGAAATAGCTTCGCATTTGGCTTCCAGTTTTGCGATGACCGGATCTTGGTCGTTCGTGCCCACTGGCTTCACAATGGTCGTAAAGTGAGCCACGAGCTTTTCGAGTTCGCGGAGGTAGTCTTCCTCGACATCCTTGACCTGTTTCTCGAGCATACGATCTCTTGACGTGTATTTGTCTGCTAGTTCATTATATGGTGGGTATGAAGATGCTTTTGCAGCTATCTTCTCAGCCTCGCACCGCGATTGTAACTCCTCCTTTTCGAACCTAGACTTTTTGATATTTAGTAGAAGACGTTCGCTATGCTTTTCACCCCATTTATATGCGGTTTTGAAAGCTTCTTGGAGTGTCGTGTCTTTGGCCTTCGGTATTATGGGAGTTGACGGTTTAGCGACGGTGCTAGTGGCTATAGATTTCGCTATGATCATTAAGGTCAGCAAACATTAGCCAATCAACAGTGGTAATAGAATGACGCGTTTTCAGTTATAGAACCGTATTGTAGGACCAATTCAGCCTTCCTAGCCGCGGCCGAACATCACGTGCGACTCAGGCCAGTGCCAAAGTCTAGACGCGAGCACGTGTGTTCGGGAAAACGCGTTACGCCTTGTACTCACCATTAGGTACTCGCTTGACGTGTAGTTCGTCGGTCAGCGCCTCAATGGCGCTGGAAGGCGATTGACTTAACAAGCTTGGCTTCCTTGAACTGGTCGACGCGTTGAAGTTGGTATCAACTTGAGGCCTTGACGGCTCACTGTCGCGGCGGAGGTCTTTGGGAAACCCATATCGAGTATCGAGGGACATCCGGCCGTCTCTCGAGTCATGTTGATATCTAGTATCTCGAAAATCCCTTGAATCGCGACGGGAGTGTGGTGGTCTTTCTCGCTCTCCCGGTCTACTCGAGTCTGGGCGCGAATTATAACTTCGACGTTCGTCGCGATAAGGATCGTCTGTGAACCGACTGGGAGTCATAGTTGGCGGCTCCTCGCACTAGATAGCGCGGAGAGAAAACAAGTCGCGTTGTTCACGCGCAATGACACCCTAAGCGTTCAGAATCGCAACGGTACGGACAAATGTCGTTTTCCATCAACCGCGGCGTCTACCTGCATGGCCTTGATGCTAGGAAAGCCTAAGGGGCCGCCGGGAAGACGTGCGGTGCGATGTTCAGGGAGATGCGAGGAAGGAAAATGCCGAGCGAGAAGACGCGAATGGTTTCAACCACGGACGGGTTTGCGAGGCGGGTGCCGCTACGACGTTACAAGACTCGGAAGTCGAGATTAATTGATCGATTGATCGATTGATACGCGAAATGCGCGGCGGATGGCCGTTTATGAATCAGCAAGGGAATCAGCACAAGTGTGGCGGGAAAGCTCCGATGGTGGAGGTCCTTCTGGGAATGCAGACAGAAGGAATTGTTGTAGGCAGGATGGGAATGGGTTAGAGAAAAAAAAAAGAAAGGCGATGGGTTTGGGTTGCAGGAGGTTACCTAGTCTAACCTTATAGCTTAAACGAAAATGAATTGGAAGTGAATGAATTCAGTGAATGAATTTAGTGAATGAATTTATAGTGAATGGTTCTTATCGCTGTTTTGAATTTCCTCCTGTGTTTCCCCTCTGTAGCCGATGCGCACAGGCAGTTTCTAGCCAGAAAAGACCACGCGCGACCCACTCCCGCGCTGCATAGGCACCTACACTACCTACCCCTACCGTAGTGTACACTAAAGGCCAGCGCTTAATCGCGCTATGACTAGCACGCTAAGTTGGAGTAAGTTAGGCACATGATATGCGACCTGGCGTGCAATAAGGTTTTCAACCATCTCCATCTCCAGTGCAACACCCCAATTCCTGCAACCCACACTGACAACTGCCATCTACTATGTACATTACATTATGTACAACTTGTGTTCTGTACAACTCTGGACCGTATAAGCGCGGGCAAACCATGAGTTGTTAAAATGTTCTGACCGGTAGCACGCTGCGTAGTACGGACATACCTGCGGACTGGACCAGGTACTGGGTACATTCAGGTAATGACGTAGATAGCGAGCCGTAGCTCTGTTTTCTGCTCTGTTCTCCCATTAGGCACCCACCTTAGTTACGGTATAGCAGGTCGCCGCACAGTGAAACATTGTCTCGAAGAGGTACAATGTACCTATATTACCTATTAATAACTCCGCCGTTGAATCAATTGTGTAACCCCAGACGTCACGCGCAAGGCCTACACGTAAAGCGCGTAAAAGCGTGACTTGAATACAGACCTGCGATGTGAGGTACGTCTACGGTTGCTATGCAGGTCGTACTGGAGGCTTGCTAGGAGGGCCGGTGCCTCCTGACGGTGTAGTCCGTACCGGCAGTATCTACACATGCAAATGTTATAGACTGTAATGTAGCACTGAAGGCACCGTAGTTTTATTAGTTGTACGTCCGTAAGTATTTCATATCCCTGCTGTCGACCCAGAGGGGCAAGCGGGTGTTTCCATTATCCGACATGCCCAGAGCTGCAGCGTGGTCGATCTGGATAGGTTCCATGCTACGTACTTCGTACACTACATATGTTGTCGTGACTCGTAGCTAACTATGCCTAGCTAGGTAGTAACAAGTTAGGCCCACTGGCGACTGGAGAGGAGTGATGAGAACTCTGTTGACCCGATCCACCGAGCAAGCGTTTCCCTTGCCGAACTTGGAGCGCTGCCTGTTCTTCGAGGGGTCAACTTCCCACTGGTTCGGAATAAGCACTTGTTACCTGTCTGGAATTGGCCACTCACACGGCATCCTACCCTGCAGTCAGCCGGTTCCGGTTGATTGGACGGTGGCCGAAGCATCTCCACTGATCACCGCCGCGGTTGCGACCAACAAATCCTAGAAACCTGACTTCTGAATCGCTTATATAATCGGACGCACACGCGATCCCAAATCTTACGATCAACTGCCGACTAACCGAATCTACATCATGACCGAGGTCGCTGGCCAGGTTTTACAAAAGCGATGCGTCTACTGATGTCAAATCAAGGCAGCGCGCGATTGCGATGAGGGCAAGTGTAAACCCATAAGGAATCGCATCCTTGGCACTCACGCTCGCGCTCACGAAGTCGAAACCGGAATATACTAGGCACCAATCATCTGCAGTAGCTTGTTGCGCCCGCTCTCCGAACGCGATTATCACGACCAGTCGCCGAGACCAGCATGAGAAAGGATCTCGTGCTACCTCGGAAGAATCCTTCAGACCTGAACTCTACAATCACCCCTGTGATAACGATAGTAATCTCGAAATGTGTAGGCAATCATAACGCATTATCCGAGAATGCGAGCATGGAACCATCGCCCTTGAGACCCTTCAGTCATCGACACTTGGACGGGTGATTATTTCACTAACCTAGGAGTTCTGGCACATCGGAAATATTCCCAAGTCCCGCCTCATAGTGTAGAGAGCTGCCTACGTTCCGGGGTAAAGATATGTTACCACGGATCCCTTCGTGCGACGGTTTGTGGCCACGCCACACCACCGCTGTCCTTGCGCAACTGCAGGAAGATCCCGACCGACCCGTTAGGGCTGACAGCTTGAGAGGCCTTCAGCCCGTAACCTTTCAACAGTCTAAGTGGTGCTTGGGCGTGGTTCTAGCTATTGACAGTTCGCGTGTTTACAATAGGCAACTTATCTACACTAGGTGTGCCGTCTAGCACGTTTTAGATGCAGTCTGTAGCTTCAAGCTGGACTAACAAAATCTGTGAACTGGACTGACCTGGCTATTTGCGACGCTTCTATCGATCCTCATTGCAGTATAGTACCCATGTACCACATACGAGATCGGCGATGTCTGTACGTCCGTACACGATCGGCCAATTATGCATTGCGATCGTTGTGTTACGATCGATTCAGTAACAAATCAGCTCGAACCTAACGGTAATCCGACGAAGCCCGCGCGGCCTAGTAGAATTATAACAGTTTGTTGAATAGAACATAATGTTTGCTATGGCTTCGACTGTCATTATCAATCACTCATATTCGGTGCCTACTGCAAGGACCGCTCGGAATAACAGACCCGGTCAGCTTTCCTTCATAGTCACTTTCAATATAGCCGAACCGACACTCACCCAAAAGGACATGTCTTGGTTCAGTCGTATCGTTGATGGCCAAGTAAAAAGTTCTGTGGACTTTGAAACGGCCGGCGGCTATGTGAGAAAAAAGATCTATCGCAGCGTCAAGATTTGATAAATAGCCGCGATTCCCGCTTTCTAGTCAACTCGGAGAACCAATCAGGGCAATAAAGCTATATTGACCCTCGATCTGAACGTATAAAACAAGGTGTTCACAGTGGCTTTAGCCCATCCACCGCCGATGCCCAGAAACACGGTAGCAATGACAATGCCCGGAATACCGGCACTCTGGTCGAGTCCTTGGGGTAAGGAGGTGGAAAGCATGCGGAATCCCAGTGATGCGGATATGGCGCCAGATAAAGCATCGTGCGTATGCAAGGGAAGCGTTGTGTAAGCGGGAGTAACATCAGGAAGCATCCCGGCTTCACGTCCGAATTGGCTGGACCAGGCTGGTGCCTTGAGGAGCCATGCAGAAAACACGTGGTTATCATGGACTGGCTGAGCCAGGATAGTATTTCCCCGCTTCAGCCCTCAGTTGGGCATAAGTTTAAATTGATGTCTCATACTGCAGTGATACCAGAGAAGATAAAATGTCCGAGCCCCGCCGTCGTCACGAGGATGGAGACATTTGAAGCAAGATGCGTCGTGTACATATACATTTCCAACACGTAGTAGGCTCATCGATCTTTGATATCAAACTCCTCTATTATACCCAAGGTTACATGTAATATCATGCAAGAAAACGTGTCAGAACATGTGTCGTAGGGGAGGGTAGCATCGCAAGTGTAGCCGAGACTCGGGCTGCTGCAATGGGGTATGGTTGGTTCACTTCGAGGGTGGGAGGGGGAGAAACCATTCAAATAACACATAGGCAAATCGGAAGCTTCCGGCCACATATATATGACTTTCTATATGCACATACGGAAGTGTCGTGTCGGATTCTTCTTATACAGAATCCTGTACGTCCCGCCCGTTGTGATAAGATGGTCATCCCCTCTCGAGAAAAGCGACTGCTCACAGTCAGCAGCATTTACCTACATGCAAAGAACACCCCCCCACCAAACCGGTGAAAACCAAGTGGCTACGGATACCACCTGGGCAGTCAACACTTACCATGTATAACAAGAGACATTGTCTGTTTGAAGCACGTGAACGCAAGTCAGGGCGTAAAAGCCGGCTTAGGTAAGCATCGCAAAGCCGGCAGTGGTATCAAGCATATAAATGTCAACTCTCTCTCGTCCTGACAAGCTTCATGTTGTAGTGGTAAAAGCGCAAAGCACACTACCTGACCACTCCCGACGTCCCTCGAAGGACTAGGGTTCGATGCGCTACGGAGGCGTTCAAGAACGCGAGTTTATCTCGAGCTTGACTTGCGCCCTTCAACAGACTACCTGTCACCGCTTGATTAATACTTGGGCCATCGAAAAAGCGATAAAGTAAACCGAGCGTTTCTTTCCCGTCCTAAGACGGTTTTCTTTTGCTTTTTTTTTCCTTTTCCTGTTCCCTTTTTTTTATTGAAAAAAGTAATGTATTGCAAATAACCGGTGGAATGTTCTGCGTTCGCATTTCTTAGCAAGCCCTTACAAACTCAAGTGCTTTACCGGTCCGCCAAGCCATCATTTGGCCCTTCGGTCCTACCTAGTTGTAGGTAGGCGGCAGATGATGGATAACTTAAGGGCGCCCATAACTTAATGGATTGGGTGCTGGCCGATGATGGGCATCAAGGAGGCCGGAGCTTCCTGATTTCGCCTGTAGATACTAGTGATCAGCACCTACCTAGAATAGATGGACTTAAGGAAGGAAGAAGTCCCGCGAGAAACTGTAAACAAGTCTCTAAACGCAATTTGTTTATAGACCGACTGCCTGGCAGTTTTCCAGTCTCATAGACTTGAATCTCAATCATCGGATACCTCGTATAGTAATTGGTTATTACTACTTCCTGTTAAAAGCTATCCTCTTGACTGCCTGAAGGCATCAACTCGGTCATTGGCTCCATCACAATGGTTCAGACCTTTGCCAGTGATGCCTTCGGGCAAGTCGAAGACGAATCTCGACACCTCGAGGCCATGGGCTTGCCTCCGCTTCCACCCGCGTCCAATGGGCTTGAGCCCACTTCGTCAGTCGTAAAACCCGACATCGCGTCTCGTGCCTGTAGCCTGGTCGTTCCAAAGATGACAATCCCTTCATGGCTCTACAAGCAAGAGCGACAGGCGAAGGGGTGCAACAGGGCTCATGTGCGGGAAAAATTTGAAGAGCAGATGAACCGGCACAAAGACCTCCAAAGGTCGTGTGCAGACTGCGAGTACGAGTACTTTAACGTCCTCGCCGAGTGGGATGATATGTCCAACCCCAGCTGCTCATAGGAAGACCGCTACAACTGGGCAGCCAAACAAGTCCAACAGGGGCACATTCCAATGGACACGTTGGAAAGTCTGGCGGGCCTTGCAGAGAAGGCAGCTGTAGAAAATATCTTGTGGGTGGATTTCAATCATGGATCACATGAAAGTGACTGATAACTCTCAGCCATGTCGAAGCGCGTGTTGCTCTTCTGTCTGGCAGGCGGAGTCAATTTGCGTACTCAACGTCCGACGCAAGCACGAGGAATAAACCGAAGAGGCGCGCATGGAGCCTCGCCTAGTCAACGATGACCCGGTCGTCTATCGTGCAGTGCGTTTCTCTGAGGCCCAGGAACAAGGACTTGTTGTCGCGGAATATATAGCGTAGTACCACTGGAGGGTACTACGGTTAGCCTTCGACCCTCCGTCACACTTGTTAGGTTGACTGGAGCCGGGGATGGTACCGACACCCACAAGCACACAAGCGGGCTCTGCGAAGGAACGTACACCACTTTTCGTTCCTCAAGTGTCAACGACTTTGTTTCTTGTTGCGACTTCGCATGGGATGCGGTCGATCCGGTGTCATTTCGGGGGCCTTGGGATTCGACGACGGGCGTCTCTTACCAACATCCGGATCAGGGTAAATGACCGAAGTACGCCGATGACAAGTTCGCACTTCTACGTAGTGTCGGCGATCTGTTCCTGTGCAACAATGTAGTTGGAAAAGGGCCAGGAGGCCGACGAACTTACAGCCATACTAGAAGATAGGTGCCTAATAGAAAGTGAAATAATGCCCTGACCACTCCGTCGGAGCGTTAACAGCTGCCCCACGTCAGCCAATCAAATCTTATTGAGATAACAAAATGAGATGGATTTCGTGACTAATAAGCAGGAAAGAGTTTGAGCGTAATTGTGTCTGTCCTACGGGCAGATAGAACGAAGCCAAATGGTAGGTAGAAACCGATGAGTAGCCGCGCCGTGTATCGTTGCAACGTCCACCTAACAATGTAGCACAGCCACAGAGGCAGCCACAGAGGCAGCCACAGAGGCAGCCACCCATGTAACTTTTTAGTGTCCATTAGGTCCCCGAAAGCCCCATTTCCAGGTGCATGCCATGCCGTGTAGGCGCGCTCCACATCCCGCACAATCGAGGAACGCCACAACTCGTCGCGATCCCGTAGCACGCTCTGAAGACCGCCAATTTTCGGCCATACCTTCACCTACCAACCCATCATCTCCAATCACATATCCTAGCCTCACCACTCAACAAATTGCAAGAGACTTAACTCGTAGACCTGCATCGCGAGCCCCTCCACATCCTGCTTTCATCTAATAATCGGTCAGAATGGCTGCTGTGAGTTTCATCTCTATCCGCAAACACATTCGAAGGAGCCAAGCTCACACATAGCTCCCACCCAAGCCCGTCGTTACTGTCGGCGAGACCAAGGAGCTGCGAGGCTTGAACCTGATCGCCGCTCACTCCCACATTCGAGGCCTAGGTGTCGATGCCGATTCGTTAGAACCCAGGGTCGCTTCGCAAGGCCTTGTTGGCCAGGAGAAGGCTCGGAAAGCCGCGGCCGTCATATTAGAGATGATAAAAGTCGGCAAGATTGCCGGCCGGGCGGTTCTGATCGCTGGGCCCCCTAGGTAAGATGGATGCATGCATTGTCCTATGCGCATGCCTTTTGGCAGCGATGCGCTCGGAACCAGTATATACTAATAGCGTGACATTTCAGCACCGGCAAGACAGCTATAGCCATGGGCATGTCGCAGTCACTAGGCCCCGATGTCCCATTCACCAGCCTCGCCTCATCCGAAATATTTTCCCTCGAAATGTCCAAAACCGAAGCGCTGACGCAAGCTTTCCGCAAGTCGATAGGCGTGCGCATCAAGGAAGAGTCCGAGATAATGGAGGGCGAGGTAGTCGAGATCCAGATCGACCGAAGCGTGACGGGTGGTGCGAAACAGGGAAAACTCACAATCAAGACAACGGATATGGAGGCTGTCTACGATATGGGCTCAAAAATGATCGACGCCATGACGAAGGAGCGCGTAATGGCAGGTGATATCATCAGCATTGACAAGAGCAGTGGCAAGATCACAAAACTGGGACGGAGTTACGCGCGCAGTCGCGACTACGATGCCATGGGCGTCGATACGAAGTTCCTTCAGTGTCCCGACGGCGAGCTACAGAAGCGAAAGGAGGTCATCCACACCGTCACCCTTCACGAAATCGACGTCATCAATTCACGCACGCAAGGTTTCCTAGCACTCTTCAGCGGCGACACGGGCGAGATCCGAAGCGAGATCCGCGACCAGATCGACACAAAGGTAGCCGAGTGGAAGGAAGAAGGCAAGGCTGAGATTGTCCCAGGTGTACTCTTCATCGACGAGGTGCACATGCTAGACATCGAATGCTTCAGCTACATCAACCGGGCGCTCGAAGACGACCTAGCCCCCATTGTCATCATGGCCAGCAACAGGGGACACTCCAAGATCCGGGGAACCGACTACCGAAGTCCCCACGGCCTGCCCCTCGACTTCCTCGACCGCGTAGTCATCATCCAGACAAAGCCCTACAGCCCCGACGAGATCCAACAGATCCTAGGGATCCGCGCACAGGAGGAAGAGGTCGAGATCACCGCCGACGCGCTAGCGCTACTAACCAAAATCGGCCAAGAGGCAGGCCTGAGGTATGCCTCGAACCTAATCACAACGTCACAGCTCATCTGCGCGAAGCGCAAGGCGCGCCAAGTAAGCATCGACGACGTACAGCGGTCCTTCAAGCTATTCTACGACCCGGCGCGCAGCGTCAATTTCGTCACGCAGTCCGAGAAACGGCTCATCGGCAACGACGGCGTCGTCGACTTCACCGTGACGAACGGCCAAGGCGGCGACGCCATGGAGATTAGCTGAAGCACCGATTAACTTTACAAAAGGGGAATACAACACCCCAAATTACCATGAAAAACGGGGATGTTATACGGCGTTGCTTTTCCACGTTTCATTTTCTGAGTCCTGGCGTTTCATGGATACGAAAAGATTGATAAGTCGAGAAAGTCATCTCGGTGAAGGGTGAAGAACGGGCTTGTTCAGGGGTAGTTAGCTGGAACGGGCCGGCATTGTCATGAATAGAGAAGGCCCATGCATGTAACTTTATAGTAGAGGACTTGTAGGATAGGAAAATCCTACTATTTTTAATTCCAGCTTCCTTTTACATTAAGTTTAATCCGTCATGGAATAACCTAGAAAGCGGAAAGGGGCACTTCTCCTAAATCATCGACAAGTCCTTGGGAAATATACTTTCACCAATGATAGCACACACAAGACAAGGCAGAACAAGTTAATGAGAAGTTTTTGTTTTGTATTTTTCTTATCATTTCCTGTTGATAGAGAGTTCCCATGTACGATGTCTCAACGCCTCGTAGTCAATATCCCCGGCGGTCCTCTCGCACTTACCGGGTTCAGTAGGTTTTTCCCCAGGAGCGCAGTGCAGTCGAGGACGATACTCGCATTTACTGCAGCAGCACAGAACTAGAAAACATGAACTTCCGCTTTCCGTTTTTTAAAGTTTAGACAGTCAATGCTTGCTTGCATCAACCTTGGCTACGTAAGCGAGGAGGTCTAGCACACGTCGGCTGTAACCCCACTCGTTGTCATACCAGGAGACGAGCTTGACGAAGTTCTTGTTTAGCGAGATACCGGCCTTGGCATCAAAGATAGAAGAGTTGGTGTTGCCGATCATGTCGGAGGAGACAATCTCGTCCTCGGTGTAGGCGAGGATGTCTGTAAACTTCTGTTAGTGCCTTGTTGGGTCAATTTGCCACGCGGTGCAATAGAATACTCACTCTTAAGTTCGCCATTGGCGGCGGCCTTGATGGTTTCCTTGATCTCCTCGTAGGTGGCACCCTTTTCGATGCGGCAAGTCAAGTCGACAACGGAAACGTTGGAAGTGGGCACACGCAGGGACATGCCGGTGAGCTTGCCGTTCAGGTCAGGAATGACCTTGCCGACAGCCTTAGCGGCACCAGTGCTGCTGGGAATAATGTTCTGAGCAGCAGCACGGCCACCTCTCCAGTCCTTGCCGGAGGGGCCATCGACGGTCTTTTGGGTGGCAGTGTAGGAGTGGACGGTGGTCATCAAACCCTCAATGATGGTGTACTTGTCGTGAATGACCTTGGCGAGGGGAGCCAGGCAGTTAGTGGTGCAAGAAGCGTTGGAAATAACATCGGCTGAGCCGTCGTAGGTCTTCTCGTTAACGCCCATGACGTACATGGGAGCATCAGCCGAAGGGGCCGAGATAATGACCTTCTTGGCGCCACCAACCAAGTGAGCCTTGGCCTTGTCGGTGGTGGTGAAGACACCAGTGGATTCGACGACGTACTCGACACCGGTCTCCTTCCAGGGAATAGCAGCGGGGTCGCGCTCAGTGTAGAACTTGACTTTCTTGCTGTTGACGACTAGGTCACCGCCAGCGACGTCGATGGTGCCCTTGAAGATGCCGTGGGTGGAATCGTACTTGAGCATGTACTCAGCATACTTGGTGTCAATGAAGGGGTCGTTGACAGCAACAATCTCGATTTCCGGGTGCTCAACGGCATTGCGGAAAACGATACGGCCGATACGGCCGAACCCGTTGATGCCAACCTTGATAGTCATGGTGCTCGTGTTGTTTTAGGTCTGGAAGCGAAAAACAAGGTCAGTGTGAAGGATTCTGCAAAACTTAATCGAGATGAGCTCGAGATGAGCGGATTAAAGAATAGTGGGTTAGACAGGTTTGCTGGTGGGATAAGTTTGGGGGAATTGGAGGGGTAAAGACAGGAGGGGCAACAAGGTTAAATTTGCGGCAAGCCAAGCCTACTAAGCGTTGAGGAGGGGTTGAGAGGCGCAAGGGATGGGTATGTAGGTAATGAAGTGTTGAGCTTCAACCTTTTTCCTTCTTTCAGCGCGAGGCAGAAGAAAACTGTAAAGCTCTCTGCCGGCCTCTGCGCCTCTGCCTCTCTTCCGCGCTCATTGGGGCTCGCACTGGAGGGGCAACAGACTTGTGCTTGTCGCATGAAAACTTTTAGGTAGGTAATGGCGGGGTCATAGGCATGTTTGGAAAAGCCTCTTACATGGATAGAGATGGCGAGTAGATTGTAGGTGGTCGAAACCGAACTGGAGCTGGTCGGCGCAAAGAGGGATGTTTGGGGAGAGGAGGAGGCAGATGAGAGATTTACGGAGCACGGGAGGTAGGAAGGAATAAATACCGGACGGAATGGCAAGAGCGACAAACGCGTGGTACGAGGATCAGCAGTTGATTTGTCGATGACGATGTTAAGGCGTTTCTGCTGGACAACCCGCTGTAACTGCGGGCTGAGGGCAGCTACAGGCTGCTAGAAGCTCCCCTGTACGGAGTCCGGACATCTGCGCTGCGCTAGGCAGATACTGGCAGTCCGCAGCTCGCCGGAGCTTCCACAGGATCCATGGAGGATGCCCAGAAAAGCTTGCCGTTTTAGCAGCCCCACTCTATACGCTCGCTGTGGCCTTAGCCGTGCCAAACAGGTTCCTTTTTTGCAGCATCCCGGCGGCTTAATGGTGGGGCAGAGGGATCCGCCACGGTGGGGTCCGTCGCCGGTCGACGCAATGGACGGCTACTTCTGAGATACATCCCGGCAGTTTTCAATGTCTATGATATCAATCAGACTGTGTTGAACGCCTGTCTGCCTATCATTTTGCACAGGTCACTCTCTGTGTATTAATTGGCGACGGCGCACGTAGAAAGGAAACCAACGAATGGAAATGCAGACATCGTCACGTTCGCAAAGGTCGCGGCGCTATGCAAGGCGTTCTGCCTCGATAGGTGCCAAGTACACGGGCTATAGCGTTATGTTATTCTCTAACACCAGGTATTTAGATACCGTACCTTTTGCTCGGCCGAGACCGGTCAAGTTGGATAAGCAACTTTTCTTACAAATTTCTATTATTGACGTTGACTCACTTGGACAAAGCTGTGGCCCAAAAATCGCTCAAAATTCGCCATCTTTTAGGAACCAATATTCGGCGACAGTGAAACACATTCATGAAATGGCAATAGGGCGTACAGACGGACGCCAGATGGAATTTCATCACGAAGTATGTTCGAAGTCACTTGACTGGGTCCCCAGCAGCCCTATTTAAACCCCAGACTACGAAAACGCCCGGAATCTACTGCGGCTCCTCGGGTTATAATGCGCCTACAGGTCGCGATTCCAGCCGATTGAAGCTCGGCTGTTAGCATATTGGCAGGGCTACCCGTTAGTTTCCCTGAAGGACCCGAGGGCCGCTCGCCAGGCGTGATGGCGGCTATATCTACGCTACTCAAACATACATATTGGGATACCTTACCCATGAATTCCGTCGCCGACCCGGGCTAGAGTGTACAAGTGGTGTACACTCCCTTCCGTCTATGAGTCATCCATGATGTGCCGTGGTCCCGGTGATTCCGGCGGTCCTGCGTTATGGAAGATAAGCCGCTTTATCAAAAACCTGTAATATTATGCGGGCCGGGAAATCATAGACTGTCGCGCCCTATTCGGCCCGCGATTTTGCTCTACGATTCCCACGATCACGTTGCCGGCCTCGCAGACACGCTTTACCATGGCGTAAGTAAAACGGGATGCCATCTTGAGCCACGCAACTTTTAGCCCGAGGCGCCAGCCCCCGGTTCTCCATAAGTCCATTACCTACAATGTATTTCAAACTGTAATACCGCAAAACCTTGAATTCATGGCCGACCGAAGTGCCACTTAGTAAGCCAAGCTTGGCGCCAGGCTAGCCATAGTAGGTTAGACAAGTCCGTAAGCGAATTGCACCAAGTTGCCCTAGTAAATCGTTGAATTTTCGTCCTGAATGCAGTGGATTCAACGGAATCAGTCCTTTCTGCATCGATTTTTCGTCGTATTCAGCGTTTTCAGCGTTTTCAGCGCCAGCGCCAGCCAAATCCATCGATTTTTCGTCTTTTTCAGTGTTTTCAGCGCCAGCGCCAGCGCCAGGATGCCTCTACCAGAAGGCCCTTTTCCAAGACCTGGCCCAAGGAAAAAACCACGAATTCGGCCCTATCAGGCACCCGAAAAAGGGCTCAAGGTGGTGAAAAGGTCGTATTCACGGCGAAAGAAGGTCGAAGTCCTCATATTCCTGGAAAATCACCGTATTCCACTCGAAAGAGACGTTCTTGGCCTCCCGATTCAGCCTTCTGGTCGCCAAATCGACGGTCCACCAGTAGAAGAAGGCTTTCGGAGGCCCTTTTTGACAGAGGCAGCAGCGTATTTCAGGGTCCCTACCAGGACTCTATCACGCTGGTGGTCGAAGAAGGACCGTTTATTTCAGGACCCTCCACCTCGCCACAAGCCAAGGTGGCCAGAATTGGAACTTCGGCTGTATGAGGAATTCTGTGAGGCTCGAACGGCGCATCGGCAGGTCTATAGGTCTTGGTTCAAAGCCAGGGCTAAGAGGATATTCGAAGACCTCTATCCAGAGTGCAAGAAGATCTTCATCTTCTCCAACGGCTGGTTCAGAGGCTTCCTTCGCAGGTAAGTGGCAGTTGACTGGCGTGGAGGCTTACTAGGTGTGAATTCAGGTGCAGAAACGACTGCAATTCAGGTCCAGAAACGACTGCAATTCAGGGCTAGAAGTGGTGGCAATTCGGGACTGGAAACGACTGCAATTCAGGTCCAGAAGTGGTGGCACTGACTGGAAGCGACGCAGTCCAGAACGACCGCATCAGTCGACTTCATGCCTGAATTGCAGTCGTTTCTGGACCTGAATTGCAGTCGCTTCCAGTCCCAAATTGCCACCACTTCTATAGCCCTGAATTGCAGTCGTTTCTGGACCCGAATTGCCACCACTTCTAGCCCTGAATTGCAGTCGTTTCTGGACCTGAATTGCAGTCGTTTCCACTCCCGAATTGCCACCACTTCTAGCCCTGAATTGCAGTCGTTTCTGACCTTCTTCTGACCTTCTTCCGCAGGACCCGAATTAGCCGCCGCCGCATCACACACGCCTCCACCAGACCTCCAGAAGAGATCCTGGAGTATACGAACGAATTCATACAATATATACGGCGAATCTCTCGCAAGGAGGTGCCAATCGACTCCTCCAACACCCTCTTTTCACTGCCTTCGCCAGCGCCTTCGCCAGCGCCTTCGCCAGTGAAGGTAGTCAATCGATTCCCTCCCCACCTTATCCTCAACCTTGACGAGACCCCGCTACCGTTCGAATTCTTGGAGGGCTACACCTACGATCACAAGGGGTCCAAATCAGTGCAAGCCAAGTCGGCTAGGAGTGGCTGGGATAAGCGGCAGGCCACGTTAATCCTCACACTCTTGGCTGACGGTAGTAGAGTGCTAGAATTGAGGCCTGTTATCATATTTCACGGCCTCGGTACTGTAGTTGAAAAGGAAGGGTCAGAATACCACCCAGGAGTTATCGTGAGATTCAACGAGAAGGCCTACAACAACGAGACGCTATTCGAGGACTGGATTCACACCTACCTGGCCAAGTATACGGAAGGAAAGGAGTCCTTACTGGTGCTTGATGTTGTGGCCTTTCACAAGACCGATAAAGTGAAGGTAAGTGGCGTTTCTACTCCTCTCCTGGCGAAGGCGACGGCGAGGCTGACGGTAGACTTCTCACAGGCTGCCCTGAAGAAACACAACGTGAAGACTGCCCTTATCCCTCCAGGCCTTACGGGCTACCTACAGCCACTAGACGTAGGATTCAACGGTCCATTCAAAGGCTGGCTGAAGGAGAAAACCGACCTCTATATTGACCGCCTTGATCAAGAAGATCGCCTTCCCGAAAAGTGGTCTATTAGCGAGAGGCGTATTATGGCCACTCATATCGTTGGAAGGGCCTGGGTGCATGCGTTTAATCCCAAAAATTGAGCCATGGTCGCAGGTCTCTTCAAAAAAACAGGTGTGTATAGCCTCACTTTCTTCCGAATTGGGCGTTCAGTAGCCAAGTGGCTAGCAATCCTGGCGGTCGACCTTCGATTCTGGCTATGAATTGCCTACCGTTTTCAGTAGAAGCCAAGTGGGCTAGCAATCCTGGCAGTTAACCTTGGATTCTGGACCTGAATTGCAGTCGTTTTCAGTCCAATTGCCACCACTTCTAGCCCTGAATTGCAGTCACCCGAATTGCAGTCGTTTCAATCCCAATTGCAGTCGTTTTCAGTCCCGAATTGCCACCACTTCTAGCCCTGAATTGCAGTCGTTCTGGACTGCAGTCGTTTTCAATCCGAATTGCAGTCGTTTTCAGTCCCGAATTGCCACCACTTCTATGAATTGCAGTCGTTTTGGACCCGAATTGCAGTCGTTTTCAGTCCCGAATTGCCACCACTTCTAGCCCTGAATTGCAGTCGTTTCTGGACCCGAATTGCAGTCGTTTTCAGTCCCGAATTGCCACCACTTTTAGCCCTGAATTGCAGTCGTTTCTGGACCCGAATTGCAGTCATTTTTGACCGATTTCTGACCTATTTCTGGCCTAGGCATCTCTATCAACCCTGACGGCAGCGAAGACAGCGAAATCAGTGTGAAAGGGGTAGATAATACCGACCTGCGGCCTGAAGACTGGTATCGCCCACCTTCTTCTGGGTTGAATTACAGCTTAGAAGAGGCTATCGCTACCCTTGAAGACCTTCAAGGCTTCCTGGATAGAAGCGAGGCTTCGGGACTCCTACCGAATTACAAATCACTGAAAAATAAGGTCCTCTCTGCCGTATGCAAGGCTCGTGGTCTCCCTTACGGCGGCAACAAGAGCCAAATGGTGCGACGCCTACAGGATAACGACGCCACCAGAATTGCTAGGGAAAGGGATCGCCTACTCGTCGAACGCCACGGTGAAGGTGCCCTTGAAGGGGGCCGTGAAAATGAGGCTATTCACACCACGAATAACTACGTGGCGCTGACGAAGAAGGAGTTGAAGAAGATGTGTGAGGACCGTGGACTCCGCCTTAGCGGCAACAAGGCAGACCTACTGCGACGCCTAGAGGATAACGACGCCACCAAAATTGCTAGTGAAAGGGATCGACCACGCGTCGGAGACCCTGCTGCTGAAGTTGGCCGTGAAAATGAAGCCGAAAACGACGCCAAATTCGACTCCGACTCCTCTATATATGAAGGTGAAAACGAAGGCAACGCTGGCCCTGCACTGCCTGCCCTTCCCACCCAGCAACCTGCAGCTAATTCAGGGCCTTCTGCTACTGAATTTGTATGTGATATCTCCCTTCTTCGTTTCAACCAGCTGCTAACTCTCTACCAGAACGAAAACGACTCCGAATCCGACTCCGACTTCTGCGAATATGAAGATGAAGAGGAAGGCAACGGGGCTAGCCCTACGCTGCCTGCCTTACCTGCCCTTCCTGCCCAACACCTTGGAGCCAATTCAGGGGCTTCTGCTACTGAATTTGTATGTGATATTTCCCTTCTTCGTTTCAACCAGCTGCTAACTCTCTACCAGGACGGGCCAACTTACGACCCTCTACCAGTAACGGCTTCTTCGCCACACGCAGTGCAATTCGAAGACGATGAAGAAGACGATTTATTGCCACCAGATGACGCCCGTTTCTTACTAACTGCCAGGCAACGGCAATGGCAACGGCAACACCAACAGCGTAGATAACTGCTATATTGGCTAGCCAAAGGCAACGGCAACGGCAATAGCGTAGATAACTGCTATATATATATATATAGCCCTTTGAATTGAATAGCCCTACCAACTCCGTGAAATAGCCCCTTGAAATAGCCCTACCAACTCCGTGAATTAACCCCTTGAAATAGCCTTTTCCAAAGCCGTGAAATAGCCCTACCAACTCCGTGAATTAGCCTCTTGAAATAGCCCCTCCTCCAACGCCGAACGCCGAACGCCAGTAGCCCTTTATATAAGGCCTAACGCCGTCAACCCCTTATATAAGGCCTTATATAAGCCACAACCACGGCCTGGCTTCTTCTCTTCTTCCTCCACCACCTCTATCGGCAGCAAGGGTAGCGATAACTCCGTTGGCGCCAGAGAAGGTGTTGCTGTTGGCGCCAGCAAAGTTGGCGATACTGGCACCTCCTCCTCAACGAAGCGGCGATATTGGCCCTGTAACATTGCCGGATCGATACGGGCCGCGCCGATCCGTCTGGTCCTTGAAGAGAAGGCCGAATATGGTGTGCCGCCAGCCGGTATAGGTGGCAACGGCCAGGTTGGCGGCGCCGTTGCAGGCGGCAACCTTGCCAGCAACAACGGCGTCGGTAGCAACGCAGCCGGCGGCGTTGCTGGAGGCCACTCTGGCGGTGGCCTCACCAACGAAGGAGGCAAGGTCGTAGTATGGCCGACTGGCGAATTGAGAGGAGTGTAGGAAGGCCTCCTCCGAGGCGTTTGTGGAGGTGTGGCAGGAGAAGGAGTGTAAGCCGTGGCTGGCGGAGAGGGAGGCCAATCGGACCGAGGAGTGGGCAGCAGCGTATGCGGGTTCTCATACAACGCTGAGGGGTTCATGATGCTAATTAACGGGGGAAAATACTTCGTTAGCCGTAGAAATCGGGTGGGAGAAGTAGTACTCACACCGCTTCTTGAGGGTGGCCGGTTTTGGAGGGATGTTGCGCAGCAGGCTGGCGTTGGCCACGGTATGGTCCTACGGAAAGGCGGCGACGGTAATTGCGTGATGTGGAGTTATCTGGGAGATGATACATCGTTAACCATAGAAATCGAGTGGCAGGTCAAGTACTTACCCCGGATTCTGACCAGTAGCGTTGATGAATCGTGAACGGCGCTGGCGACGGTCAAGGTGTTGGTGCAACACGAAGTGGATGATGAAGGAAGAAGGTGAGACAAGGAGGAAGACCCTGAAAGATCCAGTTTAATGGTGGAATACATGGTCCGTGCATAGAAATAGGGGCTAAAATGAAGTCTCTTGGCACTGCACCTCATCACACTAATCACACACTAGTCCGTTCAGCTACACCCAATTTTCAGGTAGTAAAGTGGATAGCGAACGGCCACCTCTACCAAAAATCGCGGTAACCCCTTTTCCCCAAGGAGACTTTGTTGTAACCAACACGCTACCTAAGCGAATTGAGGGAATGTGACGGTCCTACCGTCCATTCTGCCCGCACGGGTGGTCTGTGCACTGCGCACAGACCGGGTGGTGACCGATTCCATTCACTACACCCCAGGGCGGTCAACCGGCTAGTGAATACTGCCGGCCCCAGTGTATATAAACCAGGGCCTTCAGCCCGCACTTAGTTTCCTTTCCTTCCTTTCTTCTCCAAGTAGAATATTATATTCGTTTCACACCAAAACCACGAGCCTTGCCTTGTGCGCGTGTCCTACGCTATCACAATATTCTACTTCGCCAATCCCCGTCTTGGAAGACCATAAATTCCCTATCCCCCGAAACGAACTGAAGAACCCCGCTGATCAGATGATGCCAGGTGCGTTCAACGACCCTGAACCCACCGCCGAAATGTCGACAAGCACCAAGCCCTCGCCGGGCAAGAAGGGCAAAGGCCCCCTCGAACGATCCCCGAAACCGAAGACGCGCAACCAACGACGCCGTTCCCAGCGTGTCTCCTTCGCTCCCCACCCTGAAGAGAACGAAGACCCGACCTTTATTCGCCGCGAGGCCCGGTCTACGTACCGGGAATCCCTAGTGGACGAACACCCCATAAACGACAACGACGAACAGAACCACAACTACGACTGGTTCTGCCAGAACGTCAAGAACGACAATGAAGCCCCAGAGGTCCGCTTCACGCTTACCCTGGAGCAGATCGAAGGGGATGTTAGCGAACGTCTCCAGGCCCTATCCGACAACTATACGAACGATGACGGCTCTATTATCCCCTTCACGCCCATGACCAACGAGGGCCGCACCCTATACCCCACTGATGACGTGCCTATCCTGATGTCCAAGGACGAATACATGGACCTTTGCGCCGAACAGCCCGCCGTGATGTTTGAAGAAATACGCCAGCGCGTACTCCTGGAGGTCGCCTGGGCCGAGGTTATCCGCGACGTGCACCGCATGACCCTGACCGAGAGCGAGAACTCCTTCTTCTACGTCACCTGGATCCAACGCCTGGGCCGCCAGTGCAAGCTATTGCAAGGACAGGTACAGGAACAGAAGACTGCTATGCAGATGAACGAGGACCGAATACGAACCCGTATTTACGCGGAAATAGAGGGCAACTACACCGCCAAAATGGACGAGCTTCGCCAGGCAAACGCATCCCTCAAGGACGCTGTAGCCCGCCTCGTTACCTCCCAAGGACAACCCCCGGTGCCAGCCCCAGAACCCCCTAGCCGCGGAACCACCCCCGGCGCACCAGACCGCGAGACGACACCTGGAACCTTCCGTTCCGAACGCATTGATGGCGGCAAAAGATCCGCTAAGGCTGAACACCCGCCTATCTTCACGGGTGAAAAACCCAAGGACGACAAGCCTGAAGTCCGATTCAAGTTGTGGTTTCACCTATTGAAATCTAAGCTCAAGAAGAACGCGGATCACTACGACACGGAGGAGGAAAAGATCTCCTACATCCTGAGCCGCATGGGAGGCCTGGCCTCTGAGAGTATTCTGGCCTTCGTTGACGACGAGCACGGCGAGGCCCTGCTCAGCACTGCACAGAAGGTCCTAGACCACCTGTACGCTCACTATCACGATCCCAATGAGTACGAACACGCACGCATCCAATACCGAGACCTAGAAATGAAGTCGGCTGCGAACTTTAGCGACTTCAAACTAGAGTTTACCCGCTGGGCCAGCCTGGCCCGAATCCAGAAAGCCGATTACAAGCGCGACTTGCTCGACAAGCTACCGAAACGCCTGAATGAGCTGTTCGTTCGCGAAGCGAAGGACCCGAAAATCGACTTCGTGGCCTTCTGCAACCTCCTGCAGGACCAGGACTATCAACAACACAAGAACTACATCGCCGCGCAGTCCCGGAAGGACAAGCAGCCCGCTAAGTCTACTGACACGAAGCCCAAGGCCGCAGCCCCGGGCAGATCGACGAACGCCTTCCAGCCCGCTGGAAAGCCCTCTGACCCCGCGCCCAGCGTTAACGCAAAGCCCGGATGTCCCCATCACGGAATCCAGTCGATTGGCAAGGCCAACAATGGCCACGCCGTGTACAAGAAACCGACCCTCGAGCAGGCTAAACTTCTAATTGCAAAGGGACAGTGTTTCATCTGCCACGAGATTGGCCACCGCGCCAGCGAGTGCAGCCTCAAGACGGACTTTGACCGCATCGACATGTCCCGAATCAGCGCCCTCATCGCTGACCTTACAGCACCGGAGAAGGGAAAAGACGAAGCCCGGGACAACTAGTCTCCTCTCCCGGGCCTGTCCGGATACAGGCACTTGGACTGGATCAGTGTAGCCGAATACCTTTTAACTATCTGGGAACCCTTATAGGCGGGAACCCACTGATGATAGATTGCACCTTAATAAACAACGGTTATACGCTGACTACCCAAGCCTTAGCGGACACAGGAGCTGACGCATACTTGCTGATCAGCGTCACCTTCGCCATGAAAGCGATGAAATACCTACAAACCCAACAGATTACTGACTTCGAGCCCGTAACCGTCGCCGGATACGACGGGAAGGCAACCCAAGTGATCGACCTGGCCATCCTGGCGCACTTCCGTGTGCAAGGACGTACGGTCATGGACACCCCCTTACTGGTCGTCAACATGAAGAACGACGTTATCGTGGGAAAGAAATACTTCGAACACCACGATATCCTAGTGGATAGCCGCCGCCATAGGCTCATATACCCCCCGGAGTGGGACCCCGACTTCAGTACCAGAGAAATCCCTATGGACGAAGCCAGCAAACTGCTAGCGAAGCCCGAATTCCAGAAGGACGCGGACCGCCGTAACCGCCAACTGGAAGCTGAGGACAAGCGCCGCCGCGACGGTCGCGCCAACCAAACCCCTAATCCGAACCTACAGCACCTTCAGGCCCGAATCGCTGAACTGGAGGCAGCTAAGGCTCGCGAAAAGACCCGGAAGTCCGCCAAACCAGTGGTCAAGCCACCCAAGATACTACAGCGAACCAGTATAGACCCTATCGTCCGTGAGCAACAACGGATGGACCGCCTACTGGACCCAGAACGCTTTGAGAAGCCTATCGAACCCCCTAAGCCATACGTCAAGGTCGCCGACCGACCCCCAAAGAAGGAAGAACAGAGAGATGCCTACGGTCCCTATACCATGGCCCGCGACATAGTCGGTTGGTACAAGAAACGCCCTATATAGGTCGCTACCGTCTCCGCCGCAGGCTTCGTCCACGTGCTGAATCAACAGGACACTGACCTGAACGGCATAATCACGCTCCATGAGCTGGACGCCTACATCGCCGAGCTCAAATCCAAAACCCTAGACGACGACGACGAGGACTTTCAAGAATCCACTAAGAAAGCAGTGCCCCCTAAATACCATGACTACCTGGACGTCTTCAGCAAAGCTGCGTCCGACGACCTTGCGCCGCACCGACCAGGCGTGGACCACAACATGATCCTGAAAGGCGACCCTGAGACCCTGGGCTTCAGCCCGCTATACAAGATGACCCTGGAAGAGGCGGAGACCTGCCATCAATACCTGGAAGAGAACCTAGCCAAAGGCTTCTTAGAACCCGCGACGGTACCCTGGGCAGCCCCCATACTGTTCGCCCGTAAGGGGAACGGGGCCCTACGCTTCTGCGTGGACTTCCGCAAACTGAACGCTATGACCGAAAAAGACTGCTACCCGCTGCCACTAATAGACGAGGCCCTGCAACGCCTGTCTAAGGCCAAGATCTACACCAAAATCGACATCCGACAAGCCTTCTACCGCGTACGTATAGCGGAGGGGCAGGAGAAGCTGACCGCATTCCGTACCCGCTACGGAACTTTCCAATACAAGGTTGTGCCGTTTGGCTTGACCAACGGACCCTCAACCTTCCAACGATACCTGAACAACACCCTGAAAGGGTTCCTAGATGTCTTCGCCACAGCGTACCTCGACGACATACTGGTATACTCGGACAACAAAATCGAACACCGACACCACGTATCCCAAGTGCTGCAGCGACTGCGGGAGGCAGGGCTGTAGGCGGACATCAAGAAGTGCGAATTCAACGTAACCAAGACTAAGTATTTAGGGTTCATCATCAGCACCGACGGAGTAAGGTTGACCCAGACAAGACCGAGATTATTAGGCACTGGGACCCCCCAGTGCAGCACGGCAAGGCCCAACTGCGTGCTGTACGCTCTTTTCTCGGCTTCTGCAACTTCTACAGGCGTTTTATCAAGGACTACGGCCGTATCGCTAAACCCCTGAACGATCTGACCGCTACAGGGGCTTCTCTCAACTGGACCGACGCCTGCCAGAACGCCTTTGACCAACTGAAGACCGCGCTGACCACGGCGCCAGTGCTACGACATTTCAAGTACGACGCCGAAACCATGATGGAAACAGACGCCTCAGACGGCGTGGCCGCTGGCGTACTCTCCCAACGCGACTCCCCAGACGACCCCTGGCACCCTGTAGGGTTCTTCTCCGAAGCCCTGCACGGGGCCGAGCTGAATTACGGCATCCACGACAAGGAAATGCTCGCCGTTATCAAGGGACTAATGTGCTGGAGGCCTGAGCTCATAGGCCTTCAGACCCCCCGACCCTTCACTATCATTACTGACCACGCTGCGCTAGAGTATTTCACCGTGAAGAGAGTGCTAAACCTGCGACAGGCTAACTGGGCGGAGCTGATTTCACACTACAACTTCGTGATCACATACCGCCCGGGCTCGCGCAACACTGTTGCGGACATCCTCTCGCGACTGACAGAGGACCTGAAGACCCAGAAGCAACACCGTGACGAACAGCGCACCATGGCCCTGTTCAAGCCCACTGTCTCTAGCGTTACCGGACAGCCTATGATCTGCGAACTAGGCAACTTTACACCCCCTGACCTCTCCGGCGTCGCCCTTATCGACGCTGTACTGGCGGCCAACAGGCACGCTAGCGAACTGGACCCCCTGAGGGAAAAGGCGCAGGCCTCGGACGACCCCGACTGGACCCTGCTGGGGGATCTGGTCCTCTATAAGGGCCGACTGGTGGTGCCCGACACGGACAACCTACGCACCAAGATTATAGAGGAAGCACACTGCCGCCTCGCGACAGCTCATCCGGGGCAGGGGAAGAGTAGGCAACTAGTGGCATCACGTTACTGGTGGAAAGGCCTCCACGGCAACGTGGACCGCTACATTGCCAACTGCCCTTGCCGCGCAGCCAAGGTCCCCCGGGACAAGACACCTGGACTGCTTACACCACTGCCAGTGCCCGAGCACCCCTGG
>JAJFDH010000064.1:0-166974 GCA_028637635.1 Xylariaceae sp. X802 | reverse complement strand
TGAATCATCGGACCACACCTTGCAGATTATGAGACCAACCAACCAACCAACGAAGACCACGAACTCGAGAATAAGACGGCTGTCTAGGGATCGGTGAAGGTCCAAGACCATTGCCCTCCTAGGGCGCAGCGTGACGAGAAGAGATTTCTTAGCAAAGCAGCCAGACTGTGATTTCATTGTTCTATTCAGGTAAGCCCCCGGATGGGTTTCTTCTTTCAGAAAGGTACGAGTTAGCGGCAGCTTGATACGAGAAACCACGGTGGATGTTGGCCACGTCCATCGTGGGTAATGCTAATACTATACGGGGACGACTAATGTTTAGGGGCGCCGCACTCGGCGTATGGGCCTTCTCGCCCTAAGAAGAGAGATCGGACTCATCCCCGATCTGGGAGAGCCATGGCAGTCAGTTGCCCGATATGGATCCCGATGGATGAGGAGACGGACAGCCATGGCATCAGATGCCCGATATGGGTCCCGAGTGAGGAAAGGTCGGCCCATCACCGATCCAGGAATATGGCCATGGCGAGTGCGCCCGATGTGGATTCCTGAAAAAGTGATGGAACAATGAGGACAGCCATGGTGCCAACGCACCCGATATGGGTCCCAAGTGAGGAATAACGAGGACAGCCATGGCAGTCAGTTGCCGGATATGGGTCCCGAAGAGAGGAACATGATCGGATCATCCCCGATCTGGGAGAGCCATGGTGTTACTTTTACACCCGATATGGATCCCGAAGGATGAAGTGGCTGCCAGGTCACGAAAAGAGAGGTAAGACGGGAGAGGGAGACGGCAATGAGGGAGAGAGTGGAGAACGGCAGCTCCCGCACGGGAACTAGCGGGAAGAAGCGAGAGATAGTTTCGCTTTACATAGATGAGAGGTCCCTGATAACCTCCTCGTCCTTTCACAACGACGACGCTGAAGACTACGGTTATTGTCTACGACAGAATCATCGTTACCCTTACCCTTCACTTACAACTAAACAAAACAACCTCAGACAGAACAGATCGGTTTGACCCCGATGTCTCACGACGAGAACATGGACAGCAGCGACGACAACAGCATGCCTTTCGTTGACGCTTCACCGGCCGCCGCAGTGGCCGACGACTCTGGTGCTGAGTCGATCGGGACAGCCCCGAATCCTCAACCACTTCCCCCAGCATTGCGTTCTCAACCCGTGGTTACTAACGTTCAGGCTGCTCCGGTTGTTCCGGCCAGCATCGCTGCTCCTAGCGGCGGTGGCAATGCCTTCAGCCGTCTCAACCTCCTTTTGCCACCTGACTTGGGCTCTCACCCTCACCTGGCATTCGACGGGACTAACGTTACTAACTGGCTCGAAATGGTCGAGAATGCATTTGAGCATCGACGTGTTGACGCCTCTTCCAGGGTCAGCCTGCTTCCCTTCTACGGTAAGACCAACTGTGTGGTCCAAAATATCAAGATGCACCTGGAGGACATCACCACTTGGGCCGACGCCAAGACCAAGCTCAAGGCCGCCTACAGGTTCAAGGATGACCGACAATTGACATCCCCTCTGGACATCTTGCATGACTTCGAGGATAGCCGCATTCAGTCCGTTCGGTCCGTCGCTGAAATCAAGGACTACATCGACCGACATCGCTTCCTCACGAAGGATGTCAGGGCCGAAAGCACTGACTACCGAGAGAAAGAGCTAACCGCGGGACTGATCCGACCGTTGAGCAAGAGGTTCATCAGCAAGCTACTGACCGAAACTAGGAAGTCCCTGGCAGAAGTCAAAGCCTTGCCATACTCCAAGTTGCAGGAGGAGCTCAATAAGTTGCTTGCCACCGAAGGCGACCTGGAGAACCACCAGATCAAGAGAGGTATCATCAAGAACGAAACTGCACCCGAAGGTGAAGAACTGACCCAGAAGTCTGACGATCGGCCTGGATCCTTGGTCATCAAGCCTGCGACGGGGAACATCACCGTTGACGGAAGAAACATGACCCTCCTCAAGAAGGACGATGCGCCAGCGACCACTGACAAGATGATGGAAACCCTAGTCAACGGCATCGAACAGCTTAAGATCCAACTGGCTGCGACCCGATCGCTGCCAAGGGAGGAAGTTAATGAGATCACTAGGACCTACTACCCAGGAACGCAACCTTCCCAGTTCGCCAACCAATACGTTCACCAACCACAGTCGTACCAGATGACGCCCCAAACCTGGGACGGAGTCGACGTCATGCCGGCTTCGGCCCGACCGCAAGGCTACCGTGGTAACCGACGAGGTGGCCAAAGATACGAACAGGTTTCTTTCAACTGTTACGGTTGCCTTAGCAAGGAACACTTCGTCAGCAATTGCCCACTTGCCACCTTGATGGCGGACGAAGAAATCATGCACTGGGATAGTCGCTGGTACCTGGGAGGACCCAACAGTGATCCCAAGCTCAAATGCATCGAATTGCCCAGCCATATAGTTCTTGAAGCCAGAAACGAAGATGGAGTAGTCCTCAAGGGCCTCCATTGGATTTGGGAAAACACCCCGGCTGGCGACGAACACTTGCGGTGGAAAGCTTACTATCAACTGAGACAGAGAAACAGGATTCCGGAAGACAAAGCCTATGAGGCCCAGAGGCGTAACCGAATGCAGAAACCCAGAACCGATCGGGCTAATCCCGCTCCCTCGGCGGCTGCCAGCGTTGTTGAAGCCATCTCAGACCCAGAGTCATCCATCGGCGTCGACATAGCCGCACAAGAGTGGGTGGAGGCCAATCATGCTAAGGAATTCAACTGGTCTCTAGAAATCGACGACGACGGGACGCGGCGCCTGTACGGTTACCTTCCGGATGACGAATCGTTCCCTCGCATTGATGTCATGCCTGTCGAAAAGCGCAAAAGGATAACCCCTTCCGGGTTCGATGCGATCGAGAAGAGACAAAGGGTCCATGGCCCACAAACTGAGAGAGTTACAGTAGAGGAAGTTGACGAAGATTTCACCCCTTTAAACCCTAACTTCATACCCCCAAAATCTAACATAGAAGTCCCTTTGAAAGCGGCTTCGCAAAACACCAAAGTCCCGGGTGAGACCCGATCGGGGCCCAACAAGCCCAGCGACAGAGGGGAAAGGCCTTCGCCGGTGAAGATTGAAATCGAACAAGCTTTGTGGAGACGTGCCGAAGCCATCATGGAGCAGAAGACTAACGTAACAATCCGAGAACTCTGCGCCGTTGCGCCAGACCTGGGAGGCATACTAATCCAGCTAGCCATGCAAGCTGTGGAGGATGGGCCGGTACCCAAGAAGCCCGTTATCCGGGTTGCCCCAGGTAAAACGCAGATTCCGCACAAAGACAAGGCTTCGGAACCTATAGTTGTCGGTAATGTTGCGACAATGACGGTTGACGACCTAGACTCCATCCCATTCAGCTTCACGTACCCAGGAGGGTGCATGGACATAGCTACCTTCACCCTCAGTGCCAACGACTTTCAGATGGCCGGAGCCATGTTCGGAGGATCTGGGTTTGTATTGGAAACCAACGGTAACGGCACGATCGAGAATCTCCCGCCAATAACTGCTGAGGACATAGGCCGAGCCTACGCTGTCATGACGGCACCTTCAACAAGGCGTGTGGACCATTATATTCGCATCTGTCCCCGTCTTACCGTCACGATCGGCGCGTTCTCAACAGGAGAACTCGTTACTGGAGTCATTGACACAGGCGCGCAATCAAGCATCCTGGTCAACTCCTACGCCCTCAAGCACAAGATTCCAATCCGTAAGTCGAAGCTCAACTGGCGTGGATTCACTACAAGTTCAGGAAGTTCAGTCGTCGGCGTCGCAGAGACGGAGGTCTGGATAGCCGGTAAGAGTATGGCGGTCCCCCTTTACATCATTGACCACAAAGTCGCCACCTTTCCGTTGCTTCTAGGGATGAACTTCATTGCGATGACCAAGATGGCGCTCTACTACAACGAGGGCTACATGATGGCAGATATGACGTTCGACGGCACACATATCATCGTCCCAGTTACCAAAGCCGATGAGACAGTCCCTATGAGCATTGGCCAGCTTGTCGACGAGTCGGAAAACTAGTTGCCGTTTGTCAGGAGCAAGGACAGACAAACCGGCTACTACCACCTTGCGAACCGTCTACGATTCATCAGATGCCTGTGACAATCCAAGATCGGTCCGTTCCCGGACATAAGGGCAAAGTTAAGTTGATCGAGCCCAGAACGTCCATACCGGGGAGGCCTACATCCAGACCATCTGGTATACCGAATCAAGACCCGCCTACAGTGTCGCAGGTGTCAGTCAAGCTGGGCAAGGGCAGCGGCTTTCCTCTCGTTGCGGCCGACCACATAGACGCCGCTCCCGAAGTGCCAAACCGTCATTGGAAGCCAGCCCGACCTCCAACCCCAATTCCCGAAGAAGAGCCAAGAACGCGGGAACTACCCGATCGGGAAGATCATGTTGATATAGCATCTTTAGGTTTGGAAAACGACGAGACTATCATTGCGTCGCTCACAAACGAAGAGATGGACGAGGTGCTCACAGCTGCTATATGGAAGCTAGTGACCAAATGTAAGAATGAACGACTACAACGAGAAAAGGAAGCAGCAGCTGCTTCGACCGAATCACGATCGGAAGACAACCCGGTCGCCTACGCCAACACGATGTATAAACCGAAAGCAAGAAAAATAAACCCCAGGGACGACGTTATTCCCAGTGGCAAGACCCCTCCAGGGTCCTACAAGTGGAAAGACGACGTCCTCAAGGAGAAGGTAACCAGTATTGAGGACGAGACAAAATCAAGACGAGACGGCATTTGGGCCGACGTCTTCCCACGGTTTGCCAAAGGAGACAGAGGCACACGCCTTACTGATGAGAGAGTCAAAGAAATCCTAACCGACCTAGAAAAGACGGAGCTGTCCGATCCCGAAAAGGCCGCCTTGTTGGAAGTCCTCTTTCGACGAGAAATGACCTTGTCGTGGGACTTCTCAGAAATCGGTAGACTTGACGAGCGTGTTGCACCACCCTATGAGATGGTA
Source organism: Xylariaceae sp. X802 (assembly GCA_028637635.1). NCBI lineage: Eukaryota > Fungi > Ascomycota > Sordariomycetes > Xylariales > Xylariaceae > Xylariaceae sp. X802. Next base: position 161,965 of record JAJFDH010000064.1, on the reverse strand, counting down.
ACCGTACCACACCAAGCCTGGCAAGCTAAAGGCATACAGATCCCCGGGCCTCTCAAGGAAGCGGTTACGGAGATCCTCCGAACGCGAATGAAGCATACGATCCTCGAAGAAGCGGCATCTCCATACCGCAACGCATGGTTTGTAGTGGAAAAGCAGAACGGCGGACTGCGACTCATCAATTCAGCCACCAAGCTGAACGCAGTCTCCATCCGAGACGCTGGCCTTCCACGAAGCTGCGACGAATTCGCCGAAGAATTTGCAATGTGCAAGATACTGACTGTCATGGACCTATTCTCCGGTTACGACCAGATCCCCTTAGCAGTCAGCAGTCGGCCCCTAACAGCATTCAGTAGCCCGTTTGGGCCGTTGCAGATGACCACGCTGCCACAGGGATATACGAATTCGGTGTCGCAGTTCCTACGAGTTGTGTCCAGAGTATTATACGACATAGCTCCGGCCAGATGCGAACCATTCTTTGACGACATCGCAATTAAGGGACCTACCAGCCGCTACGACGATCGGGAGATCTCCGAAGGTATACGGCAATTCGTGTGGGAACACATCGTCAACATCGATTCGACCCTGTTGAACTTCGAACTAGCCGGGCTCACTGTGAGCGCCAAGAAAAGTGAGTGGTGTCGCCAATCAGCCAAAATCGTGGGTTATATCTGTGGCACAAACGGACGCAAGCCAGTCGACGCCAAGATAATCAAGATAAAGGAGTGGCCCTACTGCAAAGACCTCAAAGAAGTCAGAGCCTTCCTTGGCGTTACGATCTACTATCGCATCTGGGTCGAAGGGTATGCCTCGATCGCGCAGCCCTTGACGCTCCTGACACGCAAAGGGGAGCGGTTCCGCTTCGAGGAACCCCAGAAGCATGCCATGGACACACTCAAAGAGAAGTTGACGACAGCACCAGTCCTGATCACCATAGATTACAGAGGCGGTCCGATCTACCTCAAAGTCGACGCTTCAGGTGAAGGTTGGGGTTGCTTGTTGTGCCAGAAAATCGACGGCCACATTCGCCCGGCGCGTTATGAATCCGGTTGTTGGAAGGGCGCAGAACTCAATTACGATGCGACCAAGCGTGAGTGCCTTGGAGTTGTCAAGTCCTTACGACGACTCCGAAACTACCTATATGGGATCAGATTCCATCTTGAAACTGACGCCAAGGTCCTCATCGCCCAACTCAACGACGGCTTCTCAGCCCTGCCCAGCGCAGCCCTTACTAGGTGGATTGCCTACATCAAGATGTTCGACTTCGAATTACATCATATTCCCGGTAAGGAACATACTGCCGCTGATGGGTTGTCACGCAAACCGCCAGGGCCATCCGATGAGTTGGATGACCAATGGGAGGGAAATGTCGAAGATTTTATTGATCACCAACTTCATGTGATGGCTATCTCACCAGACATTGGAGCGCCGCAAGATCGGGACGACCCTGCTCCCTCGACGGATTATCCGACAATTTCGATAGGTGGCGTTTTCGCGAGCCAAGCTCAATCCCCTCTCGACAAACTGCAGAAATGGTCCGATCGGAGCCATGCCATAGCTCGGTTCCTAACCACGGGTGCCATGCCGCCAGGTATCAAAGGAGACGTCCATCGCCGTAATTTTCGAAACACGGCCGTCAAGTTCTTCTATTACCAACGTCTCCTTTGGACCCGAGCACACCGGTGGCAACTACCAAGACGAGTCGTCGATGATAAAGAAGTTCAGAAGCAGCTCATTCGCGAATGCCACTTAGAGACCATACATCGTGGGCGCGATGCCTTGAAAAAGCAACTGTTAGCTCTCTATTACTGGCGCGGCTTACCTAGGGATGTGCATAAGGCTACCCAGTCTTGCCCAGAGTGCCAGAAAGCCAGGGCCGGTCAGGTCGAGGAAAAACATAGGTGGAACATTCCGTCAGAACCGTTAACCTCATGGGTCATAGATGTTCAAACCATGCCCTCATCTCGCGGGAAGCATTCGATCGTGGAAGCCCGGTGCGAGCTAAGTAGTTGGGTCGAGGCCGAAGCCCTTCGCAAGGCCGACTCGAAAAGCATCGGGAGATTCATCGAGCGCTGTATCATCAGGAGACATGGGGTCCCCATCAGAATGAAAATCGACAACGGCACCGAGTTCGCGGGGGAAACCAAGTTGGCAGCTACTCGACATGGAATCAAGCTGGTCAACGGACCCGCCTATTACCCCCAGGCTCAAGGGCTCGTTGAAGGTGGCCATGTTCCTATCAAGAGGGGACTCATGAAGGCTACTGACGGCACAGGCAAGGACTGGCCCGATCGCCTAGATTCGATGTTGTGGGCAGACCGATCAGCTATTCGATACTACGGCTGCAGCTCATATCGATTAATCTACGGCAGGTCCCCCTTGCTGGCCATTGAAAGCTCAGTTCCAACCTGGAGATTCATGAACTGGGAGGCCGTCAATACCACTGAAGAGATGCTGGCCGCGAGGGCTCGACAACTAGCCCACCACAAGGTCGACGTGGAATATGCCAAGGAAAAGATCATCGAGAAGAGGAAAGAAAGGGCTCGATATCGCGATCGGCGCGACGCCAGAAAGATACATGGACCTCTGCAACCCAGGACCCTAGTCTTGCTTTACGACACCGTGCTGGCCAGAGACATGAGCAACGACAAGAAGCTCATTTATCGATGGTCAGGGCCCTATAGGATCAAGGAAGCGTTATCCGCTGCGCGTTACAAGGTAGAGGAGTTAGATGGAAAGGAGATAGCGGGTGTTATACCTGCACAGAGATTGAGAGCTTTCGTGAAGGATGAGGATGGGTATTGGGGGCCCACAGATGGCGAGCCCGACGCGTGGATTGAAGGAACGGCAAGCGAGTTGCCAATAGGTGGTGAGGACCTCCCCGATGATGCTGACAAGACCAGTGACGATGCGATCGGGACAGACCCGCCAGCTGGGGAGGTCTTCGCAACCATAAAGGAGGCTTTGGTGACGGCGATGTATGTTGAGGAGAGAGAAGAGCATGTAGCGACTGCGGTCGCAACCAATGGTGAGAGGCGAGCTTACGGCGAGGATTTCCCATTCCAAGTGATGTGCTTGGAATATTCATTTCACTAAAAATCAGAAAATCATGTAGCGGGGAGGAGAGTCTTGTTATTTCTTTCTTTCATCTCGGAGTCTAAAAGCATCGCAATAAGAGGATCACGATCGGGACATGCCCCGTGTCCTAAGCTGTTTCGATAAAGTCATGTTTCCATTTCCTTCTTCATTCATTTCGATCCCCCCCTCCGTCCCTACCCATTTCCGCGCCGTTATACCTATCGCCATTCAGACGGGGTCTTCTTTCTGGCCCGTTCCCCTTCTCCTTCAACCGGGCTGCCTCGGATATACTCTCGGGCTATCATGTCCAGAGTCATCGGGTCTAGGACCCCATACGAGAGCTTTGGGGCGGTCACTTCGTTCATCGAGGAGACTAGAGGAGTGGGGAGGTTCTCAGGACGGAAGGGACGCACGATCGGGTTGTCCCCGTGATAAGAACAGTTGGTACTCTGGAGGGTGAAGACGCAGTTGCCGCACGCTCCCCCATTGTTCCCCTCGAGTGACATGCACTCGTGAAATGGCCATAGGCCTCTCTTGCGATCGAGACCGTCAGAACGGGCATACCGCCGCTCGCAACACTTGCAAGGTACCCCGTTTATGGCACCATAGCGTTGGATAAAGATACCGTCGGTTCGACGGTAGTCGTCAAGGATATCTCGGATATACTGCCCCCATGGGCCTGCCTCTGATGCCTCGACATATAGGTAGTTCGCGGCTTTGACTCCCCAAATGCCGGCGCTGCGCCGAACGGACTTGCGAGCAGCAGCTACTTCGAAGAAACCTCTTTCTAGGATCCACCGGACATATCGATCCTGGCCAATGCCACCGACAAGGGCAATCGACATAGATCGGATAAGCTGCGACACCTTATTAGCGTCACAAGTACACGATCGGATCAAGACCAGCTTACCAAGGACCATCGCTCCGAATAATACATCTCCCGGATAGGTGGCGTCAGTGGCCACGCTCTCTTCACGTCCTGGATGTTGCGGAGAGAGAAGCGATGACGGGGGCCTGCTTCAGTGGGAGGTGGCATCTCTTCGTCGATGTCAACGTCTACGTCCATCGGTTCATAGAGCACGAGTGCCTGCGACATCTTAACGGTAGTTATGAGGTGTTTACTTGATGAAATTCTTCTGTTCGACTTGACTGGGGAGGATATTGTACGGAATTGTGAAGTCAAGACGAAGTGCGAAGAAAGAAGGAAGAGGAGAGGAACAGATCGTCGTGTGAAGTGTGGTGTAGTAGCGTAAGTGGCTTACTGGCAACGTAAGTGGCTGACTGGCAGGCGCGGCCCTACTCCAACCAAGCGGCCGAATCACCAACTTGCTCGACCACTCATCACCGTCCGCTACAACTCACACCAAAAAGCGATGACAACCAGAGCTTCAAAGTGAACTACTGGCACCAAAGGGATCGGACCAATCCTGGCGCAGAAGGGAAGGCACGTTCAAGTATAAGTAGGACCTATATTCCTCGCTGAAGAATCCCCTACACTTCTCCCCTCAAGCCACTCTTGCAACCACCTGTGAATCACCACCGTCAAGCGAGTTCGCCAAACATTTCCTATTTCGGCAACTTCCAAACTCTAATTCATAGAGAGATTCATACGATCGGTCAATTCCCGGTCTAGAAGGCAGGTGCGAGAGGTCAGGTAGGCGCTAGGGCGATTTCCCTGACAGACTCTGGTGTAACCGCCACATCACCCATACCATCTCTTCGACCAGACCACCTACCTTCCTCCGTCCCTTCTTCTCTCCTCTTCTCTTCGTCCGCAACCACACTTCCGCTTCCGTTTTTCGTTTTTCTGAATTTTTCAAAAATCCAACTTCTGCTTACCTCTTCGGAGTCTTCATACCATCCGCACAAGACATCTCGTGCACTGCACCATCCATAGTCCCAAACATCACAAGCCTAGTCGCCGCACCCCGTCCCCATACCCTCATCTATCCCCGATCTGACCGCACCCGCGTCCTTGCAATCATGTCTCGCTTTCAGATGACCAGCACTCCCGCCACGGTCCATGACTTCAATGACCTCCTAGAAGTCATTCACGGTGAGAACGCGCATTACGATCGGGAATCATTCCACCAGTTTGGGTTAGAAACTGGCCCCCAAGACCTTCCCCCTGGCACCGACTTCTATGATGCCCCCGTTGGTCCAGGTGACGCCCAGTTTTTGAGTGATCATCGGGTCTGCCCTTCTGGCCTACGGCTCACGCAATGGAAGAGAAACGTCTTGCCTGGGCTGGTGAATGTATTGATGAAGGCCCGATGTCACGACTGGCTTTCTACCATGGAGCTCGATGCGGGTGTGCAGCTGTTCACAGAAGTAGTACCTACGGTAACCCGCGAGCCATCGTTCGGATGCCACCTGATCGAATACTCCAACCCGACAACCAGTATGAGTGAGATGGTTGTAGACGGAGTCGTGAAGGGTGCCACCACGCTGGTGATGGGGGCAATACGCGGAACGATCAACACTCCGTACTGGTATCTGATCGTGGTGTCGGTAAAGGCACGCAAGGCCTACTTCTTCGACTCTATGCCAGGACGAACTGCTACGCGGGCACACAAGAAGGCCATGGAGCACTTGCATCGGTTATGGATTAACAACATCACCAGCGTCGACGAAAGAATCCTGCCCCCAAACCACGCGCTCGAATCAAGATTAATTGAGCAGGACGACGGCTGGTCATGCGGCTACCAGGTAATCCAAGCCGTCTACATCATATTCTGGACGCCCCGTACTGCCGCCCAGACGTATACGGAACGATCGGAAAAAGCCCGAGCCCGGAAGTGGGACCATCTTATACACATCATCGAGCAAGCCACCGGATGGAAAGTACCACTGAGCTGGCACCTAGACGATCTGACACGCCCCAAGGAGCGGACGCCCAAGGGAAAGAAGGGACGCAAGCCGGTCATTAAGCCTCCGAAGTCTATGGTAGTGACCGTCAAGGTACCAAGAAGGCCAGAGCCGGAACCAGAACAGTTGCCAGAGCACCAGCAACTTGAAAGAATACGAGAGGCTTCGGCGGACTCAAGCGACGTACCATTAAGTAGACGTCGTCGACCAAGAATTCGGGCGCCCGAAGGGTGGGAGGCAGAGACCCCATCATCCCCTAGCAGACCCCCCGTTACCATCAAGTTCCGCCCAATTAATAAGTCAGCCGCGATCGGAAAGCCCCCGGCCGTTATTAAGGCCATGGAAGATAGGATGAGCTCCGAGCCAAGATCAAGATCTGAGTCCCGACAGCCTCCAGACCTCTCATCACAATATAGCCATGCCGACTCCAGGGAGTCTACCATAGAAGCGATGCCGCGTCGTCGCCACGATCGGACCGCGTCCGCTTTCAGAACACCGGTGACGCCCAAGGCACCCAAGAAGCTCTCGGCGTCCGACTTAACTACCTTCCCTAAAGCCCATAGTTCAACCATGCCGCCGCCACGTCTTACAAAGACTGGTAAGCCTAAGCACGACAAGAAAGTCGTGCCGGAAGAACAGGTTCGAGATTACGAACCGGGTAGTAAGTATGAAGACATTATCCCTAGGGTATACCCTCATTACGAGGATGTCGAAGATCGAGCACGGCAGATGGCTTTGGGGCAGATTTCGACCCCGATCAGATGGGTTGGAGATACTTGGCGTGACGCTGCCAGCACCTTCGCACCTATGATGCCGACAGAGTGGCGTGGCTGGGCCCATTATGAGGCCAACGCGGCGGCTGTCACGGCTGCCAACGATGTAGCACCACCCCGCCCACCCCGACGAGGTCGACGTGACGATACGCCGATGCTTAAGCTTGACGAGAAAGGGAGAGTCGTGAAGCAGTAGAGGAGAGGGGATATTATTATCACGAGAGGATTGATGAGATTTGAGAAGGACTAGTTATCGTTTGCGTTGCGTTCCGGGTTATTATTATTGCGTTGATTTATCCTTATTGAGATCGGGTTGCTCCCGTCATCCTGCTGCTAACTATAGTCGTGATGGACTCACTTCCTCGCCATCCGACTAGGGGAGGACTGAAGCAGCTGGATTGACGGCAGTCAATTAGGAGCGCTACGATCGGGCCATATCCGGTGCCTTGCTATCTGCGGAGGTGAAGGGAGGAAATTAGTATTGCTATCCTAGCTGGCTCGATTCTTTCGGCTTCGCTTGTGGCTATAAGAAGGAGGCCTTCCCCAGGTCGCTTCGCGACCTAGTAGTTAGCTGGCATGGGCGGCAGCCCTTCAATTCAATTCATTCATTCATTACAATCCACCGCTTCTTCGTAATTGCGCTTATGACTGCCCAGTTCCGGTAATTGGGTTAGTAGTTGTCCGTTCGGACCGACCCTGGTGTCGGGTCCAACGCAGTCGTCCCTTGACTTCCTTCGGTCCGACTACGTATTGGACTTCTATACCTCCTCCCTTCTCAGTCTTCCGACTTCGCTATCAGTACGGGAATGCTACGATCTGTTCGTTCCCGGTTTCTGGACCTTCGATTCGACATATTCGCGGTGCCGTTACCCTGCCAAGTTACCACCCTATGGAAAATCCTATGGAAGTGCCGGATTCGCGACCCGGTCTCCTAGGTAACCACCCCCAGTCGCCAGTGGGCCGGCTATTGCCCTAGGCAATAGCCGTGCCTATGAAGCGCCAGAGGGTGCGTTTCAGTACACTACACAACGAGGTAGGTGCGAAGTACATTAAGTACCTAGTTACCATAGTATCGGTACTTCTTTGAACATGGCCAACCTGGTCAAACCAATTACGGACGTGACTACATATTCGGCGGGCCGTTGGTGACCTGACCGTGGACCTGTATCTGGTTCGAAGGATGCCCCGTTAACCACCTTAATTAATCCGTACTGATACGATGAGACTCCCTCCTGCTTAGTCATGAAATTCGATTCGACTTGATTGATTGACGTAAGGCAGCTGTTGACGCTCCGACAGAGTGGTCAGGGTATCGTACGAAGTACGTGTAGGTGAATGTATACTACGAAGTACCTAATAGGTACCTTCCGCAGCCGGCAGTCTTGGGACTTCAACTTCAACTTCAACTTCAACAACTTGCGATTCCTGCGCAATGTGATGCGCGCTCGCACACCTCGCCAGCGATCGATCCAACGAACGAATTCAACAAGCCCACTTCCTCTTACTGCCGCAATGGCTGCGCCTGTCTATCGTCGTAGGCTTATTACTATTAATATTAATATTCCTCCTCAGCAAGACTAGCAGACTACGCACTTAACACCGTCTCTTTTATCCAGCTGTTCACCGCGCTCAGTCAACCATCCTTGAGCTGCCATTGTTCGTTACCCTCGCCGTCCATCAGTATCACTGCATTTCCCGCCCATCCAATACAACAGGATGCAACCTCACCGTGTTGAAAGGCCGCTCAACCGCCCCGACCCCCATATGCCTCTGTTTCTTCCAGACAGTAACAGTCTGTGGGATCGCTTGCTGCAACCCGCCATACTCGTTCCACTTGGCCTTCTCGGCTTGACTATCTTTTACCAGTCACTGCATTCTTCAGCTCCCTTCTCCCACGTGAGACACCCTGGTGAGTTTCTCTGGGACCTCGTAGTCATAGTCACACCCACAAGACTCCTCTACGCCCTCGATCACTGGCTTCATCCTTCAGCACCACCTGTCCCCGAATTCATATTACCTGGGCAGCCGGTATCCTACGCCACGAAGAGCGACCTGCTTCGCCGAATTCTTAGTATGGATAGTCACGAAGGTCTAATTAGCGCCGTCGCGCATGCTGGGAGGAGCCTCTCGTCCTTATCCGGCGGACCTAAGCGAGTCACTGATCGGCCGCCCGGCCTACGGAATTACGATAACTCATGCTTCCAAAACAGCATCCTCCAGGGTCTCTGTTCTTTAAAACCTCTACCGGCATATCTCGACAGCGCCCTAGAGGACGCGGAAGCTGTCCGCGCCAATTTCGAGTACAGCTCGGTCGCGACGCTTCGGGACTTGATATCCAATCTAACGGACCCGCAGAATAATGGGATGACTTTATGGACACCGAAGAAACTGAAGTCGCTTGACACATGGCAGCAACAAGACGCACAGGAGTATTATTCTAAGATACTGGATGAGATAGATAAAGAGGTCGTGAGGGCCGCCAACTCTCAATATCGCCCACCGGGCTTGGAGGTTGCTGCCGTTGGGGATGATACCGCCGAGAGTCAGCACAGCGATGACAGTGGATACCAATCGCTGTCTACACTTACTAAACCTGCATCAGAAGCCAAGGCCTTAAAGAACCCCCTGGAGGGTCTTGTGGCCCAACGGGTTGCCTGTATTCAATGCGGCCATTCCGAAGGTCTCTCTATGATACCGTTCAACTGTATCACGCTGAGTCTTGGAGTCGGCCAGGGCGCTCACGATCTCTACGAACGCTTCGATTCCTACACCGCTCTTGAATCGATCGATGGTGTTGAATGCGCCATGTGTACTCTGTTAAAGGTTCAACGGCTTTTGAATATGATAGTGGCTCGGAATAGGGAGGCGGGCTTATCGGAAGAAGCTTTACGAGAACCCCTGAGACGGCTTGACGCTGTCAACAAGGCGTTAGAAGAAGACGACTTTGGAGAGAAAACACTGCGTGACCAGTGCGGGATATCTAAGCAGCATCGAGTATCCTCGACCAAGACAAAACAAATGGTCATAGGTCGGCCACCTTCTAGTCTCGCTATTCACATCAACCGGTCCGTCTTCGATGAGACGACGGGTCAGATGTTTAAGAATCTTGCAGCAGTTCGTTTTCCAAGCACGCTAGATCTTGGGCCGTGGTGTCTAGGGAGTGCAGGATCATGCACTCCTAATATTGGTGATGCGAGCCTGTCTCATCAACCAATCGAAGCCGAAGAACAATGGAGTTCGGATCCAAAGAGCTCTATGGTATCAGGCGACCTGAAACCATCCAAGATCACAGGCCCAATATATGAGCTGCGTGCAGTTATTACTCATCAAGGCCGACATGAGAACGGGCATTATATCTGTTATCGGAAACACCCCTACCAAATGGTGGGAGATGAGAACGACGCCGATGAGGATGACTCACACATAGCCGATCAAGAAAGATTCGATCAGGAAAGCGCACGAGATTCCGAGCCGGAAAAAACGGACAACTTGAAATGGTGGCGGCTAAGTGATGAGACCGTGTGGGAAGTTCCCGAAGAGTCGGTGCTAGCTCAGACCGGAGTGTTTATGCTCTTTTATGATTGTGTGGACCAGAACCCGGTTCTTATATCTAAATGTCAAGATACGACTTCTAACAATGATGGAGTGGCTGAGTTGCCTGATGCTCTTAAAACAGATACGGGATTTGACGCGGACGATAAACTTCACGAAACTCAATCAGTGCCAAGGATACCGGAGAGACATGAAATGATGATGCCACCAGCCAATAATGAACCGCGCCTGGGGCCGATTATCGAATTTGGTGCGGACGGGGGCCCGGGAAACTCCGTGATATCGTGCCTTTACCCCCTTTGCGGACAGAATGATGACATCGACCCCATGATACCGTTGCGTTGGCCGAATAGCTCATAACAGGTTCCCATGCTACGAGAACGTGTTATTCTAAGCCTGTGAGCGTGTATGAATGCGAAATGTATCCAGCATAGCATAGCCGGGGCGTTATGTCGAGGATTGATATTGATCTCCATTAAGAAGTTCATAGGTCGACCCGTATGTATATACATTGCACGATGCCGTATCCAGCGTTAATAATATTATCGGTGCCTATTGTTATACGTCGGCGTGTCTCTGGCCTGCCTGAATCGGACTCTGTTGTCCAACATACACGACCGGACTAGGGAGTTGTTGGTACTAGGCTCCTTATGGGATAAGAGCCCCTTTTTGGACGGCGTGATTGCAGTGATACATGATGAAGATGATGATTCGATTAATGTCTACCTACGACTAGGGTAACAACCCCCGCCTTGACCTAATAGATACTGTCTAAAGATAGACGGGCAGACCCTTCAAGGCCCGCCCCGGCGCTGACGGCACAGGGAAACTAAATACACGATTTGGAGGCTGCCAGAATTTAGGGACCCTGGCTTGGTCCGAGGCTGCCAAAGTTTAGGGACCTTGGCTGGTCGCAAGTGTTTCTTCGGTCGTCCGTTGACGCCTCCTACAGGCGAATTCCGAGGACGGATGGCTAATGGCTGTCGGCTCCCGGGAGGTTGTCGGGAGAATGCAGCCTGATACAACAATGTTAGGGCCCGAAAATAGGTAGTTACCTATGTATCCTCTCAATGGTGCAAATATTATATGCCTTTTCATCCTTAATAATTTTCATTTTTCAAAACGGTGCCTACAACTACCTATTTTCCAGCCCCCCCAGCATCCGCTGCGGTAGTCGGAACCATTGCCAACGTGGCTGGGTGAGTTTCCGTGTAGATTCATGAACATTACAGTTTTGTGAACACCATATACATCTATCTCACCCTCCCCACCCGGATTACTAGCCTACAAGATTGCATGGGCTCGGTCGAGGGTAAACCTAGAGCCGTTTCATCAGCGAAGTAGACAAGCTGAGGAATCACAGCAGCTCGGAGGATGAGGTGCCATAGATTTAGACCTATTGAGCATGAACTCTACTAGCTGCCGACATAGACTGAACATTGGCCCAGGTCTCACATATAAATTGCATGGCTCGTGCAAGCCCTTAAAAACATCGACGACAGGTGTTGGGCTGTTGATAGCTTCTAGGGCAACATGTATCACGAATTCGTGATGTCGCAAGTTGAGGATGTCGTGGATATGTCGTCCGTGTCCGTGAACATGCCGTGGGGAGCCGATTGGGGAGAGAATATTATGCGCTTAATATTTACTTGTAGCATTCGAGTTGATCCTGTGAAATATATTGCACGCCACGGTCACCATCTGGTAGCTATTCCTCGCCCTCGCACGAGGTGGCACGGATGTGCTAAGCAACTTATGATAGTTAGTTCCCCTTATTGGTGTATGGAAGCATCAAGTACCAAGTGTCTGAATTCATTCAGTCATTCACCACGCCCGTAGCCTTTCGGCGAAGAACTGCATTATGGGCAGCATCTCCTCGCGATTCTCGGGCATGCCATCATCCGCTTTCCTCCACTTGACTTCGCGAACATCGACAAACTCCTTTCTCAGAAGTTCTATAGCCTCAGCGTTGATGGATTTGCTGTTTCTCCCATGGCAGATTAGAACTGGGGTCCGAGCCTCCTCTCTCGCACTTAGGGTTGGTATCATGCTTGATGGTAAGTCTCCGCCAATGGACACAACGCCCTTGAAAGCGGTACCAGTAGTTATTTCCCCTTGATCCATGTTTACGATTCGCTCGCTATTCCTGAGTCTCGAAGAAAGACCGAGGGCCAGTGACCCACCTTGGCCAAACCCGAAGAGCAGGATGTCGTTCGTTTCCCACCCACAGGCACCAATGAGAGTGCTCCGAATCAGCTTCTCCAGGATCAACTGTTCGGCTTTGGAGAACCCAGGGTCAGGGTCCAGATCACCAGAGGTCAGCGACAGTGTTAGGTCGTCCCCCCAGTGGAAGTGGTTCGTAGGAGCCCCCATGTCGGAGTCGGGCAGACCCAGCATCGCCGGCGGCAGGGGTGAGATGCCACGGACTGAGATTGCGAGTACACCCGGCAGGTTCAGATTTCTGGCAAATGCAGCAAATGACGCCTCGGAGTCGCCTAGTCCATGAAAGAGAATCAGGATGGACGTTGTGGTCTCTGGAATTTGGGGGAATATTAATGAGACTTTAAGAGACGGCTCAAGATGTGCAAAGTCTTCGGGTTTAGGGATTCGGGTAGGCATGGTAATATCTATGCTTCTAGGTATGAAGTAGCTCAAATGCCAGGTAGAGGGAGTGCGCGCCTGGTGATGTGCTGATGTGCCAAGGTGATCACGTAAGATTGCGGGTTGAATCGTATGCAACTATACGGTCTACTTCGTACAGTTATATGGTTTTTAGAGATAGATTCGTTACGGTATTATTACGTCATGCACAAACGAGGTGCCTACCTTATGTCGGGTACCTGCATAGGTACCTAAGACCAGGCCTTGGCGTCTCTCTGCACAGTCTACCGGCACCTACACTGCGAATCGCGTCCCGCCTCTCCCACTCTTATTATACCTACTGTCCAAGCAGCACGAGTTTCGGCTTCATCGCTAAGTCATAAAGCCGAGATGGTAAATGGGACAAGCGGAACCACCAAATAAAGAGTGGCTGATAAATAGGTTCAACTACGAACGTCCGACGTCGTAGCGCGCTGCCGCTGCCGCTGCCGCTACCGTCGCCGTCGCCGTCGCCGATAACGACAAAAATCACGACCCCCCGAATGCATTGTCAAGGTGACCATGTCGGGCAGGCTTGGCGCGTCATACCGCAATGGCGCCTACGGGAGGCAAGATGCCAACTTTAGTGTTCTCCCGTCTCTCCCGCAATTGAATTCCCAACGCCCATCCTTTGACTCGGGCCTCGCCTCCTCGTACGCCTCTTCATCGATGCGTCAACGCGCAAACGAGACTAATGCCGAGCGACAAATTACCCAGGTGCTAGATGAGATCAAGACTGAGTGGCCTTCCATGATCCAGACCGACTGCATACCGGTTTCTTTAGCCCTACAGCTGCTTGATAGCAGCTCCGTCGGACGAGCTCACGAATACAACAATTTCAAGCTGGCGCATCAACGTCTACAAGATTCGCTAAAGGGTATTGTCCATGAGCACCACCAAGGCTTCAACAGTTCAATCGGCACATTCCATAAGATCCAAGGCAGCATACTCGCCTCACAAAAGCGCGTGCGCGCCCTCAAGGAGTCCTTAGCTGCTTCCAAAAGCAGCCTGTGCACCTCTGATCCCGAGCTCAAGAAGCTACATAAGTCGTCACAGATGTATGACGAAGTCCTGCAAATTCTGAGTGAACTCGACGACTTGCGAGCTGTGCCTGATCAACTTGAAGCTCGAATATCCGAAAAGCGCTTCCTGACTGCTGTCGAGGTTTTGCAGAATGCGCTGCGCAAACTGAGGAAGCCCGAGCTCGACGACATTGGCGCTTTGTCTGACCTCCGAAGTTACTTGGTAAACCAGGAGACGGCCTTGATGGACATTCTAGTAGAAGAACTGCACGAGCACTTATATCTCAAATCGCCTTATTGCCAGGAGCGTTGGAAAAGTCTAGCCAAAAACCAAGGTGCCTACAACCAGACTTATGGCGACTCGGCGCCTATAACGCCCTTCCATTTCGTGCTTGATGCCTTGGATCTAGAGAATCCTGTAACTGAAGACCCTTCTAAGAACCCGGAAGCAGACACATCCTGGTATATCGCTCTACTCGCCGAGTCTCTCAACAAACTTGGGAAATTAGAGCGTGCTGTGGATACGCTAAATCAGCGGCTCCCTGTTGAGCTTTTCTCTGTAGTAAACGAGACTATCAACGACGTTGACCAAAGGCATCCAAGCTCCCTTCGTGGAGGATCCAGCAACAGCCAAGGACTCCGGATATATAGCAGCAGGGAAACTCAGATGCGGTCCGATGTCATCTACGATCTCTTATGGACATTGTACGGAAAATTTGAAGCCATAGCGGAGGGTCACCGCGTGTTTCATGAGGCCGTCAAGGCTCTTTCCAGGCGAGAAGGTGCCGGGAATAACTCCCAGCTGCTTGGAAGCTTAAGGGAATTGTGGAACCTTTATCAGAACGAAATACGTTCACTCCTTCATAACTACGTAACCACGGATGCAGATATCTATCAATCTGCCTTGGCTCCGGGGCAGGGTGCACTCCCGAACGGGAGTAAAGATGCACCAAGGGATAACCTCTTCAGATTTTCTGAGGCAGATCAGAAGTCTGTGGACATTATGGCCGAGTACGGGGCGCTAGATAGCATCATTCAGACCGCCGTGCCCGGCCTCACATCCAATACTCGAAAGTCTCAAGCCTTGGGCAAGAAATCATTTCTAATCGGCAAAGAGTCACGGCGCGATATTTCGGGTGGCGGCTCCGACAGCAGGAGTGCTCAAGGCGCCTATAAGTCATTAGTAGAGCCGAGCGTGTTTAACATGAGTCTCCTCTTACCTCCAACCCTCGTTTTCATCCAGAGGCTGAAGGCCATCGTCCCCCCAAGCTCCGATCTAGCTGCCAACTCTCTGACGTCTTTCCTTGATAATTTCTTGGTCAATGTTTTCCAGCCGCAGTTGGATGAGACTTTAAGCAAGCTTAGCGACAGTGTACTGGGCGAAATTGATTCGTTCCAACAGGACTCAGAGTGGCGCCTCGTGGCACGACGACCCATTTTCAAAGGGACGACTGCATTCTTCACCATTGTCACGGCATTTTGTAGTATGCTTGGCACCATTCCCCACGATCAGGCCCTCAGCACTCTTATCATATCACAAATGATGCGCTACTACGAGAGATGTCTTACTTGGTTCAAGTCCTTGGTTGCCAAGGCCCAAGACGTAGCTACGACATCCCAGGTTCTGCGATTCTCGGCAGAACAAGCGACTAGCAAGGGGGAAATTCAAACCACGATCCTGAAGTTATGGTTGTCAGATACGCTTGATCGCGAGCTCATAGAAAAGGAAGTTGACTTGCTGATCACGCGTACTAACGAACGCCCTCTTGAGCCTGGTGATGTGATTCAGGATCGAGACGTGATCCCATCACTATGCCTCCTCTATACCAGTATGAAGTGGCTTTCGACCAAGATTGTCGGATTGAGACATATTACTCGACATAGCACGGATTCGTCACGGCCTACGATACCAAAGGATCAGAATCGACGGTGGACTCTGCTGAATGATCCTGTCAAGGCCAACGGAGAGCAACAGGGCCCCATATACCTCCCTATGACGGAGGATACTGTTCAGTAAGGACATTCCAAGTATCGCTTCTCCAATCGATGCTCACTAATTTGTCTTTGCAGGTCCTTTGACCAAATTGTTTCTTCGTATGAAGAGTTAGCAAGCACCGTGCTTTTCACGCTACACCTGGAGATCCGCTGCCGCATCATTCAGTCGTTACGTATAGCCCTGTCGTCTAAGACGGCACCATACGTTCTTGGCGATCGCGAGATCAAAGAACCTGACCCCCAGATTCTGTCGTTAAATGCTGAGCTGATTGCCTACGATGAAACGGCTGTACGCTTCCTCCGCGATAGGGAAATCGCTTTCGTGCGAACTGGTCTGGGTCTGCTCATTAACTCGTATATGGTATCGAACGCACTGTCTACACAGCCAATGAATTTGCGGGGTTGCGAACGCATGCTGCTCAACGTTCTCGTGCTTCAGCAAAACCTTAAGAACATCGAGCCAGATGTAAGCCTCGCCAGGGCGGCCAACTATTACGGATTATTCCAAGAAGGTGCCGACGCGATTGTGGCGACGGCGAAGCGAAATAAGGAGCGAGGGATGGATCAAAGCGCTATTCCCGAATCAGAGAGATTCAGTTATAATGAGCTGAAAGCGCTTATCGAGCTATGCTATAGTGCGCCACTTGCGGACCCGGAAAGAGGAGTCAACTCGGTTGCTAAGAGGCAAATGGGAGAGAAAGTGCTGGCGTTGAGCGAGTATATGTGGCAAACATAGATGAGTGTTTCCAACGGTCCACGTTGCTTCCAAGGAATGGATTTCCCAATTTCGCAAAAACTCATGTATGGTCCAGATCATACGTGTCGTTGGTCCGAGAGGCTACAGGTGGCTGATCTGTCGCCACCCAAGTAGAATGAACAACCTCGATAAGGACGCCAACTCCCATCAGGCCATCAAATTTTATCACCATACTATCTTTTCTATGAGTGGTTGCTGGCCCTCGTTGCTCAACCGACTTCGATTGATCCAAGCCGCCGCTATCGAACTAATTAATTAGTAGAGCATCCCGGTGGCACCCAAAAATCCCCGGAATGACCTGCCTCCAAACTAATCTACAAAATAAAACCGTGAGATGCTAATGGGCGTCATCACCTACGGTCACTATATTCTATGCATTACGCGTGGTGGTGGCAACTACAAGGTGGCTTACCGTGGTTACAACCGAGATGAGTCGCAGATAAGAGCAAGAGAATACGGTGAAAAGTGAGAATGGTTCGGAGTGGAGATGTTTATTTTCGACACAACTATCTGTAGTTGGCCTCTGCGTGTCGCCTAGGTATTCTCTACGATGCCACTGTTCTCATGTAGCAAAGCAACGTGCAATGTCATAGTTCACTTAGTGATCCGTCATCGATCCCATTCTCAGTGCGACGAGATTCCTCTTCTTTCGGGGGCGAACAACCCATTGGAAATTTAATCTCATGCTGGAAAAGTTCCGCATACGTGCCCTTGAATTTTCCGCAGCGTTTGCTGTGGCCGAGGAAGCAATTCAATCCAGAAACTAGGCGCCGGCAAGCATCGCACCGGAATACTCTCTCTTTGTCTTGCTTTAACTCGTACTTGGAGCCGGTCTTGTGCATGTCTGAGCGGTGAGATCGTAAGTTCTTCTGGTTGTTCTTGATTATAGAACCACACAATTGGCCATCGGCTCGGCGCGCAGTACAAACTACGCGCAAGTCCGGCTCAGCGGTGGCGGCGTAGTTGATAACGACGCCATCGTAATCTTCGATGGCAATCTGCTCCCTGTAATGCACCTCGTAGGTGCGAGAGGCCTTGTTGTTATGTACTTCTACCGTCGGGGGGACGCGATCGTAGTCCTGTGAGGAAATGTGTTAGAGAGCTACCATTCTCGTTCAAACACCTGACTCATCCTTAGAGAGGAGGGGCCGGAGGACATCATGCATACAAGAAGAGGAAAACATGCGCCAATAGAGACAGCGAGGGTAGGCAATACACTGGTTCATAATACATACCAATTTACAGCGTTCCACCATGATGTAGCCTGGTTGATGGTAAAATCTTGAGGATAACTACTGACGAAGTGTGCAAAGCTTTTGGAGAGTTGGGGGCCGGGTGAACTGAATGGGAACAGGCAATAAATGCTGAGTAGGAGGGATAATGCCGATTTCCGAGTGTGGGTGAAATGTGCGAGACGAGGTAATAAATAGGAGGGATGGTGCCAGTTTGCGATTGTGGGTGGCTTGAACGAGACGAGGCAATAAGTAGAAGGGAGTTAGAAGGGATGGTGACGGTTTGCGAGTATGGATGGCAAAAACGAGGGCGGTCAGGCTACTCCCGACGTATAGACGCAACTCCCATTCCTTAAGTAGTTACTTCTAGGCGGCGTTGAGCAATCGACCCTGCCGTTTTGTAGTGAACCTGGTATACGCCTGGTCAGGAGACCGATCTACACCACGGTCCACGTGTACGTGACCAACTACTCACACCTACGCCATGGGAACAAGCGTGACGCGATTGCCAGAGTTGCTGTCAAGGGATATCATAGCGGGCAAGCATTAGTACAAACTCACGACGGTTTCAGCTCGCGTAGATGCCAGTCGTGGACGGCCTTGGTGCTCGGCGCGGGTATCGCGAATCCGCGATATTTTCACTCGGCATTTCAGGGCACTGGGCAGTATCATGGCAGCACATTTGGGCCCGGCGGTACTTTTGGGTAATTACTGTGACATCTCGCTCAGAGAGATCACTACTTTTCTAGAACATAGAGATCAAGCTGGGCAATAACGCGTGCACCATTCGGCATGGGAGCATTGGGACTGGGGTCAATCTGTATCGTCCAGGTAGAAAACATCACATCGAGTAGTCACCCGTCTGCCATTAGGTATTACCACACACGTACTAAACCGAATCGGTAGTTTCTAGAAGCAACCACTTGGTAGGGGATTTTGGTATTGTAATAGATCGGTATTTCCTAGATGCACGAAGATGAACTTGAGTATAGTTATATTGTGTAAGGTAGAAGTGTGGTTGCAAAACTATACCGATAGATACAGTCCTGAGTCTGCCTGGCTAATCCCTATCAAGCCTGGAAGATTGATGTCTCTTCACCCGACTTGCATATTCTGACGATATATAACTGAGAGTATCAGATATCTAAACTCACAGTTGCCCCTTTTAATAATATATTCCATGAGTCACACTCTTTCAGAAACATCTTGAAGTATTCCTAATACAAGTAAATTGGAGGATAAGAAATTCATCGCGCAGCAACTCGTAGATCACAATTGCCAGTCAAGCAACCTGAGATATCATGGATCACAGCAGATTCAATTACCAGCACGGTAAAGTTAAAGATGCGCTTATTTGCATGAAGTAGTGGCGGCACAAGTGCATTACAACTACGATCTCGGGCGCAGCTTTGCACAGGTGAGGAGGGCAGACGCCTTGGGATGTCTGTTAGCACCTAAAGCATGGCTAAACCGCTCTTCGCCTACTAAAAATCCGTAATTTGCCAGCCCAGTTTCTTGGTCTCCTGTATTGCTCGGCCACCGCACTTCTCGAGCATTAAACATTTCAATAGGGGTGCTATCCCCGTGTATGTATATGTAGAGTAGCCGGGGGCACAGGAGGTCGAGCAAGAGACCCGACGTTATGCGATATCAGACGATCTCCCAAGGGTATCTGTGAGAAAGGAGCAGGTCAGTAGGTAACGGTTATGGCTGTCCTGGTGATGAGCCTGGTCGTCCCTCGGGGTATCACGTGACGAACGGCTTACACAAAATATACGTCGTAGCCAGACTGTATTCCCAACGTGATCACACTGATTGCTCGGCCTACCGTAGTGGGCGGCCTCCCCAGTCATTATGTATAAGGGGTGGCGTCCCTATTGGCCTGTTTGAGAGGTGCTGTGGTTGGGCAATACGGCAGGGCGAGCAAGAGGGTTGACACGCACGCTGTGTGCTCTGCATATGCAGCGTCATCAATGTCTGGCACCGGAAGTATACCTAGACGTACTTCGTACATATGGATTAGAACGTAACATTTTCAGATTTATTGCGGCGGTCGAAAGTCCCGAGGCGTTGCATGTGTAATTGCACTTCATCAGGTTTTTACCACGAGCAGCGAGCGCACTCGGATGCTTGGCCGACCAACACGCAAGCCACGCGATGGGGGATATGTAGATAGGTAACGCGAACCAAATATTAATAGAGAGGGGGGTTTGACTGACGTAACTATGGCTCAATGCCGTGACAGAGAGAAGCCGTGATAAGGTTGAGCTGCGACGTGGGAGCGCAAGGGTTGCGCGGCGACGGTGAATCTGTGATCAAGTACAGACTGTACTATGTACCGTCGGCCCGTCGGTTAGATACGGACGTACCTACTAAGTACTTACCTCTTTGTAATCCGTATCGACTGCCTATAATTACCTAGGCAGGTAGGGTGTATGGCATTTATCTATGAGCTCTTATCTATAAGTGATGCGTGTCGCTGCCAAATCTTATTACACTACATTCAAGTTGATGACGGCCAGAAAAGATAGATGTGTTATTCCGTGCCGGTATAATAAATGCTCGTTATCCCATACGTCCGTACGGACATTATGTACTTCGTAGGTACTTCGTACCTGCCGACTTCATCTCTTAGCTGTTTCAAATTCGATATCACCAGGAATTGTTATTTTACCTACGGATAACCGATTAAAAAATTTAGAGCCGCTAAAAACGCCACAAAATACTTATAGTGGACTTTCAGTGATTTAATCCGCTAGATTACAGCGGTTTAATATATTTTATCAATTTTATCGAATTTTAGTGGCTCACGATATTTAAATTGGTTGTCCGTACACTATCCCTGAGTCCCTGACAAGCGAAACTCGTCAGAAACCTTTCCTATTAGGGTTATAGTCCAATATCAGTTGGGTCAGCCGGTACGCTAGCCATTAACGTTAACTCATTCACTGCCCAATGCGAAAAGTACCTACCTAGGTACCTACTGCAGTGAGTGCAATACCCAGGCTCCCGGGTACCTAGGAAGTACTTCGTAGTGGTAGTGGAAATTGGCCACACTAATCACCCCTAGGCGACCGGCTGGACGAACTAGGTAGGCGCTAAGTCTGCGCTACACGGCGCTATCTGATTTCTTCTCTAAAATTCCGCATGGTCGCCCCTAAAAGCCATCCGAGTAGCCCCTAAATTTGTCGTGGGCTCGGTTCTGGTTGGTCAGACTTGAACTTACGCTTCCCCGTCTGACTCCTTACATAGTACGTGTGCCTGTCGGCTTCCAGCCAACGCCCACCAGTGCCCGCCAGCTGGCGGAGAGCCTTAAGCAAACGGAATTCATCAGCCCTCCCGGATCTGCTCTGGAGTCTGCATATCTCTTTACTCTTGAACCAAACACGGCATTCATCATTCATCGTTCAACGAGAATCATTCACTGCGAGAGTGTCAACATCCACCTCGGGCGCTGGTCTTGTGCATCGACCAACCCCGCTCATTCGTTTCTCTCCCGCTGACTCTCTTTTTCTTATTTTGTTTTTGAATCCTCTTTAGCACCTAGTCAAGGATCGCTTTACCATTGTTCGGCCCACCCCTGTCAGCCGCCTCCTGAGCAGCAAGGGTAGATAAACGGTGTCATTGCAGCGCAATCGAAACAATTTAACACCGGCAAAACATTCCTTTGCATCCTCGCGGCCTCCGAGAGTCACTCTTTTCCGAACTTCTGATTCTAATGACGACCGACCCGTAGAAGCAATTGAGTGTGCGGTGGAACGACAGAGATCGTAATATTACAACAAAGACATTCATTTTAGCGCTCCGTGGGATTTCGAGCCTTCGTTGGTCATCCTCCACTGCCGAAAATATCACCCAAGCTCCTTCTGCCGAGAACGTATCTCACGCATTTCGACATACCAGCCTTTCGGCTCCGGATCCATCTCTCTTGGCCTACAAGAAGTCGCCGTATAATTTCCCAGGGAGATTCTTCGACGCTGCGGACGCGTCAAGAAACACATCGTTCCCAGTCTTGGTGCACCTCACGGCCATAATCAACGGTTCGCGGCATTCTTGCCCCCTCTCGGCATACTGGGCAACGGGCTTCTCTGCAGTGGCCATCTCTAGAATCGCCAAGACCTCTGTCACCGTACAAACCATTAAGCTAGCCGAGTGTAGCACCGACAACATGGCGTGAGTTCCCCGATGATAGATGGAAGCTCGGATGAGAATTAACCATGTCCTCTAGGAATCTTGGGTCGGCTTTCCGTTCGTTTTGGCATGCTATGACGAGTTATGACCGACGTAGGTGATTACCATATTCGCAAGCGAAGTCTTTTCTTTTTGTCTTTTTTTCTCTTTTTTCTTTCCCCGTTCCTCTTTTCTCTTTCCTCTTTCCGGAAATGATTGTAAGGACAAGGTCGCTAAGAAGAGCCAAAATAACTGCAGACTCGAACTTTGATGCCCCCCCTCGTACTGGACGCCATGTGCCGCTCAATCGCCAAAGCACGTTAACATCGGTTGCCACGGCCTCGGAATCCCGCGCCGATATTACATATCCGTATGAAGACGACTTCGGTCAGTCATCACATCATGCAGATGGAACCGCATATATGGGCGCCGGCATCTCTCCCGCGTCCCCATTCCCGCCCGGCGGCAGCCGTCCATATTCCCCAGGCCTAAGATCGCTTAATGCTCGGAGGCAAGGCTCGAATGATGATGGCTTTGAGACCGTGAGCAGTCCCGGGGATATCCAAATGCAAGCCTTCGCCGATGGTGCTCCCCCAGCACCCCCTGTGGCCCACTCATGGAAGCGCATTGATCGGTGGGCTGAAGAAAACTATGCTGAGCTTTTCGACCAGCTTTGTGAGGGTTGTACGAATAATGACTTGATTGAGCTTGAGAACCAGCTCGATTGCTCACTGCCCCAGGACCTGAGAGATTCTCTCATGATCCACGACGGGCAGGAGCGTGGTGGCAATCCCACTGGAATCATCTTCTCCTCTATGCTACTCGATTGTGAGGAGATAGTGCAAGAGTGGGACCAGTGGCGCCGAGTGAATCAGCAGTATTTAGTCGATGCGTCGGTAGCAAAACCTGCGGCTCCTTCCAAGGCGTTGGGTGGTAGTAGTGAGGCATCGTCTTCTCAATCAGCACCGGGCTCACCAGGCTCGCAGAAAGGCTCCTGGCGGCAGAGTCTCCAGGCCCGGCAAGACTCCGTTCCTGCTGGCGCGGTTCAGCGAGCGTACGCGCATCCCGCCTGGATCCCTCTCGTTCGAGACTGGGGTGGGAACAACCTGGCTGTGGATCTGGCGCCTGGCCTAACTGGTACTTGGGGGCAAATTATCTTGTTTGGGCGAGACTATGATACCAAATATGTTATCGCCAAATCGTGGGCCTCTTTCCTTGCCATCGTTGCGGATGATTTGAACAGTGGTAAATGGTTTGTCGACGAAGATACCAATGAGCTTAAGTTACGCGAGTTTAAGACCACTCGAGTTGAGCCCCCGTATTTCGATATCTTGCGTTGGAGGATGGACCAGAAGCATGGGCGTACTGCAAAGACGGTTGCTAAACGAAGATCCGGCGTGCCAGGAGGCGCCATGTCCCCCGGCGGCTCTCCTTACTCCAACCCTGCTGATGCCAGTCAGAACGGCGATGCCCGCGGAAGGTCGCTACAACGGCTGAGCAACCCGTCACCTTTGGTGAGTCCTGCTCGGCTTGGCCTTGGTAAATCTAGCGCACTTGGGCGAGTTGCAGAAGAATCAGGGCACCCTGCGCCGAAACTCGCTACGAACGGCATCCGAGACGATAAGCTCGTGGAAGTCGAAACCCCCAAAGTAGAAGACGATACTGAGACCCTTACGAAGCAAGATAGCATATCCGAGGCCAACGAGCAGGAATCCTCATTACTGAAGACGCAGACATCAGATCTAATGAACGGCGACACAAACAATATGGAAGCAGCGATGAAAACCATAGAGATCTGATGAGGAATCCATGATAAGCAATGATTGCTTATGTTCCACGACCGATGCATTCAGCAAGGGGCGGCGTTTTGGGCGTCGGTTTAGCAAACTTTCCATGAGCATTATCTTGCGAGAGCCTCTGTCCGGATTTCCCCTCACTCTTCAGCTGCGGCGATACGGGCATCTTGATGCTCTGTGTATGCCTGCATGTGTCGAATTCACGGGCACACAGGGGTTTTGGACATCACCCTTGTTTACATAAGCCTTTCACCTGAAAAACGGATTCGGTTTCAAGGTGGCAGGCGAGAGCCCAACATATGGCCGTTTCTCCTTGATCTTGTACTCAACCGTATGTGTCGACCATAATTCACGGGAGTGGGCCACATTCCGGCGAGAGATTATTCAAGCCCCGTGTGAAAGAGTGGCGGATGATTCGACGGGTCTGTTGGCTTCCGGCTACTACGGCCGGCTGTACAAAGGGGAATAGGGGCAAACTTTACCATTTTGGTTCCGCTGTTTTGCGATCAGGTGGGTTAATAGATCTGACGAGTAGCCTTAAGGCGCCATTGGGGCTCACACAGTTGGCGTCGGTGGTAACAATATGTATTCATTTTGATTCTTCCCCAAAACCCGGCATGGCACATGGCGTAACACTAGGTAGTAGGTAGTAGTAGTACAATGAAGTCGTAATTGAACGTCAATAGTTCATATAATGCGATAAACACCCAACGCACGAAATATACGTCTGTTGTGCTGTATAAGAGTGGGCATGCAAGCTCAAGTCTACGAAGTAAGAGTATGGC
This sequence comes from Xylariaceae sp. X802, assembly GCA_028637635.1. Taxonomy (NCBI): domain Eukaryota; kingdom Fungi; phylum Ascomycota; class Sordariomycetes; order Xylariales; family Xylariaceae; species Xylariaceae sp. X802. Next base: position 137,300 of record JAJFDH010000064.1, on the reverse strand, counting down.
GAGACCTACATATATATATTCAATTACGTCCGTACTTGAACGGGTGTGCTGAACATCTATGATGTTGCCAGCTAGGTACCTATACCGAAACATCGCGTGTCGATCAATTGAGACAAGAAATCATCGTGCTGTGCAAATGCAAGCCGCGACAAATGACAGACAGAGTCACGTGAAATTATCTTATGCGTTATGTAGCTACTCCGTAATCCGTGCATATGATGTATATAGTAATAGTTATGCTAGTACTGGTAAAAGCGTCATCACTGCAGGTGAGGTCCTTGGATGCTTCCGCCCATCCATCTAGGTAATACCTAATAAGGCCAACACTCACCTGCTCCGTACACCGAACGAACCGCCCTCCGCGCTGTTGCTGCCGCTACATTCAAGCTACAATCCGATACGCCGCAGATCCGCGTATGGGGCGTCTCCAGCTTTCCGGCGTTCAAACCCAGCTGCCATAAACACCCCGAACCGCACCGAGTCCCGAGCAGGATGGAGGAGGACCGCATATGGAAGTTTAGCAGGCCGGCCTGGCTCAACAGCGCCTGGGCGCGCAACGCCGGCATTTACACGTCTGGCGCGCTGGTGCGTTCATGTCTTTAGCCCGACAGCCCGCGATAGACTCGTTTTCAAGATGGAGGGATGATCCCCTGGCTAACTCGCAGGCCGCTTCGCCCGCGCGCGTGTACAGTTCTCTCTCGCCTTCTACGTCCTCATCGACGCCGCCGTATGGTCGCATTCGCCGCTCAACATGTCCGACGTGCACGTGACCTTCATAGACTGGCTGCCCTTCATCTTCAGCTCGCTCGGCATGCTCATCATCAACTCGGTCGAGAAGTCGCGGCTGTCGGCCGACTCGTTCAGCTACTCGGGATCGGGCGTTGCGTGGAAGGCCCGCGTTGTGCTGTTCTTGGGCTTTGCAGCCCTCGCTGGCGGTATGGCGGGCGGCGTCGTCGTCTTTGTTCTTAAGTTTGTCGTCAAGGATGTCGAGTGGCCCATGCTAGGCATGGGCGTCGAGAATATCGTCGCCAACGGCCTCGTCGGCCTCTCCACCGCCGTGCTGTGGGTCAGCCAGAACATGGAGGACGAATATAGTTACAACTTGGCTTTGTGAGGGATAACTTCTGCTGCTGCGCCGGAGCTCGCGGCTTTGCTGGGGAGACGATACACGTGCACAATTTACCCTTGGGCTTCTAGAATGGTTAGTCTGGCAGGATCGAGTCGGCAGTGGGTGAGATCGTGAGGGAATGTTTGGGTCTACGGGGAGCTTCTCATACGGTATAACATTTCTGCTTCGTGTGGCTTCACGTCGTTTCCTCGGGGCAATTTGTATAATGAAAACAATACACACAGTTTCCTAGTCATATTGGTTTATTGGTTCAATCATTAATGCTGAATGCCTCATCTAGACCTCTTCTAGGTAGGCTATTGACCTGGTCGGTCTTTAGAAAAGGGCTCAACCAGCAACGAGAGTGGCGAGCTGTTTTGACAGCACGGCATCCGGCGTATGTGGTAATAAATACTATTACATGGCACAGCTTGACACTCGCATCATCCCGATCTATGGAATTGTTGCCGCCTCCGGTGCATTGTAGATGGGCCAGCAACAAAGCGCTCAACACGACCTCTTGGGGACACCGGCGCTGGTAAGCTTCCGGGAGATCCTGTCATGCAGACTCCCTTAGCACATGGCTTGGTGGAGGCAAACTTAGATGCTGACACGCACGCGACGGGCCTCTCAAAGTATGCCCCGGTTGCGAGCGTTAAGAAGAACCAACCTTGTCTGGCGGAAATTCGTCCTGCTCTCGAAAAGGGACAACCGGTGTCTTAAGTGAAGTATCGGCTGGGAATCGTATCTGACTTTGCAAAACGGTGAAAGGCAAGGAAGGAGGTTGAGTTGCCCGAGGTGACAATCGAACTCACGACTTTTGCAAATCTACCATACATGCTTCCTCGAGAGGAAGTGGCATAAGAATTAAGAAATGCATGCTGAACAGCACCGCGTCACTCGTGCTCGATTATTTGGCCCGTCGATCGGACCCCAAACTTGCACGTCACGCCGCCCTCAAGACTCCCGCTGCCTAGGGAACAAGTAATTCGACGACGGAGATGCGGAACCGCCTCCCATATGATCAATACACCCTATGCTTTTAGGCTATAGTGCAAAGTCTACTATATCGGTAGATCTGGATGAACTAATCAAGGTAATGCATCGTGAAGTCGGCGTAACAATGGAGAGAAATAGAGGGAGGGATGGAAGCAGTCGTCTACTACACACCACCAGCTCGGGTTGATAGAAAGTTATAGCTAGGGGTCCTCTCCAAGATATATGTAACTTGGCAAGTTAGCAACTGTCTGACGAGTCATAAGTTCTAGATACCAATCAGTGCAAAGAATGTCGTGCCATCTCCCGTGAATTGATCAAATCCATCTTGTATGTCCCGGTGAGAAACTTAGAATCAACTTCCCTGATATTAGACCCCTTTTCTTAAGCGGTTTCCGTTTAGAAAGGGCTTTCTAGCATAGGTACCGTAGTACTGTCTCCGGCATCTGCTCCCGTAGCTATAGCAGCAAACTTCACCCATTATCGAGAAGAGACGTCGTGAAAAGCCAAAAATGTCAACCTCGTGACGATATACCGTGATACCAACCGCACGAGGGCAAGTGATGGTGTTTTCATTATGAGCAGATTTCGTCTATCCGAGGAATAACAACGTCAGGCTACGGAATAAGCCATCCACACCTGCTTTTCTTCGAACAGCCTTCTTGTGTCGTCGGTCCACAGTTTTACGACTTCGACGGGGAGGACCGCAGGTGTGTCGGCACCCGTTTACAACGAGTTACCATGGGGGGTGTAATTCAAATGTCTGATTAAACCACGCCGTGATAGGGGGTCGACCTCGTTTACTTCACCTGGTGCACTCAGGGTGGCAGATTCCGTTATCTTGGCAGACACGGTGAGCATCTCGACTAAAGACAAAGTGATGCAGGGGCTTATTGAGAGCGATGAAGTCGCTGCAGGCCGGGGGCATTGCTGTGTTAGTAACCCACGCTCGTCGCTTGGCCGGCTATGGTGTACAGGTGCTGGAAAAAATTGTTTATTCGAGGACGGGAGATAAGAATGAGGACTGAGTAGGGGCCTACAGGATTCATCACAGGTCTGGAAGAGATGCGGATGGGCGTCGAGGAGCAGTTGTACATAAAATTACATTTCTACTTCATATGCTTTGCTTCACAATACAAAGTTGAACGGGGGCTCTACCGATCTGTACGTGGTTCACCTGCCCATCGAGAGAGGTAGAATTTCGCGTTCTCGTAAACAAGAAACGTGACCCATGTTGCGGGCATGACCCTTACCACGCCGGGGATAATGCCGCGGTAGAAGCCTCGCCACCCTTCCTCTCGCCACGTCCTCCTTACGACTCCCCGAATGCCCCGCCCAAACCGCTCCTCGGCATCATAGTTCTGAAGACGGCTGCGGATGACCTGATACGGGTATGTAATGGCGCCGGCCACGAGCTTAGACACGCTCGAAATGATCAGCGTGGCCTCATTGGTCATCCCCTGCTTCCCGCGATCACCCGGCCGGTCGATCACCCTCGCCGCCTTCTGCTGCTGAGCCAAGTACATCTGTTTCAGCGGATCGTAGACCGTGAATTGCACGGCTCCGTGAGAAACGCCAAATAGGCTGATGCCGAGGCCCCGGTAAAACCCTCTCCAGCCCTCGGTCCGCAGGAGCTGCGCGGCACCGGCCCACATGCCCGGGTACGCGCCGGCCGCCCCGCGATCGGAGGAGAGCATGCGTGTCTTCAGAACCCAGATAGGATTTGTGAGGGCTTGCGTGAACGCGCCGGCCACGGCAGACGCGACGAAGTAGTCGCCAGGCGTGAGCACGGCTTCATTGTCACGGCCCGCTCGAGCTCTGATAGCCCGGATGGCGTGTTCGGCTCGCGCCTTGAAGAAGAAGAAGGAGGCCCAGCTGGTGGCGTTCCCAAGCAGGTTCGGCGTCAGACCGCGGTAGAGCGCGGCGATGGGATGCGGAGTTCTCGTCAGGCCACGGATCACGGAGATGGTGGTCAGGATCTGGGGCGATGCCGCATGGCTGCGGTGGACTACTCCGATGTTAACCAACCGTGGCGGCAGAGACAGGGCGACTCATGGGGGGACGAAGTACTTTGCATGCGAGTCTTTACGATGTCTAGGGGATGGACGACAAGGGTAGCGACGGAGCCGGCGGTTAAGCCGGCGATGGTCTCGACGAAGGCGGGAGAGAGGCCCGCGTCATGGTGTGTCATAGAGCCGGGTCTGTTGCATGTAGAAGAATCCGATTACTATTACATCATGCGCCGGGGGATAGACGGAAAACCCGGTTGTGGCTCGACTGGTTACCGGGAATGCATTGTTCAAGCAACGACAACCCGGGCGACTAATAATCGGTCGTGGGCCGAGTTGAAGGGCTTCGATATGCTTCGTGCGAAGTAGTGTACATAGGTAGTAGATAGGTACGGACGTATTACGGAGTACATTATTAATCCGTCTATCGGCGTCTAGTGGGCCCGATAAGATAGTAACTATATGCGATAGTCGCATGATTTGGATAACTCGGCAGCTACCTATTCCTCATCTCAGCATTTACGCTTATTAAAGTACGAAGTACGAAGTAGGTACACCAGGTGGACAATATTCCGTGCTGCGTTCAACAATTACAAAATCAAGAATCATAGAAAACTGAACAATTACCCAATTCTAGACATCTATCTACTGGACAATTCATCCATCCGGACCGGAGGCCTCTTCGATAAACCGACGGCGCGAGTGTCCTGGTCTTGAGCTCGACAAGAACTGTTGGTCAGTCTCCGTCCCGAACATATACAATACCTATTGTCATGGCGGCAGCTGTGGCGACAGATACGGGAGCGCACGCTGCGGGCAATCCCAAAGACCCTAATCGTCCCGAGCTGTCAATAGTGGTTGAGTTCAGGTATGGGCGGCCCTGTTTTTATTGCCGCCTCCGCTCCCTTCAGCCCTGTCACTAATCGAATGCATCTGCATCTGCATCCAGCGGAGGGTTGGAGATGCTATTCTCAGATCAACGCCGGCACATTCTGTCCATCCCGGCAACCGACAGGAGCGGGAAGCCCGCAGCCATATCCTATCTCGTAGAGTACCTGTGTGAGAACACGATGAAGGATCCCCGCAAGGAGCTGTTCGTTCTTGACGATCATGTGTAGGTTGGCCACAGTTTTTCTCTCTTCACCCTCGTCTCTGAGAACGAGCCATCCCCGTCTTAACCGATGAGGTCACAGTATGGCTGGCCCGGTAGGGATGGATTGATGCCCATTGTGATGGCGATCGTGATCGAGTCTCGTTCCGTTCTCGTTCTCGTTCTCGTCGGCCGGCTCACCGACCGGCGCGCAACCATTTGGCAGACGGGATCGACTGACATCATGGCTGCGTAGGCGACCAGGCATCCTGGTCCTGATCAACGATGCCGACTGGGAGTTGGAGGGAGAGGAGGCCTATGAGATTCAGAACGGCGACAATATTTTATTTGTCTCGACGCTGCATGGGGGCTAGTCTGTCTGCCTGTCTGTCGGCCCAGTCAGACGACGATACGATTACGATGACCATATCCGTGTCGTCAATGGCCCACTCCGTGGGTGTGTGGCGTTCCGGGCCCCAACCAGCTTTCAACATTGCTGTCGATAACAAGCCTAGTATCCGAGCCTAACTGTGCTCCTCTTCCTGCTAACCTAGTTACTCTGCTGCTGTCTCTGTCTCGCTCTGCTGCCTACATTGAGTTATAGAACCTTGTGTCATTTTGATCTGGTTGCCGCCATGTCGCCATGTCGCCATGTCGCCGTGTCGCCGTGTCCCGTTGCAAGCCGTCACCTCAGCACTCCTGCTCGTCCAGCCGGAGTTAGCACGCTCCGCGTAAGGTTGACTCTGATTTCCTTTTCCTTCCACCCAAGGTACGCATCGTGGCGTGCCAGCTACCCCGCGAGTCCGCATGTGAAACACGGTGCTCGATCGGAAATATAGCCCCTGCGGTCAAAGGGCGACTCTTGCGGACCTAATCGCCCCCAGATCACACCCGCCCGCCGCAATCCTGGACGCGGCATGTTGGCTGATTCAAGAGCATCCAAGGGCATTCGTCTATGCACTCCCCGGGGTCGCAGGTTTCGGCTACGGGTGGACTTTGCTCACGTCAAATTTCCCTCCACCTACATGCATGTATATCTCCGAAATCGACCATTCACATCCTACGGCGCAAGCACCCAAGATGTGATCCCCCCCCCGGCAGACATCCATTGTGTATGTGTGCGGGGGGCTCTGGGGGGGGCTCTGGGCCAAAGAGGAAACGGACAGGGAGGGAGGGGGAGGGGCTAGCTCAATTCTGGTTCGACGGCTTTCAGCTTGCGCTGGGGTTCCATGGATCCCGATGTTCTTCCCCCCCTTCCCCTTCCCCTTCCCCCTCTTCTCCCTGGAGTTGCGCCCCGATCTGCTGTGTCCTCCCAATGTGACTCGCAGCGTACGAGTGCAGAGCAGAACAGCGGGAGCCAACCGACGAGACGCCTACGCCACCGAGCACATATATAGCCTTGGGCATCTACATGCCCCATCGAGGAAACATGAACCTATGCATACGACTCTGGCAGTACCTACTCAAATCAGAACCCTGCATGTGCAGCGCCGTGACTGCTGTCCAGATCTTGGCGGCGCGCCGCATACAAACTAAATGAAGCTGATGACGAGGCAAGCTCGTGAGATGGTGCGTTTGCTTGTCCTGATAGATTATCTCGTCCCCCAGCGGCCAGGTGAGCAGGGTTGCGTTTGCAGGGAGACCGTCACCAACTGCCCAACTCACGTAGATTACTTAAGTAGAGTATCATCAGGGCGCCAGCTCCCGCGCACGGATGCTCCCGAACGGATTCCGTTTGATAGGGCGTAGCGCATGTAGTGTGTGCTCTGTAGCCAGGGTAGTAAGTAAGCGTGCTGCGCACGGGGCCATGGCGATGCCCACGTTCAACTGCGGTGCCTTCGCGTTGCCAATCGACGCAGTTCCTCGACAGGCAATCTCTAACAGACCTCGACCGCACAAAAAGGACATCGTACTTGTACCTGTATATATGTTTTTCATGGCACTGTTTGACTTGGAGCGTGGTTATCCCTTGCAAGCCCAGCTCGGATCACTAGTTTCAAAGCACATTGGATGCCCCAACTGACACGATGCTCCTTGCTATAACACGAGGGCCTGCTACCTATCGAGACGTCCCGTGAGACCCCCCGGTCTTGTCGCCCTTGCCTGAGTACCCAGGTAGGTAGATCTAGACCCCTGGAATTATAATTCCAACTGCACACGGACCGACCCTTCTTGTTGGCACCCCAATGCACAACCCTATGCAGCCGCCATGCAACTCGGAACGAGAAAGCGAGTAGCAAACCAATGAAAGCAGACAGCCAAGCCCGCAGTCGAAGGACGTAATAGACATAACCACCAGACAGACAAACAAGCAAGCCACGAGCAGGGAACCAGAGAACCCCCCACGGCCCCAAGACGATACCAGATGCGAGGGGAAAAGAGCAGAGAACCGACCATGTGTGATGTGTTCGCTAAGTACTCGACGTAGTTCAGAAGGCCTAACCAATGCGCTCGCCATGCCTGGTGAAGTGTCAACATCATGTAAAAAGGTGCATAAACCATAAAATCAAACTGTTCATCAAGTATCGGAGGGAGATTTTATACCACGCCATCCCTTCTCAACGCCGCGTTCTTTTTTTTTTCTTGATTTTCTTTTGGGCAAGAATAGAGAAAAAAAAGAATAACAAAGACGACAAGGAAAATAGACAGCCTCCAATCCCCCGTTCCCATTACAACATCACCCGAATTAGCATGCTCGCCGAACAGGCCGGATCAATGTTGTTGAAAAGCAAAACTAGAAAATCGGCCGCGAGATGAGTAGTAGGTAAAATAATGAACGGGAAAAACAAAATTCCTCGCCGAGTCTTAACGATGTGTGGTATCTTCAAATTCGAAATTTGCCATCCAGTCATGTTGATAATAACGCATCCGATAATGCATGGGCACAGCACGTTTGTGTCTGCTGTCGATATTATAATTGTTGAAGAGCTGACAAGGGGGTATGTCGTCTTACTGCTCCGTACCTCACACGGGAGCGCGTCGCTCAGTATATTCGCTCGTGGAACGACAGATTACGATGGTGGTCATCGTACATTCCGCCTGGGGAACTGGCCGGCGTCATAGTACCGCTGGAGATGCTGGCTTGATCGATCTCATACACGTCATATCCGTGGCCACCGCGGGTGACCAGAAAGTCTTGCCCCAAGTGATTCCGTTGCATGCCAAAGTGGCTAAACCCCATGGAATGGGGCACACTTTGCGATATGGGATACGTGGCGTGGAGTTCTTGGGGAGCTTGAAGCGAGCATTGGGTTGGCAGATTACTGGAATGAGGGATAAGTTCGACCCTGCACTCCTTCCCTCGACCCTTGATCCCCTTATTACTGTTCTTATGAACCGTCAGGAAATAGTCCCATAGTTCGCGATCAGCTTCCGTCATGTCGGCGACTGATCTCACGTTGGCAAATTTGAGTTCCAACTCGCGGAGTTCTTCCTTGTGGTAGTTATTTTGGTGTGTCTGCAACCAGTATGCGATTAGTGGTCAATTCAAATACAAATTATGGCGCATTGGGTGACACTGACTTTTAAGTTGCCCCGTGAACTGAAAGACTTGCCGCAGGATTTCAAGATGCAGCGGAAGTTGTTTCGTTTGTAGTGCGTCTCCAAGTGAGCAGCCAGGTTTCCCTTCTGAGGGAAAGCTCTGTTACATCCTTCGAAGTTGCATTTGAAGGGCCGCTCTCCCATGTGGCGACGCTCATGGGTCTGGTATATAGTCAGCAGCTTTTCCAGCTAAATGAATTTACAGACTACATACTCGCAAATTACCCTTCTGCGTGAAGGACTTGGAACAGCCAGCAAAGGTACATTTCTGGATGGTGGTATTAGCCAATGCTTAAACCAACTTCTTAGTGCTCTTACATGCGGTTTTTCGCCCGTGTGTGCTCGATCGTGGATGTGTAGATGGGTGATTTGAGTAAACCGCTTCTGGCATTTCTTCCTGCGACAGGCATGGGGCTTGTCCTTCGATTCGGCCTTTGGTCTTTTCCGATTAGTAGAAACCGGACCACTACCGCTGTCTGCGCGCGCTTTAGGCTTGTGTTGCGCGGCCGGCGCGTCTCCCCCGGTCCCATCATTTTTTTGCTGGATAATCTTCATCAAACGGTCGATACCGGTGGCGAAAACCACGTCTGTCGCCTGGCCTTCCGTTGTGCTTACGGAGCTTACTTTGGCGTCTCTCAGAATTTCCGGGGATTGCGACTCGCTCTTGATGACGGGGCTATGACTCGGCTGTTTTGCGGGCATGTGGTTGGCTTCCTCTAGAGGCTCCACCATACTCTGAACAGCTACAGGAGCCATATCCAACATGGTGCGTTCGGCGAGGTACTGTTTCGGAGACGATACGACGGAATTTGCGGCACCGGGTGTATCATACGGGTCATAGACGAAGCCGTGGTGCACGGGATATTGCGGTGCCGACATGGTTATCAAGGGGGTGTAAGACTGTTCCATGACGAAGGCAGGTGACGAGACCGCCCACGACTGATGAGACCACCGATGCCACGCATGAGCCTCTGGCCGACGAGGGGGAATGAGAACCATATTGGCGGGCGAGTGACTCATTAGTTGACGATGTGTGCCGTACCTTGTGTAATGATGCCCTGATGTGAGCCACGGGCGACGAGACAGTTGATGTTGGATTCTAGGCGTGGAGGGCCAGCGTCGCAGTCGATGTGTATTTACAGGCGTCCAGAATAAGCGGTATAAATGCAAAATGCAGCCCGACGGTAGGAAAAGCAGTTGAAGATGAGCTAGGAATAAGTCGAGCACTCATGCCAGCTACAGAACCTATTATAGTCAGGGTCTATTGGAAGGTGAGACAAGATCCCACGATCTGGGACACGAGCGAATGTATATATTAGCACTTGGGAACGGGCACAATGATTTGCAACCGGGGTTTTTCGATCTCGGAGCCAATCGACTGGTACCACCCCTCAATGATGAGATCTTGGGATCTATCATCGCTGGGTAATGCATGTGGGTACGGAAATAAAAAGAGCTGGACTACCGCCTGGTTCGACGAGGCTTGCTCCTGTCCAAGACAAAAAACCCCCCCATCCCCTGGCCAGTTGCTGAATGGGGCTACACTATACACATACGGCTGGTGGCGAGAAAGGTAACTTGTGGACGGTTTGGGACTTGGAGGACCCCGGGAGCCAGGGAGGCCTGCTCCAAGGCGTCAAGGTGACAAGTCGGGTTGGAACCAGCAAGACACAAGTGAAAGTCAAACAAGACTGAGAGGAGCAAGGGGGGAGGGACCAGACGCAGCACGGATCTGGCGCTTCAGCAAGACAAGGCGCGGGCGGGTCGATTCTAGTGCATACTTAGGTACAGACCGTAGTGTCTGAGCATAGGCAGACGGGCGTCATCCACGGCATGCATCATGAAGACGGGCAAGCTGGTGACAGAACGGCACACACGCACTCGACCTCGACACACACGGCTGGAGCCTGTGGATGAACGGCGAACAGGGAACACCCGGTGAGGACAGCGACCACTTGCATGGTCGATGATGCGGAAGCGTGTGGAGAAGAACAATATCTCGTCGTCTTGCCACTTTCCACGGTAGCTGCAAACGCTGGCCGGTACAGGTCGGTGCGTAGATGGCAGATGGGCAGGACGGGCAGGACGGGCAGGGCAGGGCAGGGCAGGATGTGATGTCGTTAGTGGTTCGTCCGTCGACCAGAAAATGGCAGCTTCCTCATTTCTGAACGTGGTGTGTACCCACAAAAAAAGAGCGACAAGGGTCTTAGCGCGAGGGCTAAGAAACGCCCTACTGCAGTAGCCAGGACAGGACCCCTTGTCTGCTAGAGTGCGTGCTAGAGCCAGCATGTTGCAGTACATTGGCTGCGCGGCGCCCAGGTACAGCCGCACCGCATCTCAGCGCGGATGTACTTCTGAGCGCGCGACAGCCTGCTAGGGGTTTCTGCCCGGGAGAAGGGGAAAAAGTGTGGGGGTTCCATTGGCGGTAGTGTACATTAGTGCGCTGCAGCTACCGTAGCGTCCAGAGACTACGCTGCATTACGAAGTACACAATGTACTTCGTACACCAGATAGATACATGCGTCAGGACACGGCAGGGCCTCTTGTCCCAAGAATGCCCCTCGCGAGTAGTGGCATGTACTGAGGTGTCCGCGGGTGCAGGTAGTACTTGGCGGGTAGTGTAGGCAGGTACAGGACCGGTACGTCGGCAGTAATGCCAGCCTCCAGGTGGGCATGGGCAGGTACAGTGTGCCCACTGCCAGGCAGCCAGGGAGGTAGTGTCCCCGCCCAGCGGGCACACACCCGTGGACGCTGACAAACGGTGTCATTAGCGTACGGATTACAGGTCGGCTGAACTCCCGGGCTTACTGGTCCGCTTTTATTCGATTGCCTACTGGAGCACCTGCCGGTTGGTGTATGTGTAGGTATTCCGCACCAAGTACTTCGTACGTCCACTACACTAGTCCGTGATATTGCAACGAGAGCAAAGCACATCATAATGTAGCCAGCGCTGTGTATCTATCGAGATGGCTACTGGTGTGCAGTCTTGCGTTTTGAGATCCCCTGCAGCTACACTAGGTATGATCCCGCCACCGATCCAGACCTCTACCGGTACATAATACGCTCGGCTGCCTGTCTGAAAGCTCGTGACGGCCCCATTAGATTACCTACCTACATGCCTGGGCCTCACCTACTATGTAGGTTAGTAAGTTTGTTGCCTGCCTGTGTAGTGTGCGCATCACATACCGGTAGGTAGCATGGAGCACTCACAGTCCGAGTTAGCATGTTGACATATATACCCCGTGAGCAGAAATCCCACAGTCGAAGGCGATATGCTCTACACTACACATGGTACTTACTAATAGTCCCTACAATCGTAGTAAGGTATTAGGGCTTCGTCTTACATACCTGGTAGTGAACGAAGTAGTCTAAGCTGTACCTATTACGGCCGGACTTTGTACGGTTTACTGACTACGATGACCTCATGGGTTGCGACATCTGATGCCCGCCTATCACAATGCTTGCTCTTTTGATATGCAGGAATATGGCATGCCGTTGCCACACCGTGTTCATTGCATTCCTAGATCTTGGCAGAAATCTTGGGTATGTACGTAATACGGGTATCAATAACTACACTACAGATACTGGTACAGTCGACTCTTCCTATAAGCACTACGGCTATAAGAAATTTCTCCATATAGGCATTGATTTTGGTGAACCCGACCGAATTTGTATGGGCGAAGAGCATTTTCCTGGCTATTGGAATATAGCATCAAAATTATACGCGATTTGCTGGAAAAAGTGCTTATAAAGAGGGAAAGCGGGGTATTAATCGCGCCACGCCCCATATTTCCAGTCCAAATTGGGTAAGGTGCTGCTTGTGTAGCCGCTCGGTAACGACATTTGGGGTGCCCTTATAGCCAAAAATGGCTAGGCAGCGCGCTACATGATAAAGTGGAGAATTCGCTATAGGAATTGTCTCCGAATAGGCATTTTCTAGGCCGTTCCCGAGTGCATGCTTATAGCCAGAGTAGACTGTATCTAGTAGTGTAGGGACGTACGGACGTGCACTGCCTAGGTACTATACATATCATCATACACAGTAACGGTAAACATAAAAGTGCAATCAATTGTAGGTACGCAATTCCCTAAATCGAATCATTACCTACTGCCTGATGCGCATGCCGCCTCCGTAGTCCATAGTCCGTATACATGATCGCAGACATGTGCCGGTTTTGGTTTGTCTTAGGTTGCATAGACTGGATACTGTATTTTCCAATGCCAATACCAAGCGCTGAGGAAGTGCCCGTCTCCGTGATACATATAGATGACATAATTGCCTTTCCTAAGAATGGATGTTCTTGGCCGATAGGTAAGGGTCACCAACTACTTATAGGCATTATTTTCAGCCTTGGAACTCAGGCCGCGGTAACGAGAACGCGAGCGCAGTGAGCCAAGGTGCGGCCACCGTTAGAGCCACCGGTATGGGCAAAGAGCCGCTGATTCCACCGGATTTGATGCGCACGTGGGGGCCCTAATGGCGAGGGGGTACTGTTCTTGTCAGTGAAAAAGGTACCTGAATATAGGCACAACAATAGATAGGTAATTACCTCTAGTTAAGCTGAAGGGAAACCGGTTAGAACTATAAGCTACACTATGCACTTTGTATCAGTCTGACAGGTGTTGTGTTAGAATGGCTCTCATCTGAACGTCTAAAGTAGTCGTTCGACTTGACACGTTCAACAGAGCTTGACTATATAACTGTTGGTGCAACTGTTGGTTGTTGTGATTGTTGATCACAGTTAGCTAGGTAGTAAGGCACCGACTACGAACTGTGGTCATCAACTAGTCTACGGTACCGGTACACTTCTGGTAGTTAATGTTCACACTGGGTAACTACCCTACCTATGTAGATCTATACTATATATCTCCATAGTGGATGGCCGGTATGTGATGTAGGTATCCAATCGTTGGATGGTGTAGGTAGGTCCCCGCGAGACAAGAGCGGCGCCGAGACAGGGGTGCTCGCTTGATCTGCATCGCTTGCCCGATTTTCGATTTTGCGCGAACCACCCACGCCGCGGCAGCCGAAATGAAGCCATCGCGAGCACCGCTGAACTGTTCTTTACATACCGTAGCATGCACTTTTCGAAGGTAGTCACAGCAGCGATATGCACCGGCAGTGATGCCTGCAACGTCGGGTAACAACCTAATGCAGATGGGACCACCGGCCGCTCGCCTAGTCGGTCTACCGCGGCCGCCCGTTCTGAGTACCGGCAGTAACAAGTCAGCCGCGTTGGGGCTTCTTGGGCTGTCTGGGCAAGGATAGTTAAGATCTAGAGCGTTGGTGTGCGCGGGGTCTGGCCAGGCTTGACTCGATCCGCCGAGAGTTTGATGGTCCGCAATCGACATCCGATTCTATCTTTGCAGTCAACTTTTCCAATTGACCTAACCTAGGAATGTGGCACGTCGTACAGTAGTCAGCCCCCATCATGGTCAAAAACCTACCCTAAATAAGGATTACTCTACATATCCCGGTATAATTACACGCTTCCACGCCTAGCTCGTGCCTTGTGCTGGGCTCGGCCACGGCACGCAAGGTACGGGGGTATTCGTGTCGACTGCCGTCAAACCGGTGGAGGCAGGCTGCGGCGAGGGGTCCCTATGGAGGGCGAGCAACCCCGGGCATCTACCCACGACCTTGGATTTGCTGGATGGTCGGTGGCCACAGCATCGTTGTGCAGTTCGCCAGCCCTACCATGCCTTTGTGCCCTTCGGTAGGCTCAGGGACGCGGCTGCGCGGCGCCCAACTTGGCGTTCAACAACCGAGTAATTTTATACGCCCCGGGTATTCCCCGTGCTCAAACCAAGAGCGCACGTGAAAATAAAACCGCTCTCGTAGGCCCACCCGGGCTCGCGTTTGGTAACGTGTTTACTCTGTTGGTCGGCCTACCACGCTGCTCGGTCACTCCACCGTTTACAAGGGAATGGTGTCCCATCGGCCCATGTGAGACGGACGACCGGTCGATAAGGACGGCGCGTTGTGCGATGCAGCAGGTAACCAATTCCCCTTAGAGCCAGCACGAGGGTTGGCGACAAGGCGCTGTGCGGTCGGGTTAATTGACTGCAAAGATAACAGATATCTGCTTATTGTCTGCGAACCGTCAAAGGTACGGTAGGGAGACAAAACTGGGCCGCGCTTTGGGATTCTGGGAAAGGTTAATAGGTACGTAACCCATTTTCGGTGTGTGGCTATCTGCGATGGCTTGATTCCAGCTGCCGCGGTGTGGCTGGTTCGCGCGCGGCTGCGAAAGCAGGCTGGCGACGCAGATTGGTAGAATCAAGCGACCACCCTGGCCGCTGAGGTCAGCCATGGTGAAGTGGAGCATATCCACGGCGTCAAAATGCCGTTCACATTGGCCATGCACAGTATATCTTGGCACCGCGGGACACTATTAGTATTACCTACTGTAATAGTACACTAACTGCGTACGGACGGGCACCGATGAAGTCTTCCGTATACCGATGACTAGCAGTTAACTGCAGATGCTACCTCCCTAATGCATTGTCTATCACTGACTTTGCTTCAATTGTCGAAGTTGGTTGAACCAATCAATGGGCTAACGTGTAACTTCCTTATTACTTATAGTACTCCGGTATGTACACACTACAGTCACTGTACCAAATACCGGTACATGCTCGGGAATCAGCCTACCGCATTGCTCAGCTACACTACCGTAGATAGCTTAAGTACCGTCTACTACATAGTAAGGATGCAACTCGTCTACATACCTACCTACGAAGTACTTGGTATAAAAACCTGCTGTCGATGTGTTTGAGCGGGTGGGTAGAAGGGGCCGAGAAGTGCGGTCCGCCGAGCAGTAGTGCATCCAACCCTTTGCATTGCTCCCCTCACTTGGCTCCTACCGGGAAGTATCTTCGTGAATAGTCAATGCAACTGCTTGTCTACTATGTAAAGTAGTATCTAGCTGTTGTAACAGAGGTGGCTCATAGAGGGTCATGCCATACATGTACCTATCTACCTAGTGTATAAGGCTCAGACGCGGACTTGATCGCGGACTTGATCGCGGACTTTCTCCGGTGACGCTCGTAACGGAGCGTTTACCCAGCCCTGTGTATATTGATACACCAAGATGGAAATGACTTGTCGACTTCTATCTCTTTTGAAGCCGTTTCTGGACGCAGGAGAAGGAACGGAGATAGAAATGCGAACCGCAACTGTTCGGTATGCAAGCCATTGACCGGTCCCCTCGGGCCTCCACGGGAGGCATTGACATCAGGTCGCCGACGTCGCCGTTTGACGCATAGCTACGACTCTACCACATCCACACACACATGCAGATGTAATGTGCATGCATGTTTCAATGGGACGCCCATTTTCCCTCCTCTGTACACTACGCATAGATCGTACGTAGTCCGTACTATGTACCTATTCGAGATTGTTTAATAATTGACGTGCCTAACTACTGAGAATAGCGTGCGCTGTGGAGGAAATGCATGCGATCTGTAATGTCTTGGCAACTTCAAGAGATTGTTCTTATCTAGATCCGGCACAATACAGCATACTCCGTCGATAGTGTACATGTACGGCCTACCTACGGACGCAATGTATGAAATATTCTGTCTAGTACGCAATGTCACGGTTTCACACTCTTGTTCCGCCCACCGCATTGCTTGGCCTCTGGACTTATTCACACAATACCGACGAAGCAACATGAGCGAGGTCCCTGGGTAGGTACAAAGTAGGTAGCAGAATCATACCCCAGGGCACCAATATGGCCCAACCCCACGTCTGCAGGTATGGTGTAGTGTACTTCACCTTCACTTTTGCTAGATACCTGGTAGGTAATAGTTAAGGCTATGGGATATAGCAACGGCCCAGGGGTAGGTTCCTAATTAAAAAGTGCTTATCCACTGGTGACAATCGCCGCCAATAGTTTTGCTACGACACGAGTCACGATAGGTAGATAGGCAAGCGTACCTGGGCAAGCGACGCCCAGATGTCCGAAGGATACGGTAAGCCGAGCCCTCGGGCTAACACGGGAAGTCGGATTTACTATAGAAGCATATTGCAAGCCAAGGAAGAACCGCCCCGTTACATACATACCCATCCGTCCCATAACTCTCTCTATTTGCATAACTAACACATTCAAATTTCCAAGTGCCTACCGTAATTGCTGCCTTAGGATCCTGCCCATCCGACCTCGGAATTCCATGTTAAAGATGATGCAGGTACTGAAAGAAGGGAGAAATTCACGCTACTAGATGACTTGGATGATGGGTGCAGGCGAAAATCACGCTTTCTGTAATTTAGTAGGTAGTTGTACCTACGATTCGGGTGAACCCCGCTAGCAACCCATGTCACGTGACGTATGGCTGCTGCGTGTGACAGTATTAAGTAAGCAAAATCGCATGGGTATTGAATTGCTTTGGCCTGGAACGTCGACGATACCTCCCTCCTTTTTGCCCTGCCGTGCTTATTCACAACACAGTACCCACTAACCCACTAGCAAGAAACGCCTCAAGGTACCAGGTAACAGATCTAACCCATCCGCGCAATACCCTCGGCCTCCAAGACCAGAGCCTAGAGCCTTCATGTCTCTCCACGTCTCTCTCGGCTTAACGGCAACCTTGTCTGTCCATCATTCTCGGGGTGCTGGTAACGGCAATGTCAAGAGCCCGATGCTCTCTGTGCAAGCATTCGTTGCCTTCGTCCCCCACCTCACGGCGACGACATGCACATGTTACGGAAAAACAACATAGCAACTCAGCATATATTGTGACCTGCTGCAGCTACATCTTGGCATGATCTTCTGCCCCAGACGAAGTCTGTTTTGGAGCTTGAGCTCGAAGCCGTGAAATAATGCTGGCTTGGTTTCTCGTCTCAAGAATCAAAACCAGCCAGACGAATCCTCCCTCTAGTGACGCAGCAGTCAGGTACACATACCATAGAGACTAGCACCTGCAAAAGGAAAAGGCTTGTTTACGACGCGCCACCCAAGAAGTTATTTACAATTCGCATCCCGCTCAGCATGCGCCTGCTCCCTTGCCTGCCGGCTCGCGAGCCGGCCGCGATCAATTCGTAACATGCAGCGAGGCACCGGGGCCAATCGAATGAAAGTTTCCAACTCGGTTCAACTGGATTTCGTCGAGACCAATCAAGATTCGCCGCTGGCAGAATACCCGCCTGGGGCTTACGGGTCTAAACCATGAGTGACACATATCCCGAGACAACGGGGATGTCTCAGGCCCAGGGCGCCATCGCTGCGGGCGTTGACAGATCTGAGCTGTGCACACAAGATCCTGCGGTACATACGGTGCACAGAACCGTCCAGACAGCGAATCGCCGTAATGAGACAACCCACGAGCTTGCTCGGGAACTTGCCAAGCTGGGCCTGGTCAGACGGGCGGACGGATAGATCGGGCCCTGGATCTTCCCCAGCCCTATGTCGCCATGCACAGCATATACCGAGCTAATCGACCGCCGGCCGGGTGAGTGAGTGATATGATGAGTAATTAAGCATCCGTTGTGTCGGCCTTAGATCCGACGTTACATCACGAATCATTATTATCACCCGGTACCGTTGGGCGCCGAACGGGAATCCATTATGATCAGAATCTACCTACGGACTCGGCACCACGCAAGCACGTACAGGCTACTGAATCCGCCAGAACCGCCAGCCAAACGTGTAAGCACCAAAGCCGTATCCGTACTAAGCACTATATATGTGTTAATAGGTATGTATGTATGTAGCATGCCCGAGCCCATCCGTCGTTGACATTAATACGCAGCGTTAATTCGCGCCCTATTGGCCGTGCTCTGCGTCGGATGCTACATCCGAGCCGTTGCTTCCTAGATAAGTCTCCGATCAACTCCCAACCCACCGGGTCGTATTATCGTTCCGAACCGTAGATCTGGCGGGCTTCGCCGCGCATGATTTCTGATATGTAACACCCAACACGCCGGGCCTATCCAATAATCCCAACCCGACCCATAGATGGCTCTGGATTCGCTCCCGTTATGTCGGAATCTGATATGTAATTCCCAGCATGCCGGGCATTATTACGTGTCCCAAACCACGTTGTCGTTCCCATCTCCTTGGTAAAGGGGGTAAGTATGGAGCCGAAGGGACTTGAAACATGTGAGTCGTCCAGAGGACATTGACACTGTCGCGTTAGGTCTGATCAGAGTCTGATTTAGGAGTGCAAACTTACCTGGTGTACAAGCTGAAGTGGCTTGACGCGGCGTAACATGATCTTGCAGTGCGCGATCTGATAGCCCGTCCGCCCGTCATCTATGAAAAGTGATAAGAATCTTCCGTTTCTTTCCACGATCAAGCCATGCCGCCTCCTTCGCAGATTAACCACTATCTAGCTGTCGACTCGTCCCGGAGAGCAATGGGTTAGGTGTCCACAACTGAACGGTGTAGCTAGGCACATCCGCACGCCTCTCTACATGGTATGCATGTGGACATCGTCATCGTCAGCGTCGGTGTCAGCGTCAGTTATACCATATGGTCTGTACGAAGTACGTCTATACTCAGTGGCAATCTATCTCTCATATACACTATCTATTTCGTATGCATGCAAGATCGGCGCGCCACCGCCTGCCCATGGTTCCGGGACATATCGGGCAAAGCATATGTCATAGGTCTTATGGAAGGGTGATGCCGATCTCCTGTCGAAGCCGAATGGCATCAAGCTTATAGGTCGCAGGTCGTGTCAAGGTAATACATAGCAGATCGCCTCGTCTTCCTGAGGTATCCTCCTCTATGAGCACATAGCGAGCTACATGGGTAGTACCATGTACCCAACCACCGTGATACTTTCTCCTGGATAGATAGCAGGCTACCGAGACCCCGAGGTCTGGTTAGCCGAACCTATCCAAGGCAGCGTAAGCAAAGCACCACACTCTGTAGTGACAGCAGGCCATGCACTTGTATCCAGTACCAGTCTCCATCCACTCCAGGAAACAATCCAACTCGTGGTTTCTGGAACGCCCTTACGTATGAACTGTAGGTGTATATAGATAGGGGGAGAAGCGAGAGGGGAAGCTCGGCATGTATGCCGTATCCTTACATGGTAGTAAGCGGAACGAGCTACCCCTTGACTGAAAGATTACGCCATAATATCTCTGGCTCTGCTTCCCGGAGCTTTGTTCCAGAGGGAGGAGTTGTGGATTGGCGACTGGGGCTGATGGACTGCCGAGCCTGTTGGCTGGCCGCGCATCATGCATGCTGGCTGGCTGGCTGACTGGCCGGTTATGTATCTGTTCCAAGTAAGGAGGTTGGGTATACCTTAGGTGGTGTAGAGAGGTCTTACAATAACTACCTACAGCAGTGCGGACTGAGAACCAGCACGGGCCTCGGCAGGTAACTGTAGTATACCGATAGGAATACCTGTGCATCGGAAGCGATCCGTACATTGAACCCGCGAGGTCGTGTCTCGGTGGAATAGTCCAGGGCGCCGCGGGTACACTACGTCTTTATATGTAACTGGCTTTTGGAACTTTTGCTCGGAACCGTTACGGACGTACAGACAGTTGCATAGCCGTGCCCAGATGACGCGGTCGGATAACATGGGAATATTCCGTACTTACATGGGTCCGTACGGACGTGCTATGTTCCGGGTTGTGAAGCACTCCGAGTCACTGGACGGGACACCTCCCAGGCTCTACGGTACACTGTGCACGGAAACACCATCTACGCTGATTACCCAAGCAGGTCATCTGGCAATGCCTCAGTCAGGCTAGACAGGCCTACTAGTGCACTTGTATTCTGCTGTATCTACACTATAATTACCACCTACCTAGGTACTTAGGTTATCTGGTGTACACTACCGGCCGCAGCTGATCTGATCCCTTTCCGTTAGCGCTCATGCTGCTGGCGCCTGTGCAAGTGCGGCGTAGACACGCAGGATATTGGTTTATTGGAGATCGAGACGGAACAGTCCAATGCCGTAAACGCGCAAGCTCGGCTGGACGTGAGAAGTACTGTACATCATGCACACGGGCATGGACGAGGAGACAGAGAAAGAGAGGCCGAGACGGATATAGTTATTCTCCAAGAGCTGAGTGTGCTATTCCGTCAGTGTAGATGCAGGGCACCTGGGGCCAGTTAAGCGCTGTCACATCGCACACTGACGGTCCCGAATGCTTGGTTGGGGGACCGGGGGGGAAATTATCCAGATGCAGCTAACGGGCCTGGTTGATGACCAGATCTGCCACATGACAGAGGCTTCGTACCGGTATTCCGTTAGATACCGGCAGAAATACCGGTACCTACATAGTATAAATGGGCATTTTATGTATACTACGTCCGTACATGGTACCGGTAGTATACCGTAATATCATTCCGCCACGGAGGCGAACGAGGGATACCAGTGCCCGAGTGTATCTGCACTTGTTACCAAGTGGTCCGTATCCGTAACCCACACCGTGACCCTTCCGGAATACATAATGTGCCACCGGTAACTACCTAGTTACTAGGTAGGTACATATAGCTAGGTAACTAATGCGAGCAACAGATCAATCACGAGACAGAATCTCAACCATACGTTAAGATTACAGTTATTGCATCAAACAGCAAGGAAAGCAATAAACCCACCCCGAATCATCCCCCAAACCAACCAACCATCCCCGTTCCCACGTTATTCCAGGGGCAGCTGAAAAAACAAATAGTCCAATACGCATGTACAACTACTTACACCTCTGCAGCAACGCCCAGATACACAACACAACCAATCAACCAACCATACCTACAAAGCAGACACATACCCACACAGCCCAGTCTCGGTATGTAGCATCTCATCAAGGTCCCCAAAGCCACAGCCAAGACCAGAAGACGCGGGAAAACAGCGCCACGTTATACGTCCGTAGGTGAAATCGATGTACGTTTTATATCGATCGACGCCGGGCAGAAATGACGCGTCTCATGCGTGTAACATGCGCGATGGAACAGGGAGCAGCACGCCGGTACATCAATATAACCCACCTATTCTCTCAGCTGACAACGTCATCAAAGGGCGAAAGGTAGGAATTTACTGCTACCGTACTGCTACGCTACGCTGCCCATACCCAGGGTCGTCCGCAGGGCAGTCCCCTGTAGATCATATAGTTCCAGCCTCCATCTCTGTCACCGTTAACATTATGTAGTGTAGTCCGTAGCGTGTATTGAGTCCCTGGGCGTTGGGTCTGGGCTTTCCTGCCCTCATGCCACACTGCCGGAGGTAGCATCTACGAGTAGCCTGTAGGTAGTTGAGGTAGAACAATTAGGTATACGGACGGCACTTTAACGAGGAACCTCACTGGGGACAATGGCCATCCAATGAGAAAGCAAGAGATCTAACAAAGGGCGAATCGAGGCTTTCATTATTGCCTTCAGGACGGCTAATCATATTTATTGGGTATCTAAACGTCAGAGTCCTCGCGCTCGTGGCGATGCTAGCCGATCCATTGTCGGCGACTCGATAAATCCGCATCCAATATTGCATACTGACGCCGCCGTAAATGCTGGAAACAAACCACAGCTGCGTTAGTCACCCTCTGACGCGTATTGGAGGCGTTGGCATCTTGAACATACTGTCTGGACCGTTCTTGCGCTAAGCATCCCGACTCTGCTGCCGCGCAATCCGTGACTTCACGGCTCTGGTCCTAGTCATTAGCAGCGGGTCTCGCGAGCGAAAATCCCCTATTCCGGTTGAGAATCATCGCCGATCGAGCAGATTAACTGCCTGGCTGGTTATCTTGCTGCTTTCCCTCAGCAGACCTATCTTTTAAAACGTTTCGCTAGACATGGCAAGAGAGAAATGTGGTGCCGCCAACAGTCCAAGCCCCTTTCAACGACCATAACCGGGAGCGAACCCAGGCGGTGGCGGCGGAGGGGCAGCGGAGCCCGGCGGCGCAAAACCCGGAGGCGCAATAGGACCCCGGAAGCCCCCGGGATGGAAATCGGCAGGACTGCCATATCCGCCCTGAACTGGAGGTGGCCGAGCTGGCAGGCCCGATGGTGCTGGTGGTAACGCATGCGGCCGACCGGCACCCGGTGGCCCTAAACCACCAAACGGCGGCGGATGAGGGGGTCCACGGTGCCCTCCAGGCGGTGGAGCGAAACTCATAGGTCGCGGAGGAGGCATTCCACCCGCCATGGCGGGGTCGAATCCGCCGGTAGCCATCGTGGGCGGCACGACAGCCGTAGGAGGAGCCGCGGCCTGAGCAGGGGTCTGAAGGAGACCTGGCGGCATGGGCTGAGCTTCGATGGAGACATTGTGCTTTTTGGCTTGAGCGGCGAGCATGCGCTCGGCCTCGTCGCCGTGGCGTTCGCCCTTGCCGTCTTTCTTGTAGGCGTACTGGACGCTGACATCTTTGTTCATGAGAAACTGCCCGTTCATGTTGTTGATGGCATCGTCGCTCGCCTCGAAGCTGCTGTAGCTGACGAAACCGTATCCCTTGCTGAGCCCATTGTCATCACGGGCCACTTTAGGGGGGGCAATGAGGGTTCCGAAGCGGCTGAAGGTATCGTAGAGAATCTTCTCGTCAACCATAGGATCTAGATTTCCGATGAATAGCTCAGCTCCGATCTCGAGAGGTTTCTGCTTGTCGGCCGACGCTTTGTTGACTCGCAGGGCCTTGCCGTATAGGCGGATGCCGTTCATGATCTTGGCGGCGTAATCCGCGTCTACCTCGCCATTGAATTCAACGAAGCCGAAGCCTTGATGTGATTGGGTGACTCGGTCCTTGGGCAGGTGCACATTGACAACGGGGCCTGCTTGTACCATAAGCTCCCAAACCAAAGCATCGGTGGCGCGTTCGTCGATGTTGCCTACGTAGACAGTGGCTTCTTTATCTTGCTCCCTAAGGACCATATCAGTTAGCTTTGAGCCCGGTAGCACGGAAGACAAGAGAAGGGAGAAACAAGGAGAGGCAATGTTACTTACCAGTGTTTGGCACCCGACATCTTGGAAGCCTGGTGTAGATACAGACTGTGGTGTTTTGTGTTGTCAGAGGTGGTTGGTTGCTTGCTGCACACTTGGAACGCGACAGCGGCCAGGCCAAAGTTGACGAGACTGAGGTAAGCTGTCGACGCTGCCAGCCGGCAGCCAGACTTTGCCAGTGCCAGGCCAGCTAATCAGTCATGGTGACCACATGCTCACAGCTGCTCACAGACCACATGCAATTGTACGGTAATAATTGCACTATATATGCACTGTATCTACTTCATACGTCGAAATTTTGAGAACGGTTGGGTGAATCCGACGTCTCGAATCTCGTCATCTTTCGCCCACGCCAGGATAATTTCGCGCCGACGCCCAACAGTCATCGCAGCAACCAACAAACAGCCAACGATACGCCCCTACGACATACCGTCCGCCGAGACATAAAGCCCAGAATTGCTTTCTCTCCCCCGAAGATAGCACATATCGCCCAGCATGTTTGCCCTCTCAGAAGAGTCCAAGGTGCGCATTACCACCGACACTCTTACCCTCGGAACGGAACAGAACAGCAGCTTACACCACGGACAGGAGCGCATTGGCAAGATCATCGAGATCTCAAGAGTGGTGATGCACTAGTAAGCACACGATAAATCGTCTCCCTCGCCCCTCGGGAGTCGCGCAATGTTCCCGTTTTGCCTAACACGAATGAATAGTGGCTATCTACCAATGATCCTCTACTTCGGTACGGACAACTACGCCCCCAGAACAGACAATGACCAAAGCACCTCTCCAAAAGCTCCAAGCCATTCCAACTTGCCCATCAACATACCTAGTCCAACCCCTCCTAACCCGGTCCTCCCACGCAGGCTACACCCGCAGCGATCCCCGCCCGTCCATCATCCGGTAAGCTCGATATGCTAGTTCCTAACAGCAAGAAACCCGCTCACACAGTCTAGATTACTCTCCCCTCTCTACTAAGGCGAGACGACGGACGGGAATGATCATGAGACGAAACTTGTAACCTATTTACATACATACAGCCAAGGCTTCGATCCCGGGACGGTAATCCGTCATCAGAAGTCAGAGGCCAGAACGCCGTATACAGCAGGACGGACCGGCGTCGGCACACCGTTGCGTATGTGTTAGCTGCAGGCGGAACATGCAGCCGTGTAGAATACACATGTAATGATATTACCACTCAGACACAACGCTTAGCAACTCTCAGGCATGTGTAGAGCCAGCAGTCTTTGTCGTTAGGACTCTGTCTGCATCATGTCTTGTCCACCCACGAACCAAACGGGCTTTTCGCCAACTGTAGTCTACGTAGCCGTTTCCGTGACAAAGGCAATAGGAATGGGTTGACCAAATCAACCAGGTAAAATTGATCTCACACAACTCCTAACAGGCATAAATCATGAAGACGGGTTGAAAGCCAGCAGCACACCTAAGTAGGCACCTAAGTCTTACATGAGCACAAACCATAGCTGACTTCAGCTCCCTATTTACAAACAGCTAGAAGGAAGGGCCGCCGTCCGCACGAGGCTGAAAGAAGGGCACAGCTCGTGATCCGCACCTAGGGTCAAATGACAACTATTCGGTTGGTTGCGGCGTTTGCTCCTCTGCCAGGAACGCCTCTTCAATGGCCATCCGCCTTCGGAACACTCTCAACCATCTCTCACCCCACCGCTTGACGGGATCCTCGTCCCCGCCAGGGACGGCGGGGTCTACTAGCTGATCCTTTGATCCTTGTGCCCAGCTCGACAGCGCGGCATCTATGGTCTTGAACAGGTCGCGCATAGCCGTTATCTCCGCTTGCCCTCCTTGACTCGCGCCGCCTTTCACTACTTGGCGGACTCTGTTGGTCACCTTGACAACGGTATGATATACGAGCTCAAATACCCACGCCTTACTCAGAGCCTGTCCTTGAGGCCCGGCACGGTCTCCGACGAGAGCCCAGTCAACGACAGTGCCTGGCGTGATTATAGAATAGTTCAGGAGCTTTTCAATGATACTGATAGCGACACCAGGGTGCGCCGACCAGTAGTTCATAACCGCCGTAATAATCTGCGCCCTTGCTGCCTCGGATGCTGCGCCAGCATCAAGGAGCCGGTCCTTGGTACGTTCAATGCATGCAAGCACGTGAGAGAGTGACTTGGACCCAACCCAGCAGACAGCTGTCATGAAGATGTCTGTGCTCGTGACGAGAGGGTCAATGGACTGGTCAAGCGCTGCTGAGTGAATGCGATCAATTATGGGCTGAATCTCCTCATCTGGTGCCTTGCGTTTGAGCAAGGCTGCCAGTTCCTTGCCCTCAGCAGAGAATGGTGTACCTGTTCGTTGGTTAAGCAGCTGTTTGTTCCGGGAATAAGACACGACTTACTTTCATCGTTGAACTTGAACTCGGGGGTATCCTGTTCCTTCTCGGGGCCAATTAACGCCTGATATGGCTCCGGTAATGTGCCTTTGATACGCTGGGCAAAACTCAGGCGGATCTCTTTGTCCAGCGCGCCTAGAATGAAGGACTTGCACGGATGCCAATCTGGCAGGCTGACGTCCTCAGCCCATTCTGTCCATTTCCACATGAATCCGAAGTTACTGAGATGGTGAGTGAACCAATCTAAGAAACGACAGCTCAGTTCAAGATCAAGGTGGTGAATATTCTGGTAGCAGTATCGAATGGCACGGCCTAGACTAGGAGCAATAGCCGCCGGCGCAATCTTGCAGGCCTCTGTAAGAACAGAGTGATAATAGACAAGTTTGTGCTCGGGAGTGGGAAGTTGAAATAGCTGAGAGAAGACAGCATCGACGGCAATATCTTCCGGCTTCCAGGTGGAGCGATCCTCGTCGACGTCGCGGAGCCGATCAAATGGCGTCGCACGCTTGATAAAGGTGCCCGGCGCAAAATAGCAATCCGCATCAATGAGGAAGCGGGCTGTGATGTTGCGATTGAAATGCAAGACGTTGATGGTGTCGAGCAAGGCATCCCGGATCACGGAGGAGGCGATACTGCTAGTCGGGGGTACTGACTCGATGTCCTGGTGGATATAGACAGAGTAATAGATCTCAGGGAACAAGGGGCGCGGCCCAGCGACCACCTTAGCCGGAAGAGATATAGTTGGCAGGGTATGTTTTTGAGCGTTATCCATCCTCTCTTGTTTCTCAATTGCCTCGACCGGCATACGCCATGGTCTCGGCAAGCAGGAAAGCGGCCAGCCGTTGGAGGCTTCATCTTGAAGCTGCTTTTGAAGCAGCCCGATAAGACTCATATTGGCTACCGGACTCTCGGATCCATTTTCGGGATGGTAGGGGTCGATAAGGGCCTGCAATGCGTGAGGCTCCGACGCAATTACGTCGGTCTTGTCCATAAGCTCGGCGGCCTTCTGCTGCGACTGCGCAGAAGGTGCAGCAGCCAGGATATAGGGAATCGTCAGGAGGATAATTTTGACAAGCTCGGTGCCAATAGTCTGACAAGAGTGTCATGAGCAGGAGTAGGACAGACAGGATAGGGATGGGAAATCTCGGCTTACATCATCAGAACTAGCAGTTTGTAGATCGACAGCACGGTTGAATAACTCTTCCAACACCGGGAACAAACCGTCACCCTCAAGACAGCTTTGAAGGCATGCCAGGAATTTGAGATAGAGCTTGACATCGCGCCACTCACCCTCCTGCGCCTTCTCAGCCGTCGCAGACGCGATGCGCGGAAGCAGTGCGCCAAGGAGTTCCGAATTCAACGAATTGCCAACCAACACGACTGCAGCGACAAAGGGAGTTTTAAGTGGCTGCTCGAGCACCAGTCGAGGAATGAGGTCAAGAAGACTGGTTCGAAGCTCCTGATCGTCGGAGTTTTCGGCAATGACAATCGCAATGGATTGTACCTCCTCATGCCATCGGCGGAGAGGGGATTCCGCTAAGCCCAGAAGTTGCTTTCGTATGCGAACAGGGAGAGGCGCATCGTAGCGGCGACGTTGAGGTCGACGATCGTACTCATCATCATCTTGGGCCAGGCCGGTCAGTCCATGACTTTCTCAAGAACGAATTGCAGCCCCAGCCATGGGCAATGACAATTTAGACCTACCTCTGTATCTCCTTTTGCGGTTGTTGTAACCAGGACCCCCGGATTGTCTGCGATCGTAATCGCCCATCACGACTGAGGACAGGCAGTCGGGAAGAGACCGCGGAAGAATCTGACCGAGCTAATTGGATGCTGCGCTTCAAAGAGTTGGTAAAGCCGTAGATACGTCTCCATGCGGATTACCTGGGGAAGTGCACACCAGATGGAGTACCAACATGTAGATGTTCTCGATGCCAACTACGATGTGTGAATACGGTAGGTGATAGCTGGGTGATAGCAGTACTTCGCACTCGGCTACGCTACCTGAGGTAGCTCGACGTGACGCGCCGTGCACGGACCCCTTGCAACTTCACGCCACCCACAGGCCACTGGGCAGTTATCAGCTGCACCGATAACGACAAGGAACCTAGGTACTTCGTACTTACCTAATTCATTTCTACAGTGTGCCTTAACAAGCCTTCACACAGTCCCATAAGATCTTACAGTAATTACGGCTTCTGGTGTACAAAGTAGTCCAGGTTTTAGTGGGTTCAGCGGCTATAAATTGGTCCCTGGGGGATTAATGACCAAGTAACACAGTTTCTGGGCCGTTGAATGCACCGTAAATTTTCGGCCGGCAAACCTACCTACCGGTACTTGAGAAGTTGAGAGCGCCAACCCCAGTGGGTTAGTTATGCCCATGGCACTGGGCAGTCGAGCAACGAATCGGTTGAGAATTCGGGCAAAGACATTACCGTATAATGGAGCTCTTATAATAACAACATGGTCATTACTTTGTTCTAAAAAAAAAGGAAAAGGAAACAAACCAAAGGATCAAACCGAATGGATTCAAATCTACTTGTGGGCCGCTAAGCCTTGAGACTTTTAGCTGGGAGCATTTCTACGTTTACCGAGTCACATGTCACAAGGTATTCTTCGCAGCAGCAAACCCCGTAATAAAAGATGAATGATTTCAGTTTCTCTTGGGCCAAGAATGCTTCTGTTTACGATGCTAAGCTCGAGCAATTAAGCGAGCAAGAGCTGTGCCGCCGAAGACCTTTAGCAGACAGCAGGCCTTTTGTGCTTTTACGTCTTTGTCCTTGCCCACTCGTGTCAAGTGAGCATGCGCCCTGCGATGCAAATGAAATCTTTTGGAGTTTTCGAACTTTCCCCGAGGGCGCATATATGGCTTTCCGCAACTAGGCTCTGTCAAGTGGAATAGCAATGCATCCCTCTCACGTACGCAACGTCCTGGAGTCTTACTCCGAGCTCTAGCCTCTCATGGAACAAGATATACGCCACCATACCTCTCTTTCAACACGTATGTAGGGTTATTCCGAGAGGCCATAAAGGGGGGGATTCAGCCACCTCATGGCCGTTCCACCACAAGGACAAAGCGAATAATCGAATATAGTAAAAGCAAACGCCGTCTCAGCCATGCATAGAAAGAAAACTAAGAACACGGGTTGGATCATGCGTGTCCTAGTCGTTGATCTAGGCATTGTACCTGCAGCTGTACCCGCTGCCGCGATTGAACCGGAAAGATCAAGCCATGTCGTGGGGCTTCGAGAGTCCCAACAGACATCCTAGAAGTTGCCAGACCGATAGCGACGTTCACCTCCATCCTACTTGCCCAAGTCAGGTCTCCCAATACTTCATCATCACAACCTTGGGTAGAAAGGCATCATCCATCGAGATAGACAAAGGACTCTCTTTCTCTCTCTCTTTCTCTTTCGCGTATGCTGCGCTCAAAAGTCCGTTGCGGGGGTGATAATGTCGCATGCGAATCCGGCGAGTGAGGCAAATATGGCTACAGCAATACAGGCGGTACAGGCGATACTGCGTAATCAGAAGCGTCCAAGGCCATCGTAGAGATGGTGGCTCAGTCTAATCGTGCCATCATATCCTGCCTCGACATTGGCGTAAAATTGTCAATATCAATCCCACGACTGAGAAGTACTGGCTTTATGTGCGCAGGAACTAGCTTATGATTCAGATGCGGTGCGATTGACATTTCTTTGCAGTATTTGGTCAGTATAGTCCATGCAATCGTTTCCAGTGTCACTCACCGTGTTTGGTAAAGTCGAAAAGTTTGGGTAGGTCTCTCAGTTGACCGCTCGAATGTCGCGAGTCTGGAAGCTTTGTATTTGGATCACGCAGTTCGTCGAAGAAAGCGTGAACCATAGCATCCACGGCACCCAGACGCTCTGTGGGTGTGTATTCCAGCAGCTTTGCTATCAAGTCAAGCGCATTTGCATCGGCCTTCCGGAACACCTTGCTAAATGGGTGGGGCTTGATTTGAGGAAACTTGTGCTCCATATAGTTCGGGTTCATGGTTCGAATCTGCTCTCTGGTGGGTGTTCCGAGAACTTTGATGATCTCCACAAGCTGATCAATGCCGGATTCCCCAGGGAATAAAGGCTGACCCAGCATTAACTCCGCCATCACGCAACCGGTCGACCAGACATCTTATGATGGTCAGAAAAGAGCAGCCCGAGTTTTGGAAGAAGGATTAAATATTTCTTACCTATCTTGGTTGTGTAGTTAGTGGCGCCAAAGATTAATTCTGGCGCTCTGTAGTATCTAGAGCAGATATACGATACGTTGGGTTCATTTTCGACGAGGATCTTAGCGCTTCCGAAGTCGCATAGCTTGAGTATGCCGGTGTTCGGGTCAAGCAAAAGGTTTTGTGGCTTAATGTCACGGTGACAGATACCCTGAGAATGAATGTAGGCCAAGGCTCGGAACAGCTGATAGATATACAGCTTGACCTCGAGGATCGGCATAGTCGTCTTCATCTTGTTGAAGACTCTCGAGGCACGGTAGACTGTCTCAGGCACAAACTCTTGCACAAGGTTTAGATATACCTCGTCCTTCTATTACTTTGTCAGAAACCTGAACCCGTTAAACGATCGGAATGAACTCAATTCTCACACGTTCTCCATTAGAATAGTAAAAGGCCTTCAGATGCACAATGTTGGGGTGTCGCACGATGCGCATGATCTGAAGTTCTCGGTTCTATGCCCAACATTAGCCAATTACTCAACGCAACCAGTGCCAGTGGTCATGAACCCATGACTTACCTTGAACCTCTTGTCTTGAAGCACACGCTTGATGGCAGCATCCTCGCCCGAAGGCGACAATTTCGTCTGGAAGACAACACCGAACGAGCCATTGCCGACGATTTTACACTGTGTATATTGCAGGTCCCTCGTCTCGACAGTGACACCGTCCTGGACCTTTTCACGAACGACTTCTGTACCTTGTCTTTAGTACGGTAGGCTGCGAAAGAGGGGTTATTAATGTGGCTTGAGCTCACCTCCCATGCGGAGTGAAGTGAATGGCGCAGTGGGACGATTCTGCGACATGGTGAAAAGATATCAGCCTTGGATGCACTACGTGGGACACAATCCGAGTCGCCTCTGATGGTTAGAAAACGGGGACGAAGGGCGTCTGAGATGAAGTTGCGGACGCCGTGTTGGGCAATGACCAATAGGTGTGTGGAATCAGTCAACTTGTGCGTGTCTCCGTAGCACTTGATTGACGGATAGGTGTGATTGCAGGGTGGGCCGCTCTATGTGCCTTTCAAGGTGGTGCAGACGAAGGAACAACGAGCCGACCGACAGAGCAGCACTAGGCGCTACAATAAGGAAGAGGAGGAGAGCAGCGTCGGGGTGATACGAAGGCGTGTGGGTAGGCGGCCGAATCGGCAGGCAGGTTGGTTGCCGGGTAAAAAAGGTGTGCACGCACTGGAGGTATTCGTTAGAGAGTAAGCACGTAGACAAGTTCTCTCAGCCGAGGAAACCAACAAACAAACAGAAAGAGAGAGGAGAGAGACACGGCGAGAGAGAGCGAGACAGAAGAATGGACCTTGCTGCAGGACGAAATGTGTGTTGTGCGTAGGTTCGTGGGCAGAAGAGAGGTCAACAAGGAGAAGGTGAGGTAAACGGTAAGAGATTCTGGCGGGGGTTTCAGGGATTGTTTGGGTTGTATGTTTGGAGTGATAGAATGACGAGCGTGACTTTGCGGAAATGACCCGTTAGGTAATGAGATCAGGTCAGGCCGGTCGATCAAGCTAATTGTGAACTGCTTGAATAAGAATCAACGGGGGACGGGACCAAGACCCGGGGTGTGATGTGCTAATTTTTTAACGACGGCACTGTCTCGTAGGTAGTGCCAGGTAGGCCGTAGAGGTCCAGGTAGTGTAGCGCAAGTATCGGAGTAGGCGGTGACCGGGTACTATCCAGGTACTCTTCAGGCGGGCGGCATGCATTCAATTCGCAAAGAGGTACCTACCGGATACCTTCTACAGCAGCGGCTAGATACTACCGTAAATGTGTAGGTCGGTAGTGCGGCTTGCACAGCGAGAGTAGGCAGGTATCCAGGCAGGAAGGCAGACTTCTGGCAGCGAGGAATAATGTGGGTCGAGGGAGGGAGTATAGGCGAGGCTAATCATCGACCAAGGTGGTTCCTGTAGGCAGATAGATTGCTCAGGCAGATCTGGTCGAACGCTGGTTCTCAATGAGCTCTCGTAGCTATTGTATGCGTAGACGAGTGGGGATCGATGTTGCTGGGTGCGGTGTCTGTCTACTGCGTAAGGAGCTGTTGTGGGAGGGCGACGATGGTGGCCGTGACCGCGTATACGCTAGGTATTACACACACAACACACATACAACGCACTCGCATACGTCTCGGGGTAGATAGCAGTAGTAGACATGTGCAGTGGATGTATATGTAAGGCCATATGTAACAGCCAGCCGCCAGCGGTGACTAGGCCGGTACAACTCACCTCTGATGATGACTGATGACGGACAGATTCCCGTACACTTCAAGTTGCTTGCTTGTTATCCTAGGCTCATGCGACGGTTAGCTGACTGGCGGGTGGTTGCAATCGTAGGTATGTGTTAGGCATTGGCAATTGCATCTCGACAGGCCGTGCCATCGAGCGTTGTTGTTGAGGAGCAAAGTAGGTAGAACGCGACGACCAAGACCGCTAAGGTAAACTCGGTTGGTCATCCACCCAACTCACCCACACCGTACACGACGAAGAGACGGGCCAACAAATAACCTGGACCGGATTCTGTGTCGGGTGAAGACCAGGAAAACAGCGGGTGGTAGAGGCTTGATGACGGGATTGAGTAGGTAGCGTACGGTAGGTATACTGAACCATTTGAATTGCTGATTGACTAGGAGAAGGAAGAGAAGGAAACGTGGGGAACAAACGGAGTTTAGAATGAAGTCAGGTACCTTACCTAGGCAGTAGAGCGGTAGATAGACAACGGACAGGCCGACATCAGATTAATAAGTAAAAGGAGAAGAGGTAGAAAGGTGGAAGGTTTGGTCTGAGACAGAAGAGGTGGTAGACAAGACGTGAAAGCCGTCCTGGATGATGAACGAGAAGCGAGGAGGGGTAGACGGAGAGAGAGCGGTAGGTAGGTACAGTCTGCTGGAAGCTTAGGTAGGGTACGTGCTAAGGTAGGGTACGTTGTAGGGGGGGTGCAGGTACCCAGGTACTGGAACGGGCGCTGAAGCCAGGTAAGGTACGGACTACCAGAGGTGAGGTGTAGGTAGGTAGGTAGGTAGGTAGCTGCGAGCCGCGGGCGGGCTTGATGGCCGTGCACGAAGTAGCTACGGTACGTGGGATACAGAGCAGGTACTGCAGCGGCGGGGAGTACCTGCCCTACTCTGGGACGAAGGTACTTTCTACGAACGTGTTTTGCAGGTCAGACGACTAGATTTCGAACTGTAAAAGCAGCGCCATTGGATCACGCCTGCACCGAAGTGGGGCTAGCCTCTGCTCTTGCAGCAGCTCGGTACAGGTGGTCACTACAAGGGCAGGAGCAAACGCGGCACTCAATAACGACACTAGCATGCACACAGGAGTCAATCCCCGTCCGGTCTTTCCTCTCTCTCCCTCTCTCTTTCTCTCTTACATGGCAGCTATAATTGCCGGCATTTGCTGCCTCTAGTAATTGCAACGGTATCCGGAGGCTGATACCTACAGTAGGTAGGGCACGTCGATGTATGTGCGGACATAGGAACTGTCCGCTTACGTTAGGCTACGTGAGTAGCTAAGGTAATCAATCAATCGATCCCACGATTTATACCCGCTCGTAATACGTCCAAGAAAAAGAAAAACTAAACCTCAGGTCTTGAAAACCGGTGTCTTTCCAACAGTCGTGGATTCCGCTTCCCTTCCGTTGCTACTGTATTCATGGGCCCTCCTATCGATATCCAGCAGGTATGGACTGTGATAATCCGAGCCGTCCAGATATTCTCTGAGGAGCAGATATGTAGCCACGTCGGTAGGCACTGTTGTAGGCACCGGCGTGAATTATCGCCAACTCAACGCTCTCTTGCTAGGTCAACGAGTACCTACTATACGTCAACTGCAGGAGGTAGTGAATAGTGACGATAGCTTTCATCATCGAATACCTAGATACTGATTGATGAAATTCAAACCAGCCTGGATTCGATTTGTTCATCCTACCCCGTTCAACCGGCAGCATCGGACCATAATTATCTCTAATACGTTACTACGCAGCGGCATACATGTGAGTTGTGACTCTCAAGTTCAACCAAAC
Organism: Xylariaceae sp. X802; assembly: GCA_028637635.1. Taxonomy (NCBI): domain Eukaryota; kingdom Fungi; phylum Ascomycota; class Sordariomycetes; order Xylariales; family Xylariaceae; species Xylariaceae sp. X802. Next base: position 103,027 of record JAJFDH010000064.1, on the reverse strand, counting down.
TGTTGGCCCGGAATCAATTCAACGTCTATTTTACCGACTTGTCTAAACATTGGAAAACGTCAAGGCTAAACGACACGGGGCGGGCGTTCCTGAGGCAATCAATCCATTCCCAGCTTCAATCACCAGTTTACCAAAAGAAGATGGATAATCCTACACTACATAGTGTCGTATGTAATGTGCAGATGTAGATGCTGTAGGTATGCCGTATTACCTCTCAAGAGTCTAGGTAGATAGATGGTTAGCAGAGACACGCATGGATAGATGCATCCACACCAGCCTGCCCACACTTTAGGTAGCAGTTCTGGTAGCAGGTACCGTATATCGTGGTTATTACTGTAGTAGCCGTATGTGCACTACCACCTACCTACGCTACCTAGGTAAGCATGTAAGTAGGCAGATCTGTCGTGACAGTGATAATGTATTCCGTGTAACTAATGTAGAGATGTGAGGGTAAGCAGTAGGTTCGTACCTCAGATGCCTATTTCTTGCCACTCGAGACCGCAGTCGTGTCAGCCATGTCATCCCTTACCCATCCCTATGGTAGTTAGCCCAAACAAGACGTTGTTGTGCTTTGGCCCAGATAAAGCTATACGACTTAGACAAGTTAGACGTATATTATTGGGTGCTTCCATCCTCTTCTCGCATTGCCTCAGCGTCTCGTAGGGCAGGCCTATAGAGCTATGACTACCTATCTGCCATGGCCGTGTCGTGTCGTAAGAATCTAGGGTCGACGCATAAATCCACGTCCTGTGGTACTTCCCAAACCACAGCCGTTCATCTGCTAGGTAGCAGGAAAGGGGAAAATCCTTCGCCATCTAGTCCCAAGCCACGAGCGTATGAAGCAGCTATAACCACACTACTAAGCACGGTATATTGAACGTATTCACTTACAGCGTTCGGGGGATGAGATGCCACAATAGATGTTGGTGTTCCGCGAGATGGAGCAAGTATTTAAAGGGGGAGCCACACAAAACGAGTTGTGTCAATCAATTCCCAAGGCTTCATTCAGTTGCGAGACAAACGAACTTTGGTGAGTAGAAGAGGTAAATTATCAAAACTGCGATTTCCACAATTGTTTGCTTACCTACCGAACGGGAAACTCGTCGGCTAGGCAGAGCCCACCTAGACATGCAGCGACTGTACAAACGAGTTGTGCGCAGCACTCGGGTTACGGTAAGAGATAGCTAGGTAGATAGGTAGATAATTTACCGGCCAGCAACATATGCTCATCGTCAAAATGTTCGAGTATATACTGGGCAAAAGGTGTGAGGCTCTAAGTTACGTTGTATTCGCAACTCACCGAAAGGAACTGGCCCAACAACTGGGAACGATCGCGATTCTGCTCATACATAGGACTAGATACCTAAGTTATGTGCCTAGGTAAGCATTGGGGTAGAGCGGGTAGACGATTGTTAGCTACCCAGGTGGTAGGCATGAATTTTCAGACCCAGCTCTCCGGGTCCGCTCACAGCTCCAATAACCAATTGCAACGATTTCATTAGTGTCCAAGATTGGGTAGGAACACTCAAATAGGGTGCACTCTCGTCAGCACCTGTGGTAGTTTAGTTTCTCGAGCCCAGTAGGAAGACCAGGAAACCAATAATGCGTGATACTGCAAGACAACAACGTCCAGACAGTACAGAGTAAAGTAGGTATACCCACGCACTTATAGGTGCCTACATCATAACGTGGCCCGGCCCTATATCCAGACGGATAGGCTCCGCGGCGTAGTCCGTAGTTTCCAGCTCAACCCAGTAGTCAGGTGACTGCGTTTTTATGGTTTGTGCTAGGTAGTGTAGCTTACCTATCATAGGTACTGGTACGTGTGTCGCGCACCTTGCAACCTTCGGTTCCCATGTATGTACTCCCTTCCACCAGCTACTAATTGCCCCTTGACAAAGTCACCATTTTTACACTACCATATCTTTTCCAAAGTAAGCTTACGGACGTAGTAAAATATCACCCACTTAGACAGAAATTGCGGGTGTGTTAAGAACGTGCACTTATGTCTAAACCGATAATTAATACCTACCTGGTTTGCAGAGTTGTGTTGTGTGCAATGGGGACTTGGAGATTGATTGCTTCCATTCCGTCTTGGTCCCCACCGTACCGAGTCCGCTCCTCCCCCGGGCTAACTAGCGTAGCCCGTTCTTAACTGACTTACACTAAGCCTTTAGCGAATGAGTACATATTCCGTATCGGGACAACGTCTTAACATTCCGGGCAGCGACATTCCAGTTGTAGATAGGCAACTACCTATAGCGTTTAAGAGGTAGCTTACTCTTAAGATTCTTTTTGGAGGTGATTGACCACATCGCATGTAGTTCTCGGTGGCAAATACCTAACTACCTATCATCCTTATGGTGTTTCGTGAAAACGTTTACTGTGTCGTATGAAAAGCGCATACCTACCGGTAGAAACTGGTAGGAAGTGCGCTCACCACCGGTACTTACTTTGCCACCAAAATTCGGTGTCTGATGACGTACCACCCTTGCCTGCCCCCCGCTTGCCAAGCACCCTGAATCCAGCAACAACCCGGGTTCAATACCTTGATGTGGGTCCTCCGGTCCTGTGTATCGGACTACCTATCCATGCACTAGGTACTTTGGCTGCGGCCAGAATCTTGAATTTGGGATGCCATGGCCGATACTATAAGCACGGTATTCAGCTGCGCTTGAAACTGTATTTCCAACCTACTGAAGTAACTGAACAGCCTATAGCTTTCCAATATCCAGTAAGTTCCTATTGTTGCGCACTGTAGCTGGGGCTTGGCCGTCTCGGTGACTTTGGCCACAGCTAATGTACCTACCCTAGGTACCCTAGACGAATGCAGGTCTGTGAAAACCCATTACGTAACCGTTTTGAGAATCGCATTCATCAACATAACGGTAATTCTGACGGTAGCTCTAGTTACGTACAGACTTCCTCGCAGAGTTCCTGGGATGAACCCGTATGGTCTTGCTGGGATACCCTCTGTACTGCCCGAGAGATGAGGTCAGACTGCATATCGAATTCATGAACAATCCAACCTTCTCCAAATTGGGACTTCACTGTACCCAGTCTTCTGCCCAGTCCTCATTGCTCAAGTGCGCTGCTCAAGTGCGGCCGGCCGCCAGCGGTCACGATACCACATACATAATCGCAGCGACAGTGGCACAGCAGGTCGACGCTACGTTGGTAGTTATGCCTACTATGTATGAACTTATCGTAGACGTATACAATGTGCTTCGTACTCGTGGGCTGTATCTAAGACGACTGTATACCTAGACTTAACTTTTGAGTATAGTCGTACGGGAGTTGGGCGTCGCGGTTTGTCAAATGTTGAGTTCCCGCGTAAATATGGAGCAGGTATGGATGAAGTCTTTGGACAAGGCGAGGCGAATTTGCCCACCCTCGGTAGAAGCTCTCCGGACTGGCAACTTTCAAGACCCTTAGGCTCAGAATTGAAGATGGGTCGGGTAGAACTAAGATCAGACAGGCAGAAGCACGACTAACCAGGACGGCTGCTACGGCAAGAGACCCTGAACGGGCGGAAGAACCCCAGAAGAATATACCTATCTATCCTGAGCTGGGAGTCGACTGGCGTGCCAGTGAAGAGCAATATGCAATTTTATTTTTCTAGACTTCTACCCACCTCGATTTCCTATAGGCTATGGCCTACCCTATATACGGTCTAAGTAAGAAGGTATTCTGTACAAACGGACCTACAGCAACACGTGAAGACTCGGGTTCTACGCTAGGCCCCTTTTACCCATCGCAGGCATCGTCGCCCAATAGGAGAGCGGTTGAAGATTGTCCCAGGGGCACATGTCATCCCCCTACATTTGTATCGGGTTCGCTTACGATGTACAGACGCCCTCGCTTCCCCTGAAAAGGAAAAAGGTACGGACGTACGGACTATCTACAGAGAGAAAGTATCCGTGGAAAGATTCACCACAAAACCGTGAGAAACAGAATCGAGTCCCGCATGATCCTCGAATCTTGACACAAACCACGATGTGCCCTTCCCCCCCCATCGCCGTCGGGCGGCATGTAAGCTGACCCGAGAAATGTTCGGCACTGCCAAGCAGAAGGCAAATAAATAATCGGTAACGGAGCAACTTCGAATTCTACTTGCCCAGACTCCCATCTACCTAACCGACGTACCTCGTGAACATACGACCACAAAGACCCGTTCTCTTGTAATACATTGGCAGCTTACCCACCTGGCGGTCAGGCTACTTGACGGACTTGCAAGAGAGAATAAATAATGCTGCAGCAGCCCCGTTCTTTGAAACCGCTGGTTCACCTGGCATCATTGAGTTCAGGATCTTAAGCCATTCGCTATCCCACCCGATGCGGCCCGAGGAAGAACGCCGTATCTAGCTGTGACAAGCCTCGCGAATGCCGCTTGTTTCTTTCGTCGGTCCCGCACCCCGAGCGTCCACAGCGGTTGATGGGGCCAGCGCTGTCCGTGGCGAAGTCGTATCAGAGGAAAACAAAAGGAGCCCAATGGGATCTTGACCTGGGCTACTGTGGCCCCTTTGGCGAAACTCGCCGGCCACGTGAGCGGCTACTGTTAACTCCCTGCCCGGTGCTGTGGTTGGGACATTCGCATTGCATGTTTTCGGCCAGGCATCGTTGCCCTACGATCTCTATGAGTTTATGGTTTGTAATTGCTAATTAGGCAGATATTCTAATATTTATTCGGCTCGCTCAATTTGCTAGACGCAATAACTAACTCTATAATACTACCCAGGCAGACTGGCCAGCATAACGATAGAATTACCTTCTGCCCACCATCATCGAATATCGAGAGACTGGTATACGACATGGCGATTTAATTTGCAATCAATGGCATGTCGAAGAGCGGCCAAGACACTATCTCACAGGTTTCCTCCGACGAGCAGTATTTTCGGCTTCATGAATGAAGAAGTCAACCAGGCCACGACGATCGCCGACTGTCCGACATTGGTTCGGACCTCGGACCTCATCTGCACGCAGCACGGCAAATCACAGTGTGAGGCTCCCTTCTGAACGCCCAATCCTACAGGACGGCATAATACATGGATGGGATGCTAGGTGGCCAGTCACACCCTACACTTACAGGCCACCCAAAGGCCACCCAGGCACGCCGCACCCCCTTTTCCCTTTTCCCTTTTCCCCGAGAAATCCCCCCTCGCGCATACTGGCCGCCTGTACCCGAAGCCCCTGCCCCGTGGAGCGGCCCGGAAAAGCTAATCCTTTCCATCTGGAATTTTAAAGGGCAGTATGGATTCTGTGGACAATGGAAGTCGGTGCTGAGTGCTTAACCTTCCAGGTTGGGTAGGATCCAGGAAACGAAAAGCAGAAGTATCTCAGTTGCACCGAAGGTGGCGACACAGTTTCGGATCGCTTTGCCATTCGTCGTCTGGTTTACGGTATTACCACCTACCTACCTAAACTCCCAGGGCCAGCATGGAGCTGGAGCATGTCGCTACAGGTGTAATCATACGGATATTTTGGCGAGCTCGCCCCTAAGTCAACCTGTCAAGGATCTGCATCAGCATCTCATTATCGGGGGGGTTCAACTGACCAGTAGCCGCACGAATCCCTTCAGATCTCTCGATTCCTCGAACCGGATATGCTGGATAATACCCTCCTATCTCGCCCAATACCCGGCGCAGTGCGGATCAACCCGGCTACTGCATAGCACGAGAATGACGCCACAGCGTTGCGTGCGAGTGGGAAGCCCTAAATTTCAATTTTCAATATATCTCGGCTTCCGTCTATTTTCGGAACGGACGAGGTACATAGCCAAGTGGATTGTGAACCTACATAAAAATGATACCGCCCTAAGATGGTCTGACGGTTGACCGGTACTTCCTTAGATATCTCCTGTCTTAACGTCCTGTCGAGGCTCGAGACGGTACAGTTTCAGCGTTTCGTACGGCACCGGCACTATCTAGCTTTGAATTTGCCGTCGATATCCCCTTGGGTTCATTCGCAGAAGATGAAATCCAGGAGCATCATCTCGGGTACCGCGGTTCCATGGTTTCTAATTGGGCCTAAATGTGCTCATTTTTGTACTCAAAGGATTACAAACAGATTCGGTCGGCTCGTCATGCAGGCTGTTTGGTGTAGTCACCTCTATGATTTTCCATTTCCAGTTTCCACTCCAGGATCGGCTTAATTGCCAGCTCAGTGAAGCCCAGGTTCAACAGTAGACTTTTCCATGGACCACGCTCGCAGGGCGAGCCTGCGAGGCCAAATTGAAACGCAGCACGGCTTCCCATACTTTAACTAATTCTGATAACATTAACGTCTAGCAGGCCGGCAATTGTCTTCAGAAATCTCGACCTCTTTGGCATCCATAGCTTACAAGCGGCACGATTCCACGAAAGGAGATGATGGGAACGGTAGCTTACGACGGCCCTGGCTTTGACATCGATCGGCGTGCGACATTGTAACACTCCAAGACTATAATTCGTGCAAATCAATCACAACCTTAAACCTGATTTCCGGCTTAAATGCCCCGTGGACGTTTTTCCATTATTCTGCAACGCCAATCAGGGAGGCCTCGTTCTATCCTCACCTTAACTAAGGTGTTTCAGTTTAACCAAAGAGGCTTGCTCGTGAAGACTAGGAAACAGTCAGTTCTTGATCCTTATTCCTTTTCGATCAAAGTTCCACCTAATATATTTTCTTCTTCACTTGTCTCGGTACCCCTGAGAAAGGGGCACACATACCTGCGACGCGGCGAGGCTATGCTATCTGCTATCTTCAGAAGTGGGCGGGCCATCCCGATTCCCAGGTCTTCGACGAGGAGCTTAGGATGTTTAGGCGGGGTAGCTAAGAGCTTGACTGGGACGAATCAGCAGCAGGGGATTCGCTCACCATCACGATCGAACATCCTGCGAGGAATTACGGCGGCTAACCCACCTGTTCGGGAATGCAAACATCACAGTCAGATGACGACACACCGGCGCAACCGCCAGGGCTCTACGTGCAAGACCCTGGAATCTATATTCCATCTTACGTTGTATACACTAGGTAGCTATCTGTCGCCGATGTCACCTCGCCGGCGTTACGATTTACTACTCTTGAACAAGGGGTGAAGCTGGTTAGTTACTTGCTACATGTGTAAGGGAATGACCCCTATTTCTGTACAAGGGTCAAAAGCATGCAAGGCCGCACGCACATCCACAGAAGACTCAAGAGCCGGTCCAATATGCCCAAATGATATCAACTCCAAGGCCAGACTCGTCGTCTGTTAGAAGTGTAATGCTGCTTAGTGCTCCCTCAGTGTAGATCTGTGAGAGGATTTGAGTTGGCTTATGGCAAGGGAGATCAGTTCCCGGGATGGACCGGTGATTTTTCGTTTGCCCCTTTGGCTTTCTTACCACCCAGGTTTCCTGATTGAGCCACATGCATACAACATGGAATCCTACTTATTCGTCTCAATGGAAGCTTGCAGCCCAAAATTGCCCGTTGGGAAGTGGACTTGATCCCAAGCATGTGGACGTAGCTGAGGACACAGGCACCGTGCAGTACGTCAAGGGGCGTCCGTATACTAAGTGGCCAGTCTTCCTGGATTGCTCAAGCGTCCGTTCGGTTCCCGACATTTCTGCCCTCCTGCATTCCTCAGCAGCAATGCATATGGTCTACCCAAGTCGGTCCACACGGCCGGGACGCACAATCCGGACGCTGCCTCGTTCGCTGGAGACAATTTCCCCGGCGGCCTATGTGGTTCTGGTTTTGCTGCTTGCAGAAGCCCTCCGTAGCTCTCGTCACTTCGCTCCAGTACTGGTCTGGCACGTGTCGTTCTATACATTGACATTGGGCGCAACGGACGCATGTGTGCTGCATGCAGATCAGTCGATACTGGCTTGGATAGGACAGGATGCTGGCATCGTGGCCCCCTGCTTGCAGCGCATGGACAGGCGTGTAGATGCAACCCTTGTTTGTGTCCTTTTTTCCCGCTCCCTACTGTACAGTAGCTATCTCATATGCAAATAATATTGGGCTGCTCTTATCGCCGGGCGAAGAAACAGAATCCAAGCCCCTGCCAAGTTGTTACGCTCAGTAGACTTGGATTCATGGATTGATCGTCGTATTCATATGGAGCAGCACGTTTCAATAGTGCTCGGCATATATGGAGTGGTAGCAGTAGAGGGAGACGGGTATTTCTTACTCGTCTACGGGCCTCCCTCTTGTATGTACGATCGGTCCATCGGGGTGGCAGATCCGGCTGGGAGTCGAAATGTTGGTAGCAATCTCCCTCCCTCGCCAAGGAGCATGGAGCAATATTAATGTACTCGGGAGTAAAAATATGCACGCCCTTTCTTTCTCTTTACCTGTCTGAGGTCTTGCTGCTCGCAGTTTCGGATATGCTTACTACTAGGTAATAAGTAATATATCTAGTATTGACCGGTGAGTGTACGTCCAATGTGTCTTCCAAACGGTCCTTCTTTCGTTAACCTCACGACGTAAACGTTCTATTCTTGGAGCGTTCCTGGTTCCGATAATGTTGTCGATACCAGACCGTGCTTGTTATGTTACCGGGAAATTGGGACAACGTAACGCTTCACTTTAGTATTTTGCGGTTCTAAATCCTGATTTAAGTTTAACCCAAACGACTGGGCCGCTTTCATATTTGCTACCAATACTTTGCAATATCTCAAGGAGTCGTTGCGAATTTATACTTCTTCGATATCAGGCTCGATATCGTGACGCCCATCGTCAGATAGTAGTTGAGAGTGACCTATACATATTGGCGAGGCTATTACCGGCAAACTATATACCAGAATTGGGCGAGAACACTATAAATAGGATTAGATGTCTTTTGACGTAGTTTAAGGCTCGAGCTAGGTATTGGCCAGGACGTATGGATAATAATATTGTCGACCAGTAGCTTTCTGAGGCACATATTGTGTTGGCGTAATAGTATGTAACTTACAATCACGAGAAGACCTCGAGTTGGCTTTGTCGGAATCAGATTCAGTATTGATAAACACGATCTACGCAGCTGCTGTATCAGCACTCATTTATCATTTGTAAGCAGGATAGACTATGGAAAATTCCATTTGCCGGATGTGAAGAGAAGAAGAGGATGTCTGTCTTCTGAGTCTATAACAGTGGAACTTTGCGAACAATGACAAGAGCGATGTCAGGTGGCGGATGAGCGGCACCAGCTGTCAGGCCCGCAAAAGACGCCCATGTCAATTCGAGTCCCTCCGTCCAATCAAGAAACGCTCTTCCAAACACAAGATTGTGCTCATAAATTCGCATTTTTTGCCCGGGTTCGTCCGAAAGGGGGAGGCAGAGAAGATAAATAAAATAAAAGCGGCCAGGAAAAGGTCGCGATAACAACATGGGCGAAGAAGATACAGAAATCGAGTATCTGTCTGTGGGCGCCAACAGACATACCGCGGTGGCGGACTGGAGTCAAGATGGATTGGTAGCTTTCGGCGCTGACTCCAATATCGCCCTGTGGCGGCCGCATGTATGTATCAACGAGGTGCCGCATCAGTTAGAGCTACAAAGGGACAAAAAGACTCGACCGTACCGAGAACCGATACTAATACTTCTCATGGGGAATACAACAGGACTCACGACCAAGGGGTGTCACAAGTCTATTGTCTGGCCACACGGACGCCGTGAAAGCCGTCAAGTTTCTTCCTAGGGTTGAAGGCAATGGCGCGCAGCAGACATTCCTACTCAGTGGCGCCGACGACCACTGTCTGAAGATATGGGCTCTCGCGTCCGACGGCGTTGCGAGCTGCATCCAGACAGCCCAGGAGCACACCGCGGCTATCAACTGTATAGCTGTCTTATATAAACGAGGAGAAAGAAGCTCTACTACCATATTGGCCACGGGTGCCGCCGACGCCACCATAAAGATATGGGTCTTCGACGGGAAAGAAGCCCGGGTACAGCAGACGATTCACCCGAAACCTAAGTTCTTCCCCTTAGCGATAGCCCTGAGCACGCTGGGCGAAGGCGGCAGCGAAGGCGAGGCCCTCGTCCTCGCCGCGGCGGGGACGAGAGATATCGTTCAGGTCTTCGTCGCCGAATCCGCCACGAACCCCGAGTTTCAGTTTCAGGCAACGTTGACGGGACACGAGGGCTGGATCCGATCTTTGGATTTCGCGTGGGAGAAGGAGGATGGCATGGATTCTGACCTGTTACTGGCGTCTGCGAGTCAGGACAAATACATACGTCTATGGCGACTGCACAAAGGCAAGGAGCTGCCCGCCGCGACAGCGAACGGCGCAGACCCGTCACTAGGCGCATATCTACCGGGGAAGTCCCCATCGAACAAGGCACACCGACTCAAAGCCGCTGAAAAAGATTTCAGCATCACGTTCGAAGCATTGCTCCTCGGCCACGACGACTGGATATACAGCGCAAAGTGGCATTTTAGTTCAGCCACGGGAGGACTGCAGCTCCTGTCGACATCGGCGGACAATACGCTAGCTATATGGGAAGCAGATCCGTCATCTGGCATCTGGGTGACGAATGTCCGGCTGGGTGAGATCAGCAGAGAGAAGGGTGCTACAACGGCCACGGGCAGCACAGGCGGGTTTTGGACGGGCCTCTGGTCACCGGACGGCAAATCGGTGACTTGTCTCGGGCGGACCGGGAGCTGGAGAGTATGGGATTACAACGACGAACAGGGCCAATGGACGCCCCAGATCGGCATCAGTGGACACACCAGGGCTGTGACGGGCATAGCCTGGGCCAAGAACGGAGACTACCTCCTTTCTACGAGCGCCGACCAGACAACACGGCTACATGCGATCTGGAAGGAAAAGTTTACCTGGCATGAGATGGCGCGCCCACAGATCCATGGGTACGACTTAAACTGCATCGACTCACTTGGCGACTCACGGTTCGTAGCGGGCGCAGATGAGAAATTAATGCGTGTTTTTGACGAACCTAAAGCCGTCGCCAGACTGCTGAACCGACTAAGCGGGATCGGCAGTGCCGTGGCCGCCGACGCCATGCCGGACGCGGCGAACATGCCGGTGCTAGGCCTCTCGAACAAAGCCGTCGAAGCGGTAGATGACAACGCCGAGCTCGAAACTGTCGCAAACGCAGACAACATGGACCGCGAGGCGCTGGATCCAGGGACGACGGTGCGCAGGTCGGCCCTCGAGATCGACCATCCGCCCCTGGAGGACAGCCTCTCGCGGCACACGTTATGGCCCGAGACGGAGAAGCTGTACGGGCATGGCTACGAGATCTCATGCCTGGCCGTAAGCCACGCCGGGGACCTCATTGCGAGCGCGTGCAAAGCGAGCTCCGTCAACCACGCCGTGATCCGGCTCTTCGAGACGCGGAAGTGGACCGAGATCAAGTCGCCCCTGACAGCCCACTCGCTAACAGCGACACGCCTGCGCTTCTCTCCCGACGACCGGTATCTGCTGAGTGTCGGACGAGACCGTCAATGGGCTGTATTCGAGCGACAACGGGACACAAATGAGGGAGAACACAAAGAACACGGAGAAGGCGAGGAAAGTAACAATCGTCAAGATACGCCACAACCGAACTACAGACTGCTACAAGCCAATCCAAAGGGGCACACGCGCATGGTCCTCGACGCGGCCTGGGCGCCGTCCCCATCGAATGTGGATGCGCCGCCGGTCTTTGCCGTATTCGCCACGGCGGGCCGGGACAAGGCCGTCAAGATCTGGCGCCGGGAGGAACCGGGGACGGGAATCACGTGTGCGACTACGATTCAGGAGACCCATCCCGTAACGGCCATCGACTTCCGGCCGCAGCCGGACCGGGACGGGCGGTTCGTGTTGGCTGTCGGGACCGAGGCGGGCAAGATCTCGATTTATACACTCGACCCGACTTCTCTGGCTGTCTTGTCTAACTTTGTGCTGGGACCTGAGTATGTTGAATAACCCCTTTCCCATGAACGACCCCCATCACTATTTTTCCTTTCTTCCCTTTTTACTTTTCCTGTTTTATTCGACGTTGTCATATTCGCGGTAATCGACAATCTGAATATTCAAACTAACAATAATCCATCCAGTCTCTGCCTAGCAAAACCAGTGCTGCAACTAGCATGGAGACCACGGGCGGACTCAGGTGAACTGGCCGTTGCGGGAGACGATGGTTCGCTTCGAGTATATCGGATTGCAGGGCAAGGGAGCTGAAAAGAAAACAAGGTAAAAAAAAGGTAAAAAAAAAGGTAAAAAGTCTTTGGGATTCGGCCATATCTGTATCGTATTGTCTAGTTCTTAACTCATACGGAACGAGACAAAAAGAAGAACGTGTCAGCGTCAATCAACTTTCCCAAGCATTCTTGGCTTTTTTTTCTCTTGCGTGAATCGGCGGACACTCATCTATCTCATCTAGTCCGGCATATATGATATATCATGCTTTAACGTGCCCGTCTCTCATCTTCTAACTCATGATCTGCTGCGGCATCTCGGAACCAAGGACGTCTTCGCCAGTGCCTTCTTCTTTGACACTGATTAAACATTAATAATATATGAAAACATGGAAAGCCGGAATTCCCCCTTTTGCCTCTTTGACTGGGGGGAGCCAAAACAGGCAATCCTGGACGCCCAACTTGCCAAGTACGTAGTCATTTTATTTTTCGGTGCGTTCTTATTTTTCGGTGCGTTCAGCCGTCTCTTCATAATTCGCGGAGGATCCCCGTGGCGGTAGAAATAGGGGCTTGGGTAGGGTCAACGGACTCGAGGGAGAGCGAGAGGGCGCTCTTAGCGGCCGCGACGACGTTAGACGAGCCGAAGACGCCGCTGCTCTCCCCGCCGCTCACGTAGAACCAGGCGCGGTTGATGATGAAGAGGATGTGCTGCGGCAGGTACAGGATGGTGGCAATGGAGCCCATGGCGGAGAGGAGGAACACGACGGACCCTGTTGACTATGGTGAGAAACGTTATATCGACGGCGCGTATAGAAATTGAGGAGGGAAAAAGGGGGTGCGGGATCTGGCGAAACGGGAGTATCCGTCCCGCAGGGTCCAGCCAGGAAACAAAGGGTCCCTAGGGCCAGAGGCTTCGAGAGAAACGGGCCATACGAGAGACAATGTCGCGTCAGGAACAAAACAGGCATGACGTACAGAAGATGAATTTCTCAGTGGGCGTAAACATATATACGCCGAAAGTGACTTCGATCTGGTACTGCTTAAGCGCAAGCCGGCGGCCGAAGCGCTGCAGAAGCGGCAGGTTCTCGGGCTGTTGGGTCTGATACTCCATGGCGGAATGCGTTCGTCGTGTCTTTCCGCGCGTTTCTTCTCTGGGTTGCCGTCCGACTGAGGCAGCGGGGCTGGATACGCGATTCGCGGTGGGGATGTGTAAGTGGTTCAAATGTGCGGTTTGTTTGTTGTGACGTCTGTCGGCTCAACTTTTATCTACCTTGCGCCTGGGGATGTCTCAGTAGGCAAGCTGCGGCTGTGCCGAAATCAATGCTAAGGGAGACCGATGGAGACTAGAGGCTGGAAACTATTGCGAACGCGAATGCTGAAAACCAAGCAATTACCTGGGTATGTAGTGTATTATCAAAGCTCGTGGGGGAAAAGGGGTCGAGGTTGAAGTTTGCAAGCATTTGCCCGCAAGCGCGGATACTGGTAGCTAGCAGCAAGGGACGTGAGGTGTACCGGTACCTACCTACATCGTGGTTACCAGGCACAGACCCGTGGACATCGGTGTGCAGCTGAAACCACGCCCTGCAAGTTAACGCAACACCCGCTATTTCTTAGTCATTTAGCGACCTTCTAGCGGATGCTAAGCCACTACCTAATCCACGGTTTAAGCCTACGAAATCCGGGCGGCGCTAGTGTCCGTACTAGCTTGTATCATGTTAAGCCCAGGCAGGCCCCATTGCGTGGCCTAGTCCACGCTGCTCGGCCACTCCACCTAATTCACAGGAGGTCGCCCCTATTCATCGACTTGTTCGGGAGGTATGGCCGAGCAGTTCTGTAAACACCACGTGGTGCACGGGAGGCCACGTATAATATCATATCCCCGGGTCACGGGTGTGATGTGACTCGTGAGCCGATATGAACTTCGAGCGAGTGCAGACTGCAATAAGATCCGGAACGACGAAGGTCGGCCACGAAAGGATTGCTGACCTTTCGCTGGTTGGAACACCGTGTAAGCCACGGCTTTAACACAGGTGTCATGACCCCCTGATCCCATTGTACATTGTAATTACAGCGGCATGATCCCCGAAAGCCGCTATTATCAGAAGTGCACAAGCGTCTTAATGTAAACCCGTGGACGGGAAAACAACAGCTCCAACCACTCATCATGCAAATCATAACAAAATCTATCTGCATACTGTCGTTCTCCTGTGAAAAACAACCAGGCTAACAAGAGCAATTGAAGACGAACCCCAATACGTCCGTACTAAGCAACAGAAATAAAAATCTCGCAACTTTCAATCCCTCGCCGATGTAAATAGCAAAGAATTCATCCCAATAGCAACACCACGATAGCTACCAGCAGCTACATATCCACCACAACCCAAAAAGTCTAAACCGTAACCATAACCACCAGTCCACCCATCCACCAACCACCCAGTCCCATATACCCAAACAAAAAGAAAAATGTCAAAGATTCTCACAACCTTCCTAAGCACATGTAAACGAACCCTGAAAGCCAACCATGTATTACCACCCAGACTCCCACAACCGGCCCTCCATCCGAGGAAAGGCGCCCCAAGCTTCAGCACAACAAACAACCCACCGCTCCAAAAGACACTAAGCAGCAAGAATTTCCCGCCGCGCCCAAAGCCGCCACCAGAAGACGAGATCGAAGAGTCGTTTCTCAAAGGCAGCGGGCCAGGAGGCCAGAAGATAGTACCTAGCAATCCCTCCCTTCCCCGTCGTCGTATCTACCTACCAACAAACCAACCAAACTAACGCTCAATCAAAACCCACCCCAGAACAAAACAAACTCAGCAGTACAACTAAAGCACCTACCAACGGGCCTGGTAATAAAATGCCAAGCGACCCGCTCCCGAAGCCAGAACCGCACCATAGCCCGCCAATTGCTGGCCGACAAGCTCGACGACATGACCCGCGGCAGCGAGAGCCGGTCCGCCGTCGTCGGCGAGGTCAAGCGCAAGAAGAGGGCCAGCGCCGCGAAGAAGAGTCGGAGGAAATACCGTAAGCTCGAGGAGGAGAAGGCCGCGGGGGAGGCCGCCGAGCCATGGGACGACGATGACGATCCTGTTCTCGACGATGCGCCGCAGGAGAAGGAACAGGAAAGAGACCCAGAATGGGACAGAGATGGCGATGCTGCCGATAGAGAAGTACGTGATAGAAAATAACAGTTAGCAAAGCGTGACTACCAAACCGCAAACCACAAGGCTCAGCCTCTACATCTACAACTCTCTACCAATGCCTTAATTGCCTGGGAAGATCGTGTGCTGGATCGGATCGGCTGGATAAATGTCCACTCTATCACGACGGGGTGGTAGAGCGGCTCAGGTGCTTCCATTGGATTACGACTGAAAACTTCACATTACGCACGCCAGCCACTAGAAACATGAAGATATATGATCAACCTAGGCTGGGTTTGTCTACTCCATCCCGTGCAAAAATATGGAAAGCCTCCTAAAAGTAGCACGTCATACTCTCTTCATTTTTTGTCTCCAGCCCTATCTTCTTCGTCTCTCTACCATACTATAACTCTTTTGTAATGTGAGGCCCATTCAGGATACGTTCACAAAGGTAGGAGCTTAGTCGACGGTGAGTGTTCTCGAAGCGCCGGCGAGCTCGTGAAAGGCGGCTATACATTTTGCGTTGTAATACCTGATTGGATAGAAGAGTCAGTCGCTGGTTTGGCTGTTGAAACATGCTGCCCGATATACGTGTGCGTACCTTAGAAGCACTTGCGGTGTACGATCGAAGGACCGCTCTCGTCGTACTCTTGTTTAGAGATCCACATCTGCTGGAAGGTAGATAGAGAAGCCAAGATGGAACCACCAATCCACACAGAGTACTTCCGCTCGGGGGGAGCAATGATTCTGACTTTCATCGAAGATGGAGCCAGAGCGGTGATCTCCTTTTGCATACGGTCCGAGAGACCAGGGTACATGGTGGTACCACCAGACTATTAATATCCATTAGCATACGGTTCGACTCGTCTAGCCGCGTGAAAAACATACCATGACAATGTTTCCGTACAGATCCTTTCTGACGTCGACATCGCACTTCATGATGGAGTTGAATGTGGTGACGTGGATGCCACCGCTCTCAAGGCCAAGAACAGAGGGCTGGAACAGAGCCTCGGGTGCACGGAACCGCTCGTTGCCAATGGTGATAACCTGACCGTCAGGCAGCTCATATGACTTCTCCAAGCTAGAGCTCTGAGCAGCAGTCTGTATTTCCTGCTCGAAGTCAAGAGCAACGTAGCAGAGCTTCTCCTTAATGTCACGAACAATTTCACGCTCGGCAGTGGTGGAGAAAGTGTAGCCACGCTCGGCCAAGATCTTCATGAGGTAATCAGTCAAGTCACGGCCAGCCATGTCAACACGGGCAATGGCGTGAGGGAGAGCGAAACCCTCGTAAATAGGGACGACGTGGGTGACACCGTCACCAGAGTCAAGTACGATACCGGTAGTACGACCAGAGGCGTACAGAGATAGGACGGCTTGAATGGAGACGTAGAAAGCGGGGGCGTTGAAGGTCTCGAAGACGATCTGGGTCATCTTCTCACGGTTGGACTTGGGGTTAATGGGGGCCTCGGTGAGCAGAACAGGATGCTCCTCGGGCGCCACACGCAGCTCGTTGTAGAAGGTGTGGTGCCAGATCTTTTCCATATCATCCCAGTTGGTGACGACACCGTGCTCAATAGGATAGCGCAGAGTTAGGATACCACGCTTAGACTGGGCCTCATCACCGACGTAGGAGTCCTTCTGACCCATACCGATCATGATACTGAGAGCGGGCAATGAGCAGACGTCCAGATTTGCAAATGCAGCGGTCTACCAACCGCGGAACATGTACTTACCCATGATGACGGGGACGACCAACGATGGACGCTGTGCATAGTAGTTAGACGAAGAATCGGTCGAGGGACGAGCCGCAGCTGGGCAGGGACAAGCGGGGCCGGAGTTGGGCAAGGCTACATAGGGGGAGACTTACGGAAAACAGCCCGGGGAGCATCATCACCGGCGAAACCGGCCTTGCACATACCCGAACTGGAGCTCTAGTTAGCTTTGTAGACATTCAGGGCTATTTTCTTCGGAGCCAGCAATAGGGCTTGGTGGGCAGTCGTGAGTGATGGTCGGGATTCCGCCCGAAGCTCGCAGAGGACATAGGGGGCCGAGATGCGGTGAAGGGTTCGAGAGCGGGATCCTTACCCATTGTCGATAACGAGAGCAGCGACTTCCTCTGTGATGAAGACACAAATCAGCTATTCGGTCTCGGATAGGGAGGGCGAGGATGTGAGGAGGACACGCAAAGCGGAGAATTGGCAGATCAACCGGGAGGAGCTGTACTCACCCTCCATTGCGATTACGTAGGTGACGAAGAAACGACTAGTAGAAGAAAAGACTAGAAATTGTTGGTAAAATGCTCAGGCGATATCGAAACCGACAGAGCTATACAGGAAAGAGATGGGCGGGTGATGGTTGTAGTTGTGGTGGTGTTGGTGTCCCGATGGGGTGGAATACGCAAGCGACGAGAAGGACGAAGGATGTGGAAGATTGAATTCCAGGAGTTGTGTCGGGTCAACGAGATAATGTGGTTGGTTAGTGGACGGGGGGAGCAGACTAGAAAAGGAGGGAAGTTGGGAACGAGGACTGGGTGAACCACGCTAAGCGGCAGCGACAGCGGCCTGCCAGCTGTTGTCGGCCGACGAGTGCTCCTGCTATACGCCAAAGAGATAAGAACTGTGGGGCGACCGAAGCGGCGGGGCTGAAGGGGCGGGGGAAGAAATAAAGACGGCCGATGGTAGGCTGAGCCGCTGGCAGTTCGCTGGCAGCTTTGCTGGGGTTCTTGTCTCCGGTCTTCTGGCAGGTACGAAGGTACGAAGTACGTGCTATGGCAGGCAGTCAGTTGCCCAACTCCTCAGGCTTTGTTCCTGTCGTTGTGCCTGCTCTTTCTCTTTCACCATCACGGGTATTTATCAGCACAGGATGCGCGCAACATTTGACTGCCTAAAAGGACTTCACTTATTACACCTGAGATGCCGGCGCATCCATTCGCTGGTGCCCGCTAAATTGCAGCCTGCCAACAACTACCTACGCAATGTGTGTAGCAGGCAGCCATATTATGTAGGTACACTAATGTGTTGCAACTCGACTTCTCTGGTACCGAGAGGGAGGTAACTATGGGTGTTTAATGGCAAAAAATGTGCGGACGAGTTGCCTTCTACCTACTAATACGTCCGTAGGTTTAGCGTAGTCGCTGCTTTTGTTCAGTGGCTCAACCAGCGCTCAGTCAGCTGACTGCCGAGAAATTGGAATTTATGCACAGGCTGTGCAAATGTAAACGGTCTTTCACATAGTTACTGGTAGTCCGTACTGTACGAAGTACTTCTCCATACTATGATCCCAGTCCGTACTTGTGTGTCCGTTTGTTACGGTTCGATATATGCAAATGCGAGCAGCGCTTGGCGGCTTGCATAAAATCAGGGGCGCCGTCCGGCCAACTTCTGGGTAAAAGCGGCGCGACTCAGGAAAAGCGCTAATTGCGCTACAACGACGTAAAACATACCAGTAACTAGGTATCATAAAGGTTCCTAAAATATCCAGCTATTGCGGCTGCCTCGCTAGGTACCCACTTGTCAACTACCGAGCCTACACCACACGTGTATAAGTAGGTAGGTACGTGTACCTATGATCTCGCGATAGAGTCGTTGGCTCGTTGTGTGCTTGCATGATAAGTACCTCAGCCTAAGTACTTGCAACGTACCAGTAGTAGTATCTAGACACTCGTCTGGATTACCTACCTGCTCTTTCACACTACCTACCGTATTGCACCCACCAGTCGGACATACCCACCGGTCGGACAGGAAACACCATACAAATTGGCCAAAAGTCACCAAGTTCACTTACACCGACCGGCCCAATTTACAAGGAAAAACACAAACCAAATGCAGTATACTATCATTTATACCTGCGGCTATTGTATTCAGGTCTCGCAGAAACCATAGTAGCCCTATTCGTGGATAAATAACCGTACAACTCTGCTGAACCGAGCGGATCTATGCTCGTGCACTAGCAGTGTGGCCCGTTTGTATGAGACTTCATGGGATTTCCCGAGCGATCAGGGTGTGCAAAACACAACATTGATCGAAAACGCTCACAACCAAGATACGATACACCTGTACGTTCCTGTATTGAAGCCCGGTTACAGCTCATTTTTAGCATCTTTCATGGTGGAGTTATTATTAGTGATATACGGGATATTGCCCATACAATTTGTATGGGAACTGACCCGGACGGTTATAAGCTTATATCTCAACAAATGCAGCTAGTACGACCTCTATGGGCCTGAATATAACAGGCACAGGTGTAAATAACAGTATACCGCATTTGGTTTGTGTTTTTCCCTCATAAATTGGGCCGGTTGCTGTAAGTGAAGTTGGCCACTTTGTATGTAAAAAGTGTCCGATTTGGGGGTATGTCCGACTGGTGGGTGCAATACGGTACCATAAGCTTACCTTGTCTTGGACTGTCGTAAACGCCTCCACCCATCCTCTCCCTCAACCACTCACCTGTCTTGTTCGCTCGTCCAGCCAAGAATGGTTACGTAGCGTAGAGCAAAAGGTGCGTCCACTGCCTCAAAGAAAGAGCCTAAGGCGAGACTGAAATCGCCTTCAATTTTGCACGAGCATTTTTGCACAACTGCCTAGATATGAGGAGGCGTGCAGTCTGTAGGTGTTATTATGTCCGCAACTTATATCCGCCGTAAAATGCCTATCTGCATATGGGTTTGATGACTCTAACAGACAATCCGATCAGCTACGACTCGGGGCCATTCTGTTGGTCCGTAACATAAGCTGAAAGAATTATACCATTTCAAGCATATTAATCATCTCCAGAACTAGAAAAATCATCATCATCGAAAAGCTCAGATTCTGGCTCCGAGTCATCCGTAACCGTCTTGCCATCTTCGTCCCAAGCCACATCATTTTCCAGAATCATAGTCTTGCCGGTCAAGACATCCAACGATTGTGTTTCGAAGTTTGGAAGTGAATGAGTCAAGAACCTCACGGTTTTAGGGGACGCCATTCGGGCTGCGAGAGCTTGCGCTTGTTCCTGTAGGTCGGCCTTTAGTTGAAGTAGTCCTCCGACCGGGGAACCGCATCGTTTCGAGTGAGCCGCCGACATTGTCCACGGCTGGTTCGTAATCAGACTCAGGTTGATTATCACGACGCTCAAGTGTAGACTGTCATCAGGATCTCGGGGTTTCAAAACATCGGGGCAGATGCTTCGCATGCGTAGGTGAAGGGTTTTAAGAGTACGAAGAAGAGCACCAATAGCGGGGCAGATATGTACGCACTTCCCGTGCTCCCCTGACGAGTTCAGAAAGCTCACAGGGATGTCTAGCACTAGCACGCTCAGATTGCTCATCGAGAGAAATCCTTGTATCGTAGACAGAGATATATAGTCCTCGGGATTGTGGATGGCGTCAGGAGACCAAGAGCTCCTGGCTCGTATGCGCAAGGTACGCAACCTGCGAGACTGTTGGGCTAGAACGGCAAGCTGGGCGACATCATCATTTAGGACATTCGTCCAGGACTTGACAGGAATATCATTGGCAATTTCATTCGAGGTACTCGCATCCGAAGCATTCGACTCCTGGGCGGTTAGTTGAGTTTTGAGCGCGGAGCAGGAGGAATGGTGATATCCCCCAAGGTCAAGGTCTAGGGTTTCCAAGTTGCGTCTAAGAGAGAACCTTTGGATAGCCCCGGAGGCGACCAGACTCCGAAGCGTCTCTTGAGAGAGCGCAATGCATTTGAGGCACGCAGGAAGAGCGAATTCCAGCCACTGCTTGCAGATCGTAAGGCGGCCCAAATCCTCGCTGAAAAAAGATGAGCCAATATAATCAAATATTTGTGCTAGAGTCTCAGGAGGTAATCGTAGAAGCGACATTGCGAATAGCAAGCAACATGGCTGTGACCAGCCGATGCGGTAGGGAAAGTGGTGTATATCAAGAGCGACAGCGACACCTGGGGTACTGCGCTGTTGATTGACGATGGAAAGCAAAACTTCGGGCCTGACCAGCCGGCTGTTTTATAGGCATGAAGTTTTAAGGTCACAATCAAGGATGCTTATTCTTCGTTACAGACTGAGGCCCCCGACGGGTGCAAACATGTCTTTGGGTACCGGGGTATGTATTGGTCTAAATAACTGTTGACAGGCGTTTTCCGTAAGAGGGATTCTCACCAGCAGTTTGCAGCCACAGGCAGATGGCATTACCATCACAAACCAGCCAATCAGCATGCTGGAATAATTACCAAATTTGGAAGGTGACCATGCCTAAATAGGCTAAGCTCCAAAAAGTCACCCTTTGGCAGATCGCATCTCACTCAACATCCTTCCTCGCCCTTCAGCGGCGTGGAGAATGTAGAGGTACCGGCATGGCCACGACTGAATTCTACTCGGGTGTCAGAATTGAAATAGGTAAAGTAGGTTGCAAGAGGTGAGGAGTGGAAGATTACGGCTAGACTAAAATTTTGGTTGCAGCAATATAGATTGTTGCCTGCCTGCCAACCGCACTCGTTGCATCATGGGTAGGCTGTTGGCTTCGCGTGACTAACGGTGCAGATGGTTTTGCGAGTGCGTAGCCATTGTTGCATCGTTCGAAATATTGGTGCCAAGGGAACTGGGATAATGCAGGAAAGAGAAGCTGGGTCTTATTTGAAAGATCTTTGATTGTGAATTTGATCCGAGGTGAAGTAGTGTTTGTCCTCCGTCCTGAGATGCAACAGGGGTGGCTGTCTCTAATAGATTATGCTGGAAAGCCTCCAAGCGCCGTTGTCCCGTTACATGTTATTTCTTCATGTTGAACCCTAATAATGAAATCCAGCGAGGCTAACTTCCTTCTGTTGTTCGAAAAACAGACATTCCCTGCCTCTCCCTTCAACAAAGGACTCAGGAGCGAGTTCAAGTCCTAGGACGAAGTTACATTCAACTGCATATTGGGAAAAGGCATCACACTAGCTCCAACAAATGGTTGGCTGAGAGGTGATCTTTCCTGCTGACAATTTTCCGTGTGTGTTGGGTGACATTTGCACTTATTACATCGCGATTTTCCACAAATCCAGAGCATGCACCGCCGCAACACATACTCTGTTAGGCGTATTATCATGCGGCAGTTGTCCGGGAATGATGTAGCGAAGAGTGAATGATTGGCCATCCGGTCCTCGATTCGGAATTGCGCTGTTAGTTGCGCCGCCCCAGAACGGTGAATGTCAGTTCCAAGTGACGGCTAGAAATTCTTCTTTTAGTACGCTATGTAGGCATGGAGAGTAGGAATAACAACAATTTATCTTTGCCAGTCACCCAGTCATGTGATATTCCTGTTCTGCATCTCTGCCTTCATCCGAGTCCTCTCTAGGCATTGCTCAGGTCTCTAGATTCCCCAATGACCACCTGCACTCTGCCTTACTACCACAAAGCCTCCCAGTTTTCTTGGCTTTTTGCTCTTTCGCCCATCCGTTGCCCCAGGCTGAGTGTTGGATTTTTTTTCGGGTGAAATGGAAAGACCAAGCGACCACTGGCAAGGTTTTGCAGGCCTGAGTCCAGGCTCGGACAGATATCTGCGAATCAAGCTCCTCCTCTCCTCGGCCAATTTTGAATATTTGAAGACATGCGCAATAGAGTCGCGGACGAGGCATCAACCAGAGTTGCCTGTCCATGTTGAGTGCAAGGTCAATCTAACTCATTTCACATCTGGTTTCAATAACGTGGTCGTGGAACTTGCATTCTCAGACAATGTGTATTGGATCGCTCGGATCCCACATCAAGCCTTCAGCGACAGCGACAGAACCTCAATGCTTAGCGAGATTGCTACAATGAAGATGATCAAAAACCATACTAGTATCCCGATCCCTCGGGTTTTCGACTTTGAGGCATCGGCAGATCAACCTTTTGGCTACCCGTTTGTTTTCATGGAATACTTGGGGGGACGCACCCTTTCTAATGGTTTGGCGACGGCTATACCCGCCCAGCACCATGCCAAAGTGGCCAGGCAGCTTGCAAATGTCTTTGCGGAACTCCAGAATCTGACGTTTAGCCGCATTGGGCGTCTGTGGTGTGGAGAAAATGCTGATGGGCCTGCCGAGATCATGGCCATGGCCTGGCACGCTTCACCTGGTCCCCTGGAAACTTCTTTCGAATATTTCTATAATCAGCAACAGAACGTGAATCGGAAAATAATTTCTATGCATCCAAATGACCCAGACTGGCTGACGGCATGTTGGGTGTTGAAAACTGCGTTAACTCACATCATCATTGAGGACAGAGTTCGGGGCCCGTTTCCCCTGTGTCATCTCGACCTTCATTTCGGCAACATGCTCTTTGACAACGAGTACAACCTGACGGGAATCATTGATT
This sequence comes from Xylariaceae sp. X802, assembly GCA_028637635.1. Lineage (NCBI taxonomy): Eukaryota > Fungi > Ascomycota > Sordariomycetes > Xylariales > Xylariaceae > Xylariaceae sp. X802. The sequence goes on along the minus strand of JAJFDH010000064.1, from coordinate 79,510 downwards.
GGAGCAGTGCCCAGGCCGCCCCTCTCGAGCAATTGTCGGTCTGCCCAGAATTTGTCACTTTCCCCGGGTGTTCCGATGAGGAGAATCAGCCGATTGTCGAGCTAAAGAATCTCGTCTTGGAGGCTTTAAGGGAAAGAGAGAGAGATCAAGAAAATCGGGCGCCCCTGGATAACCCAAACGTGAATATGGCAATGAGCCTCGATCCTTCACCCCTTTCCACCTACATGGCTTCTAAAAGTGCCGAGATTGCCTACCATCAGTACATGGCTTCACCAAGCGGGAGTCTTTGGGCTGGCAAGATGGTTGCTAAACTTATTTATGGGAAAAGCGTCACTTGGGAACAGCTGAGGGAGGTCTATGGCACCTTGCCACTTTTCTAGACGATTTTCAATATTCATTGTAACGATTAGTTTCTTGTAGAGGGACGGGGCTCCTAGCTAGGAATCAGGATGCCTATGTGCTGAGGACTTACCAGCTGTACGAAGTACACCCGTAGCTGAACCCTGTTTGTGAGAGTCTCGCCATACATTCAAACCATATTCATCTAGGCGTTCTTTGTTGTTGGTCTGGAAAAGCATACCGGCGGCCTGTGCCGAACGGACATCGTCTTTCGCCCCTACTATGTTGGACAGGAAATCCTAACTATTCACGGTCTTGCGTATCCGGACGCGGGGCCAACACGACTGAATGCCATCCGACTGAATGCTATCTCAGCACGCAATAAGCACAATGTCTGGCTTCTTATTAGTTGAGGGCAGCATGGATTCAAGCTGGGACTCGGAAGAACATTGATTAGCAGCATCCTGACATTCAGAAACAGTGATAAGTAATGACCCACGGACATTATTGAGAGGGACTGGCGAGAGGATTACTAACAGGTTACTAATCCTACGTAAACACGATACTACAATTCCCCACCGTCAGAAACCACAATAATTACCGTATTTCGGACCGTATGCAATACGAACGGTATAGGCACTTACCTGCGTTGCGCCTACCTAATTGCCCCGCGAAGCTTCGCGAACCTTTGAGCTTCTACGAAATATACCAAGTCCAACTTGCAAGTCCAAAAGCAGCAGCATTATATAACGACTTCCTGTTTCAACTGCCGCCAAAACTGCGCCGGGAGAACGTGGTCCTTACGTACCCAGTACTCATACCCGTTATTTTCCCCCGCGATCCGCCAAGACGGGACGGCCTTGCTCTTTAGTTCGGTACTTTTACAGAGCGACACTAGGGAGGGGCAAAAGAAGAGAAAAAGCACTTTCCAACACCATTTCGATCTACGGAATACTTGCGTGAACATACACACGCGCTAGATCAAGAAGACTCAGTCGCAAAGAACCCCGGATACGCAACCGCAGCTTTTCTCCCTCTAGTCCCCCCGCAACAAAATGGGCGACAGAAATCTAAACGAGCTCCTGAAATGGAGCATCGAGAACTCCGCGTCCGCGCCCGACGGCACAACGGACGCAGCACCGCGCTCGACCCTGAATCCCGAGGCGTTAGCAGCCTTGATGGGCGGCCCCTCAGACGCAGACCTGATGCGCGAGAGCATGGCCGCCATCCAGTCATCCGACCCAGAAGTAACGCTAGAGTCGAAGCTAGTCGCCTTTGACAACCTGGAACAGCTGATAGAGTCCCTCGACAACGCAAACCTGCTCTCCAAGCTCGGCCTCTGGACCCCGCTGCTCGAATGCCTGGCGCACGACGAGGACGAGATCCGCCTCATGGCCGCCTGGTGCGTCGGCACCGCCGTCCAGAACAACGAGCCCTGCCAGGAACGCCTCGTCGCGCTGGGCGGCATAGAGAAGCTCGTGCAGATGGCCATTGGGAACCGATTATCGCCATCGTCCACGCCTGACGCCGCGGGCGAAAAGACGGCGGAAACGACGGCGGTCCGTCGCAAGACGATATACGCCCTGAGCTCCGCTGTGCGGAACTACCAGCCTGCTATGGACGTATGCACCGCTGAACTCCAACAGCATGGGCACGGCGAAGGCAAGACTATCGATGCCATGGACATGGACGCTGTAGACGTCGTGATAAATGGGCTCAAAGAGAAGGTTACCAGTGCATAGTTTTTAGACGGTCTGCTTGTTTCAAGGGCAACCGGGGATACATAGATGGTGTCCGGGAAAAATAAGGGGGGAAATAGGACAAGGAAAACTCGAAACGCGTGGCGGGGATGATTGAACGAACTGCATATCTCGGCGTTGGTTGGGTTTATCTCTCTGGTATGGACGGGCGGGCAACTTCGCAAATCACAAAGCGCGGAAGGGATCGGGAACGAAGCCCAGTCATTCGGCCCTCCACGCAAACATGGATAGGTCAAAGATGCTACGGCGAACTGTGCCATGTCGTGCTTCGGTGATACTGTACAGCTCTATTCTATATGCCCTATATCGTTCATGCCATGCGCGGGTTTTTGTACAAATAAGAGCGATATGCTTGAGCACGTATGTCAATTGACATGTGTTCGACGGCCTTCATGTGGCTCAATCTACTAGTTCACCGTAGAAAGGGATGCCTATCGCCTTGCACAGGAGTCGTGCATGCCTGTCAGACTTGGCCGTGGTCTCCAATACGATGCGGCAGCCAGGTATCATCTTGGATGGGTACATCTGTAGAAGCTATTAGCAATCGCGGAGTCGACAGACAGAAGCCAACTACAGTCGGGGATTAATCAACTTACGGAGTAGGCAGCTTCTACCTCTGGGAAGTGCTGCATGTCGGACGGCCCAAAGCCGAAGCCAATGTTGCCCGTACTGTCTCCCGTGGTTCCTTTTCAAGTGTCAGATCAAGCTCACTCTCGCCCCAACCCAAGGTAACATAAGTTCTTCACTGACCTTCGACACCCTTCCAATCTTTTATCTTCGGGAAAACAAGGTTGATGACCTTGTCGATAAACTCATAGGCCTGGTTCCCGTACATCGAGCACTTGACGCCAGACCTGTCGCCTTTGACTATGCCCCAATGCGCAACACTTTCCTTGGTCGTCGTTACCGTCGGTCGCACACCCGTGATACTCTGCAGGACGGCGCGCCCAACGATGATGTGGTCGGGATTCTTCTTCGCCGCTGGTATGTAAGTGGCGATGTGTACCGCGCGGATCTCGGGGATGTTCCGCCAGTCAATGCGCTTTTCGAGAGGGAATAGGACGTCGGCGCCACGAGGCCCGCGCTTCGGGCGGTTCTCCATATAAGGTGAAGAGTCGTCCCACTCTCGCAGTCGTATCCGCTCGGGCCTATCAGGAGTTCCGGGAGGCGTGTGTTGGTACATCATGGTCATGATGTCGGCAGCAATGGTGGATTGATACGTCTGTTTCAATCGTGGGAGGTTGAAGGGACCAGGGACGAAGTCTCTGGCAGTAGGGTCCGAGGATGGCGGCGGCTGTATGGGATGCAACGGACCTCGATAGTATTTGGGCGGACGGAATCGGTATCTTGCATGATTGTCAGCGATCGGTGTCTGGTCAGTAGAATCGGCTCGGGGAATCAAAGCTGGGCACCATTATATCCTTCCTTACCTCTCGTGCGGCAGCTCGTGCTTTCTCCTGCTCGCCCTCTTCCGGGGGTCGACTATAGCAATACCACTTCGAGAAACAATCGGAGCCGCCAGACCGGAATCTAACTCAATATCGGGGATGAGAGGAGGCGTGGCTCCAGTTGAGGCGCATCTCTGGATACTCAGCACGCATGAGGGTCGATGAGACACGGAGCTCAGCAGCTGCCTACCAACTCGTGGTACCTCGCGAAGCGCGGCCATGGTTTCGTATGTCGGCTACAATGGTAGCCAGTTAAGAAATGCGAATTCGCAGTGTCAATTGTCTATCGGCTTCCCCAGGAGCTGCAGCATTGTACATAGCTACTTCTACGGAGGTATCCTCGGATCTTGAAATTTCCCTTGGATGTCCCGCCAAATATAAAATCCGACGCTGACTAAGTTATTAGCAGCCTGCTGGGCCAACAACTTCAGTCGGTCATGCCAGCCAACTAACCACTAGAATTGTCGCGGGTATTCGCTAAATTCCACTATTGGCCGAGCCAAGTTGGTGGCCCAGAGCACTGGTACCGCGCCAGGCGCACTAAGTAGGCACGGTCTGCTACCTGGTACCTCTTATCTTAACGCAGGTTCCGCCTCGGGACAGAACCGTACGGTCTGGCAAGACGACAGCCAGAAACCGCCAACTAAACTTTTATTAGTAAATCCTAGGTAGGTACATAATGTAGATAATATTGAAGTCCGTATCTCTTTCCTACCTACCGTACGGAATATTCAGGTATGGAGTAGGTAGTTAGGTACATGGATTGACTTCACGAATTCGCAATGATACGAGGCTGAGGGATCAACAACAATAGCCGTGACAATAGGTAACAGGGTGGCACATAGTGTGAAGGTTCTGCTAGTAAGGCTCTGCCTCTCGTGGGGACATGGTCTCTTACGGCATGTGTTGCCTGGCCAGATGACGTAGCAGAATGGGACTGTTGTACCTAGTCCCTACCGAGGTACTCGCCCGGTCTAATATCGACACAGACTTAGCGGGAGGGGACCTGGCCCTCAAGCCTGGGTCTTTGAATCAGGAAATTGTCGCTTGATTCGTAAAATAGTATGGTACTTGCCGCCACATACTATAACCCACTCAAATCGATGTAGTTCCGATAAATACACTTTTTCGTTAGACTTATACCGGTCAAATAAATAATTAGCACCTACACGGCGCTAAAGTAAAACGCGTCGCGATCCTTGATTATACGTGAAGACTCATAACAATAGACACCGTTGCGACTTCAATAGGCATGTACGAAGCCCTATAACAGTTCCGACACAGCAATGGCAGATAACATCAGCCCTCGAGTTCAATTACAAGTTGCTACGACTACGGACGATGATTTAATTGAAGCCAAGGTGCAATTGGCTGTGGAGGGTTTCCGCGCTGGCAAATACCGAAGTATACGCGCTGCTGCTACAGCGTATAATGCACCATACTCACGTACTCTATCTCGCTGGAAAGGTTGCCACTCAAGAAAAAGCAACGGTGGCAACAGATCAGTTCTTGACGATTCTTCGGACCTAGCCCTTCATGCAGCCCTACAACGCTTAGTACTTTGGGGTACTCATATCAGTTCTCATCGTCTTTGGCGTACGGCAAACCAGATATTGGAAGCTGGCTGTAAGCCTGACAAAACACCACATCATGTAACGCACCGTTGGGCACGACGCTACCTTGCACGACACCGGGATATATTTAAAAAAATGCGCGGCAAGCCACAATCTTTAGAACGAAGACTCGCAAACGATTACGCAAATATCGAAGCTTGGTTCCACGCATTCAAGCAGTGTTATGAGGAAAATGGCATTTGCCCTGAATTTCTATTCAACATGGATGAAACTGGCTTTCGGTTAGGATGCATTTCAAGTGTGGTTGTGTGGACATACTGCGAAATCAACGACTTGAAGTTGGTGGACCCAGAATCACGCATTCCTACTACAGTTATAGAATGCGTCTCGGCAGCAGGCAAGGTTATACCTGCATGGATCATAATTCCTGCGGTTCAGATCCCAGAGAAATTCGGTGACAACGACTTGGATGATGATACTGTTATATGCCCATCTGAAAATGGGTGGATTGACGACATGATTGCATTGGACTGGTTAGACCATTTCGAGGAAAATACACGGCCGGCAGACCCTACACAAAAACGAATGTTACTCCTTGACAATCATGGTAGCCATGAGACCGTGGAATTTGAAACCAAAGCACGAGAAGCAGGTATCATTGTCTTTCCATTACCAGAACATACAAGCCATATCTTACAGCCTTTAGACGTCGGCATCTTTCAGGCCTATAAAGCCCATTCAAGCTATGAAATATTTCTTTCAGTACAGAATGGCGCGGTCGACTACGCAAAAGATGATTTTCTAGCTGGGCTTCAAGCTGTTCGTCAGAAAACTTTTAAGCACACTACGATACTTAGTGCATGGGAGAAAACTGGCATTTCGCCCTTCAATCCAAATGTCGTCCTTAAAAATATCACCGACCCTTCATCGTCTATCGCCGATCTCTCGTTTTTAAATGGGAAACGAGGCTATGTGACACCGCTTGCTTGTATACCTGATATCCAAGCCATCGAAGATGCGATCAAACGGCCACAAACACCATCTACTACTTGCACGACAATACAAGATATGCCTGGTATGAACGTTTCTGAGCTGTGGAAGGCATTCCGATATGTCATGACGCGTTTACAAGCTCATACAATCAACAAGCTACCCCTGACGCCTTCTGTAATACGCACGTTTCAAGGATTCAGCCACTCTGCGATTGCATTGTGTATTGATGGACTGAAAGAAAAAGATGAACATTCGAGATTGCGGGACAGCATTCTTTCTCGTAAGAAGCGACGTGAAAAGACAAGAGTTGTTGGCCGTCATGGTCCCTTGAAAGCTGGGGATATACGTCTTAGGGCTGCGAATAATGACGGTCGCCGACAAGCTTTGATTGAAGCTGAAGGCCTCAATCAGCGTCGAAAACTACGAAAAGAAGAATCTACTTGTATTCGCACTTGGGTGGCAACTGTCAGAAAACAGCTAAAAGCTAAGGATGTGAGGAATGCAGGAAAAACTACACGATACTATAAAGAGCTGGCTAATAACACACCGGGATTGAAGCGCCGCTATCAACTTCAGCGCGAGTTACGAGACATCATTGGATTGTTGCGTGGAACGGATGGTGAAGGAAATAATGATGATGAAGGAATCGATAAAAGGTTCGCACTCTGGATGCCCTTATACCCACCCGATCTGGACCTCATCGAGGAATTGATCGACTTACAAGTGGCAAATGCGGCAATTAGTGCTCGGAAACGAGCTGCCACGCGGCGACAACAGATGGAAGAAGTACAAACGGAATTGGACGACTTCGCAAGTATCAATGGATCAGATATTAATAATGGCGGCAGCGACATTGACGAAGACGAGCACATTAATAGTAGCGATGACGATGTATTCAATGATTCAGAGCTTCTTGACCCCCAACTGCTTACTATATAGAGGTAATTAAGATATAAGTATACGGCAATGCGATGATAAGGTATTAAGTGGTCTGCACTGCGACAAAGTATTAAGCGCAGCAATAAGGTATTGAGCACAGCAGTAAGGCATTGAGCATAGCGGCAAGGTATTGAGCACAGTGGCAAGACATTGAGTATAGTAGAGACATTGGGCATGGCGGTAAGGCGTCGGCAGCAGGACATTGGCAGTAAGGCATTGAGAATGGTAGAGGCATTGAGCATGGTAGTAAAGTGTCAGCAGCAAGACATCGGTGGCAAGGCATCGGTGGCAAGGCATTAAGTATGGCGGTAAGGCATTGGCGGCAAGATATCAGCGGCAAGACATCAGCGGCAAGGCATTGAGTATGCGGTAAGGCGTCGGCGGCAAAACATCAGTGGCAAGGCATTGAGTATGGCGGTAAGGCGAGCGATAAAGCATTGAGTATGGTCGAGGTTTTGAGCATGGCAGCAAGGCATCAGCGGCAAGGCATTGAGCATGGCAGTACGGCATCGGCAGCAAGGCATTGAGCATGGCAGTAAGGCGTCAGCGGCAAGGCATCGAGTATGGCGATAAGGCATCGGCAGTAAGGCATCGAGCATGGCGGTAAGGCGTCGGCGGCAAGGCATCGAGCATGGCGGTAAGGCGTCGGCGGCAAGGCATTGAGCATGGCGACAAGGCGTCAGCAGCAAGGCATTGAGCATAGCGACAAGGCGTCGGCGGCAAGGTATTGAGCATGGCGGTAAAGCGTCGGCGGCAAGGCATTGAGCATGGCAACAAGGCGTCGGCGGCAAGGCATTGAGCATGGCGACAAGGCGTCGGCGGCAAGGCATTGAGCATAGCGGTAAAGCGTCGGCGGCAAGGCATTGAGTATAGTCGCGGCATTGAGTATGGCAGCAAGACGTTGGTGGTTGATAGTAACGAGGGGATTGTTGGTAGCAGTGGTGAGAGGTAATCGGTTATGGCGGCAAGAAGTTATCAGTGGTGACAGCGAGATATTGTCGGTTATGGCAGTGAGGAGTTATCGGTGATGATGGCGAGAGATTGTTGGTAGTGGCAGAGGGATTGTCGGTAGCAGTGGCAAGGGATTATTGGTCATGGCAGTGAGATGTTGTCAGTAGGGACAGTGACAGATTATTGGTAACAGGGAAGGATTGTTGATAACAAGGAGAAGTTGTCGGTGGTAACGGAGGAGTTGTCGGTGGCAACGGAGAAGTTGTCGGTGATAACGGAGGAGTTGTCAGTGGTGGCGGCAAGAGATAGTTGGTAACGAGGTGTCGGTGGTAACGAGGAGAGATTATCGGTGGTAAGGGTGGAGTTGTCGGTGGTGGCGGGGAGAGATAGTTGGTAACAACAGAGGAGTTGTCAGTGGTGGCGGCGTGTGCGGTTGAGAAATCATCTGCGAAGAAGAAATGTATGTGGTGAGAAATAAGTGACCACGTCAGAATAGGTCATTCATTTAATATGGACGTAATGTCTGACATTACATTAACGGTAACTTGCCATGCGGATAAAAAATATAGTCTCTGAGGCGTATATACTTTGATTTACTACTAATTTACACTATATCCTAAGTACCATACTATTTTACGAATCAAGCGACAATTTCCTGATTCAAAGACCCAGGCTTGAGGGCCAGGTCCCCTCCCGCTAAGTCTGTGTCGATATTAGACCGGGCGAGTACGCGTTGGTAGGCAGGTACATAAGGTACCGCTTAGTCTGCGCTTAGGTATCCCAAGCCAGTGGACTTACAGCGCCCAAGGCACCTGTATTGCTGCTGGGCGCGTGTGCCTGGCCTGTACACGTCGGCTACGCGGCTACGCAGCTACGCCCCTCCCCTGACCCGGTTGCAACGCAATTCCCAGCTCCCAGCAGATCCAAGATCCCAAATTCGTGGACCCTGACATTCCGCGCTGCATCATCCCTGTTTGCACCCCCACCACCAGATCGATCTCGACAACCCGCCGACTTGCAAGGTACCTACACTTTCAACCTACCTGGAAACATGAAAGGCAGCGTTTGCTAGACGCCGGCTGACACCAGCATGTTCTCTTCCCGCAGCCCCATCAACAACAGCTAGAAGCACACCGCTTGCCTGGTTTCGCCCGCGTCGCCCATAGTTACGCATTACGTTGCCCGCTGGCTTCGTGACCTGCCCCCCTGGCACGCTGCCAGGCAACATTCCATTGTCCGAGCTCGGTTTGTTTTTGCTGCTATTTCTCAGCTATGCTAGCGATGAAGTCCCTCCGGAGAGTCTACGCCCTTTAGAAACACCTACGCCTGAGGAAGGTAGATTCTGCAATCTTTCTCCCTCTCCCCCCCTTGGAATTTAGCTCCAGAGCTCCAAACGACCCTCCGCTGTTGTCCATATCCGCCAAGTCTCTGCTACCATCCGGCCATGAAGACTGCTGGCCTTCCTAAAAAGTTCCTCAGTCGGCGGGAAAAACACGGCCATGGCCGCGGCAGATCATCCGACGGTACTCAGAGAGTAGGTTTGGCCACCATTCTCGGTGTCAGTCCGTGCCTACAGGTCGGACCGTATGCTAACTGGTGTACGCGCTCCACAGCATCGTCCCATTTCCTCTGACGGCTTTCGCGCCCTATTCAGGTTTGACAATGCGAGACAGCCTGCTAAAGACGGGGATGCCACGACCATGACGCAAGAAGAAAAAGAAGATGCTAAGGTGCGCCATAATTCTACCTTGCTTGTTCCAGGAACCTCGGCCGGCTGACGGGAGTAGATCGAAGAAGTTCGGCAAAAGGCCGCTACGTTGGCCCTTGATCTCCGTAACCTACACGACGACCATATTCTCTACGCCCTGAACTCAAAGTATTCGTCGATGGATGTCGACAAGGCCATCGAGATGCTATTGCTGCAACAGGCGTCCCTTTCCGGAGACATCATCGGATACAATCCTGATGTGCAGATGCAAGGTGCTGAGAACAGGGGGAACGTTACCTGCTATCTCGATGCATTGCTTTTCGCCATGTTCGCAAAACTCGACGCTTTTGAATGCATGCTCAAAACTGACATACGCGATGAATCTCGAAAGAGGCTTGCCGCTCTTCTGCGACTATGGGTGAACATGCTTAGAAGCGGCAAGTTGATCGAGGCCGATATGGTAAATTATCCCCAACAAAATGAAGACGGAATTACATTGTTCTAGTTCTAACTCGTGCCAGACGGAGCATATTCAGGCTTCATTGGCTGATTGTGGTTGGAAAGAAGCTCGATGTCTGGAGCAGCAGGATACATCGGAAGCCTTCGCCTTCATAACCGAGACACTACAATTGCCGCTTCTCACACTACAAGTTGACCTATTTCATCACGGGAAGAATGATGACGCAGACCACAAGGTCGTGTATGAGAGGCTATTAAATCTTGCCGTCCCACCTGATTCTGAAGGGAAAGGCGTCAAATTAGAGGACTGTTTAGAAGAGTACTTTAATTCCCGAGTTGACGTGCTCCGGGAAGGCTCAGATGAGAAGAAAGCCAGTGGTGGGTTCGACGAGTCGCCGCCTTCAAATACCTTGGATGGTCCAGTCACGCCTAGGACCACCATCCGCCTCGTCAAAGCAGAGGACACGCAAGCTTCCACGTCATCAGAAGCCACCCCTACTGCGCAATCTCAAGCAGCAGAACAGTTAGATTCTGCGATACCTGAATTACATACGTCCGAAACACAATCAAGCCTTGAGTCGCCATCGACCTTGCGGCCGCTTCGCAGTCGTACCGAAAGCATTATCCAGAGAGTTGTAATTGATAATCAAGAGCAATCTTCGGATACGGACACATCGGGTTTATTCCAGAGAGCTAAACGGAAAGTGTCAATTGTGAAAGCTGTTACGATACCTGCCTGGCAATTTTTCAAGCTGATACGTGCGTCATTTCATTCCGTACCTATTCCGAGCAGGGAAACTGATTTGTTTTAATAGCATGGCACTCACCGGCGAATTCAGAGCCTCAGAGTGATTTAGAAGTTGCCCGGCATTTCAATCAAAGACCTGTCGTCGGCATCTGTCTGAAGCGATACATGATGGACAGCAACGGGAATACGAGGCGCCAAAATACTTACATTGATATACCTGACAGCCTTAGGCTGCCGCATTTCATTGTTGACAACAGGCACGTGGAGGAAGGCGGCCTCGCTGCTGAGTATAAATTGGTGCTTCAATCAGTAGTTTGCCACCGCGGCGATTCGCTACATTCCGGGCACTACATCTCGTTTTGCCGAGTCGCCCCGAAGCTCTTAACAGATAATCGGCGTCATGAAACAGACCCGCCTCCCGCTTATGAGGAGGCTCAATGGGTCAAATTTGATGATCTCGCAGGTCAGCGAGTTAGCGCTGTCGATGACATCAAAAAATCTTTGAAAGAAGAGATGCCCTATCTCCTCTTCTATCAAATTATTCCCATTGTCAACATAGCGGCTAGCTCAGTAGGGAGCATGGATGCAGAGCCCCCGGCATACGATGATGGAGCTCCGATGACCACCGTTTCAGACGCTTCAGGACAGCTGGAATATCAAATGGTTTCTCGCAAAACTAGCAGTTATTTCGACAATTCTAGCGGCATCCCTTCGGCAACGCCAAGCATCCGTTTCTCGGTTGATTTGGAACCGCCGTCACGCCGAAGCTTTGCTGATGAGAACGGTCTCCTTGGTGTCTCTAGGCGCGCTAGTATATCATATGGCGAGATGGGGCCCCGTTCCGGCACGGCCACTTCCGACCACTCGCCCGCTGTTAGTCCCAGCGAAGAAACTACCGCACAGATATTCAGCCGGGCCGCTGCGAGATTCAAGTCATCCAGCAAAAGTCGGCCACAAAGTCAAGCTGGTGAAAACCGGATTAGCCAAACAATTTCAAGGTTTGGCCTCGGTAGGTCTGGAAAAGAGACAGTCCGAGACCCCCCACTCGAGGCTCAAGGCGAACAATCTAGCATTGCTGCCGATGGAGTTTCAAATGAACAGGAGTGGAAAGAAGGGGTTTCCCGTGAACATTCCAAGGGAAGAGAGAAGGAGTCAGCTCAGTGGCGGGGCAAGTCGAAAACACGCTTCGACAAAGGAAAAATAAAGGACAAGGACGTTCCAGACCGAGAATGCATCGTGCAATAGAATTGCGATGACGAAAATTTACCGTTCCTCCCTCAACCTCAAACGCCCCGTCACAAAGGAGACAGCCAACGCAGTGCTAATGGCAGTGCAAGCGAAGGCAATGAAAATGGTACTGGTAATACTGGGCGGTCTGTATGGTTGCTTTGGGAAAGGTGGAAAGATACCCTTCGGTAGTTGCCCATGTAATGGCATATGCCACATTCGATCAGTCACGGCGGCGGGAATGTTGATGGCAAGATGAGCCAAACTAACTCATAACATCGGATGGGAAAGCGACATATCTAGATTTCGGCGTTTGAAGCTTGGCGATGAGCTGGTTTGAGGTGCGGTTTTTACATAACACATCCTGTCATGGAATCATAGCAAGACGGGGGCATAAGGCGTCCCCGGTGGCATTTATGTAGCCATAAAATGACTTTGTACACATATGTGTACATACCATCAGCCCTAATTCCCGACGCTCATATTGCCTAGAAATAGGTGGTGAAAGAAGCCAGAAGGCGAAACATGACTTGAGGATTGGATCCTACTGGTAATTGTAGTCTCCAGAGTAGAATATTGCGATGGTCCCGGCTTTGATATGACCAAACCCGGCTCGCGGTCTCAAATCAAGATTATGTAGTGACCATGGACAAATATACCGCGATACCGGCTGATGACTGAAGGCTGTTATACGAGGAGCCATTACCTACTCTAGACACCGATGTTCTTCGATTGGCAAGGTACAGAACCGTCTATTAACGCCTCATCTTCGTTTCCCCGAATAGATACCCAGGGCGCAGCGGGCCGAGTCACATCGGCCAGAACGAATCTAACACCTCCCACCATCCTGAACCCCAAGTCTATGCATCCAGGCCATCGAACTCTATAAGCTTTGCCGCCATCCGGATCACCTCGTTGTCGCGGACGTCCGTCTGGGGATTATTCACCTTCATCGCGATGACGTTGTCCACCATGCCCCTCAACCTCGATACCAAAACGCCTAAGCGTGCCCAACCACGCAACCTATAGCGTCACATGTTAAAAGAGGATCGGTATGATGGGCGGAAAGGGCACCTACCGAAGCCATCCATCTACCACTAGGCCCCTGCCCAGCGTGTCTAGCTCTATGGCGCCGGAGAACAAGAGAAGAGTGAAAGCATTGAACGCTGAAAATTTGCCAAAGAAATTGTTGTCAGCCGAAGGTTATCTCAGTTAGGGCTTGCGGATTGAAGGGGGGAAACACTTACGCGTTAAGTCCCGAATGAAGACTTTGCTTGTGGAGATCATTGTGAAGTATGACACGAACGCCGCATTCCCTGTGAACCCCTGGCTGTCGAAGAGGGCGCTGCTGGGGTGGATGAACACGCGCCCGTTGTCCTGGGTGAAATACTTGATGCTCCGGGCTTCGGGGTCTAGTTCCACGGCGCCTGACATGGACGCCGCGAATTTCTTATCCGGGAACTGGATTCGTGCAATTTGAGGCGTGAATGCCGAGGCTGTGAGTGCGCGGAGGAGAAGCGTGGGCACTGCGGTGGCCAGAGGAGACGGGGGCGATGCGGTGGTGTCGACGATGCCGATTTCCGTGAGCGCGGAGTAGTATTGCGTGCGCGTGGCTGATATATCGGATAGCGTTGAGTATGAGAGGAAGTTCTCGTCACAGAAATTCCTTACTTGTCGCTGTGGCGTACCTTGGTCGGTCATGACGCTCCATTGTTGGTATGCTCGTAGATCTGTCAGCAAGTCACCGTCACCCTTGCTGAAGCGCAAACGAGCTTCCCTGGCTAAGTCACGCTTCTCCGGTGGCGATAGAAACGGACTCTTCGTGCTGAGGATTGCGGCGATTATGATGCTCTCGTCAAGGCAACCAAAGATCGCACCATATACCATGAGTTTGCCACAGCGGAGGTCGGCGGGTATCAGAGCGAGCTGCTGGCCCAATGCTGTCAACTCGTCTCCGTCGAGTGCCCCTATACGCTGCAGCATCTTGACGGCGTTTTCTACTGCGGCGATGGCCGGCGGGGTGGGTGTTCGGCCCAGAAAGCCACCAATATCTCTTGTGCCCATGGCTCGAACAGATAAACAGAGTTGCTCGAGAGGTACACGACGAATCTCCGGCTCTGGGCGCTCTGCCATGCGTTCTTCTAGCTTTGACGTGTAGAGCTTATAGCACTTGCCAGCCTGCACACGGCCGGCACGACCTCGTCGTTGCTTGCACGCAGCCCGCGACGCCCAGGTCTCTTCTAATTTGCGCATATTGTTCTGTGGATCAAAGCTGGTTTCTTTCACTCTGCCGGTATCAATCACGGCAACAATGTCGTCTATTGTGATTGAAGTCTCTGCGACGTTAGTCGCAATCACGACTTTTCGCTTCCCAGATGGCGGGCTTGTGAATACTCTCCGCTGCTCACGCGTATCGAGAGATGCATGAAGCGGCAGGACATGAAGCGATGAAACAGCTTTCAACTGGTTTACGGCTCGATTAATCTCGGCAACACCAGGTAGGAAAATGAGAATGCCGCCTGTCTGACCGTCGTGATTCAGGTCCGCGTCAATGGCCTTTGTCGCCTCGACCAGCAAGGAGTAATTGATGCGAGAGCCTAATTTTTGGATAATCTTGTTGATTGGGTCTTGCGCGTTGAGAGAGACCCCATCAGTGAATCCTTCATCTTGGTCGTCACGATCGCGGTATCTATCGTTCTCACCCGTGAAACCCGTCATCCGAATGATGTCGTCCAAGTAGTAGTCTTCAACAGGGAATGTCCTGCCGGCAATCTCTACCAGACCAACCCGTAAGCCTTCAGAAGCGAAATAACCTTTGAAAGCTGCGGCATCAAGTGTGGCGCTCATAAGTACTAGCTTCAAGTCTTTCCTCTGTTTCAACACATCTCGAATGATACTCAGGAGGAAGTCCGTATCTAGACTGCGCTCATGAACCTCATCAATCACAATGTGACTGACGTTGGCCAGAGAAGCCACAACGTCTTGGGTTTGTCCACCCGAAGTCTGTAAACGCCTTAATAATACACCTGTTGTTACAAATGTGATTCTGGTTTGTGCGCTTGTCTTGTTCTCTCCACGAATGGTGTAGCCCACCTCCTTACCAACTGGCGTGCACCTCTCCTCACTAACTCTGTCCGCAAGGCCAAGGGCAGAGATACGGCGAGGTTGCGTACATATGATATTGGTGGCATCCCCCAGACCTTTGCTGTAAAGGTCATCAAGTATGAACTGGACTGACTGAGTAGACTTTCCGGAACCGGTCTCACCGGCAATGATAGTGACTTGGGATTGTGAGACGGTCTCGATTACTTGATCTCTGACTTGCCAAGCAGGCAATTTCTGGCGTTGAGCAATCATTTTCTTGAGCGCTGGGCTCTCCTGGCGCGCTTGCCACTCTTCTTTGCTTCGCGCATTAGCACCGCTTGGCAGAGGCTTCGGATGCCGTGATTGACGCTGTTTTACGGGCTGGATATTTCGCACTTGTGCTGCGGCGCAGGCTACACTAGATATATCTCGAAGCTTGCCGGGCTTCTCAATGATCTTATTGATATTCTGCTGTATCCAATCGATTGCAAAGTAAATCTTCATGGGCTCTTCGCTCAAGGATTCAGAAAGATAAGTAACAGCTTTCTTGACCACACTAAGCTTTATGTAAGAAGGCAGATCTGTAACTAGGGATAAGATGATCTCGGATGGGTATCGAGAAGATCTGCGAATCTGGGCAAATGTTTCGATATCTTTCTTAGACCCATTTTCGACAAACTCGATGCGGATTTGGCACAAGTTGTCAGACACTTGCTTGAAGTGATCCCCGAACACCGAACTTAAACTTTCCATTTCGTCGGACCAGCATTCTTCGGGGGTGCCGAAAATTAGAGGTTCCTCAGTAGCCCCATCAGGTTGCGCTGAGTCGGTGCCGCTCGATAACAGAAAATGCTGCAACGCCTCGGCTGTTTCTCCCTCGTCCTGGTTATGTTCTTCATAGAGTTTCTTGCAAAGCTCCGCCGAATACCCGGATTGCGAAAGCCTCTTGACGGCGGCTTCTCGTTTCAGATCTGAAATTGCTGCGACTGAGATTCCCGCCGCGTAACTTTCAGGTAGGGCCCATCTGGGTAAATCATCTTCTGGTACATGAACCAACAGCCACTCCAGAGTCTCTTCACGGTCCTTGCATTCGTCCACAGCTTCTTCCACGTGACTCTGGCGGAATCCGGAACCAGTGAGCTCATTCACTATATTCGCCTTCTGAGATGGTGGCATCGAGACTCCATGCGGATTCCAGATAACATCTCTTCGAATTAGATCCTCAAGTTGAGACCGGGTCTTTCGACCCATGTCTATCTTGGGAATAGTAGTCCACCCTTTCATAAGATTCCCACCGCCACCGGAGCCCAACGAGGATGCCGCATTACTCCGCAGGACTAGGCCGGCTGCACCGGGCATGTTCTTCGCTTTTGCCTCAATGGCCTCCTTCTCTTTCCTCTTCTTTTCGGCAGCCGCCTTCTCATCTTCGCGCTGCTTTAGCGTCGCGAATGGGTCGGCATCATACATCCATCCGTTCTTGTTCTTGACATCTTCAGCCTTGATAGCCTCGAACTGCTTCCATAATGCTTTATAATCCGGGGGTAGTGTGGTGTGGATGTTCTTCATGCTACAGACACGGAACAAGGCATATGTGGCAGCGGCATGCTTAGCTTCAATTGCCGTCTCCCTCGTTACCAAGTGTTTGTGGTCTGGATGTATTTTGAAGGGCGGAACCTTGGTCACCTCTTGAGTCTTGGGATTCCTGGCACTCAGCTGAACGAAGTAGGAGAAGCCCTGCGAACCCTTGATCTGAAAATCGAGAAACGAAGCTCATATTAACTAAGTACATACAAACATGATGGCAATATGGCTTACAGGCTGGTAATCTGGTCTCTCCCATTTCTGTCTTTGGCAGTGTTCCGAGAGGAGGTTGACGGGAAGCTTTCCTGTCCAACTAGAACCTCCGATGATCTGCTTCACAGTTGGTTTTGGCGGACCAATAGGCATCTGCTCATTATCGGCTGCTCTCCCTTTTGACGAGCCCTGGCCGCCCTTCTTAGTCTTACTGTCCTTTGTGGAGTTGGTGAAGACTATGAAGTCATCCTCCTGAGGGGGTTTATTGCTTGGCTTCGCAGGTTTCTTGGAGGCATTTGCCGAGGCCTGCGCCGGAGGAGGCGGCGTGGCCTTTTCCTTCCCCTTTTTGACCATATTGATGAGCCATGGGGGGTGCACGTGTGTTTAGGAGTTGAAGGCGTCACGAAAAGACCAGGAGAGATTTGGTACCTACCGTAAGTATTATGTTAGCGCAGCGTAAAATCCTTAATTCACGTACGTGTCAGACCGACCGTTTCGGTCTGATAATATCCTGACGGCCCGCCTTTAGCCAGCAACGGGCCGGCAATTTCCATTGGCATTCACGTTACGGACTACCAGTACGGTACGAAGTATGTATGGAGGTCCATTGATGCATACATGGCAAAATTAAAATCCGTACTCCACATTTCTACAATTCGCATTGATATGAAATCCCTCGAACCTTTGATTCGCCATTCCCAGCTTAGTACCTCGTAGATACAGAACAGACTAGCCATAGTAATGGTTACATACCTGCCATATATATTACCGTCAATTGCCGGAGCTGTCAATTAAAGTCGTAATTGCGTGAAAGTATCAAGGCGATTTGGGTATTACTTCGTAAATGTACATCTGTACACTATTGAAACCACAGAGCTATAAATTCACTACCTACTTGACAAAATACCGATATTTAGCGCCGCAAAAATTCCGAAATCCACTATAAGCTCACTGTAAGCATACTATAACCCACTGTAAGTTTTTTAGCGGCCTTGACTTTTGAACCGAGTGCTTGCGGCGTCAAGTATACCTACCTAGTACATCCAAGGCGACAGCGACCTTTAGTATTACAATTCATACTTCGTATAGTTACTACCTAATTGCCGGGTGGTATTTTTAATGTAAGTGTGAAGTAAGCATATTGCTTGTTCAATTACAGCGGATTAATCGATAAAATTGACTTGTTCATCTGAATGCGAATCAATGCGAATCAATGAGTCGCAAGAACTAAGGAAGTTGGGAACTCGGGATTTTAATTTTGCCATGTATGCATCAATGGAGCACCGTCAGTATGTGCATGCAGCACGGTACGAAGCGGACGTAGTTACCGGTACTCCCAGAAATGGCTACCACTGGTAAGCTGACCGACCCTCACCCTGACCCTACCGGTACTGGTATCCATCATGTCCACATCAGAACCGGACCCAGAGGATTCCACCTTCAAATCGAAGGCCACCAGCATTGAGGAAGCCTCACAAGCTACAAGCCCGGGAACAAAGCGCAAAAATGCATGTAAGCAGACCCCGAACCAAAAAGAAAAGCAAGAAGCGTCGCATGGACACAACACTAACGAGTAGTCGCCAGTCGCTGAACTCATGGCACCCAAGCCAAACGCACCGCAAGCGTCCAGGACCTCGATGTTTAGCGTACGCGATGCGCTCGGCGCATATATAACGGACCCGGCACGCTTCCCCCCGAGCCGCGTAATTTACCACAATGAGTCCTTCGTCGCCATCAATGATAAGTACCCGAAATCAACCGTGCACACTCTGCTTCTCCCGTGCTCACCGCGCCGGCGCCTGCACCCATACGACGCCTTCGAGGACGCCGACTTCCTAGCCGCCGTACGCGCCGAGGCCGCGCGACTAAAGCATCTCGGGGCGAAGGAGCTACAGCGGCGCTTCGGTCCGTTCAGCGCGCAGGACAAGCTGCGCGAGGCCGTTCTGAATGGCGACATAGAGTGGAACGACGGTGAACCGCTGCCGGCCGGTCGCGATTGGGAGAAGGAATTCCTCGTCGGCATACACGCGCACCCGTCCATGAACGATCTGCACGTGCATGTGCTCTCGCGGGACATGGTATCCGAGAGCATGCGCCACCGCAAACACTACCAGTCCTTCAACACGAGGTTCTTCGTCCCCCTTGATGATTTTCCGCTAGTGTCCGACGATCCTCGGCGGAATCCTGCGCACACTAGCTGGTGCTTGAAAAACGACCTTCGATGCTGGCGTTGCGGAAGGGTTTTTGGGAACCGGTTTAAGGAGCTCAAGGCGCATCTCGCTGAGGAATTTGAGGAGTGGAAGAAGGAATGACGCGTTTGGGCGAGACTTCAACTCTAGATCGACAATCGGGAGAGCACCTACAGTACTTATACGATGCCTTGGTACAGTAGTACTCTGTTATATATCCTAATACCTACCTAGGTATGATACCGTAAGTGTTCTGCCTAGGTCCTGGTAGGATTGCAGGCCGGCATTAGACCGAGGAGAGCCAAGTGTCCGGCCTAGCTGAGGATCAACGACCAAGGTATCTACGGGACTGGATGTACCGTATATCGCAGTACAGCATGATATGGGATCAATGCAGGGAATCCAGTCCTATCTATCAGTAAAAGGCACGAGGGGCTGTGAATCACACTTGGCTTGGAGTTCAGGAGTTTGCACAGATAGCAACCAAGAAGCACCTCGAACCCCTGCAAAGAAAGTAAAGTACTCGTTGAGGCAAAATTGGTAATTGTTGTCAATGTTACATGCGACTTCGTCCAAAACACAACCTAATAACTCCACCTCATCTTTGTCATCGAGACTTGATTACCTTATGTTTGTTTGTACATGCCCTGATGGTAGGGGTACCGTTGCGATAGCACAGCTTCAAGGTCAAAATATCGGCAAGGACAGCCAGCCAGCTTCGACAGATCCTGCCTGGTATCATCGTAATGTTTTTCCAACGCCGCCGATCCATTAGAATAGACTTTACACGCCAGGCATTCTGGCTCCTGCAGTGTTGTTCTAACCCTACGGAAGACACGCCGGTCAGCAAGGCAGAGAACCAGGGATGAATCTTTCGTGATCTTCTTGTCCCACTGGCTTGGTTGGGGGAGGCATGGGAGGGACAGAGTAGTACTACCTCTAGGGCAAAGTTGAGACTGTCGCCAAGGGGAGGATCTTCGGCGCCGTCTTCCATCGCGAAATCTGCGTCGGCAGCGGCAGCGCCTTCTGCATCGGTAACCGCATCTGTAGTTACGAAATACGAGTTATTAATCCTATTAGTCGTTAAAGAACGAACCGTTGTGCGCGAGCATACCTGCTTCAGCATCGGCATCTTCGTTCTCGGCGTCGGGCTCCCCGGCGGCTTCGCTCTCTTGTGGTTTGCGCTCTGTCGTGGCGGGCTCATCCGCGTTATCTGAGTTCACCGGGAGTGTGGTCTCGGCGGGTGCTGTGGCATCCTGAGGCGTTGCGGTATCCTTGACCTTGGGAGGTCTGCCGCGGCGCCTGGTTCCGGTAGTAGCTGCAGGCTTTCTAGGTGTCTTAGCTTTCTTCACGCCGGCGCCGGATCCTGGAGGGCGGCCACGAGGACGACCGGTGGGCGCTTTCTTTGGCTGAGGCGCAATGCCGTTCTTAGGAGGCCTGCCACGTCCGCGCTTGACTGGGGGAGCTGCGGGCGCGTCGGCGGGCGCGTCAGCAGGCGTGTCGGTTGGCGTATCGGTGGGCTTTGGGGGCGTGTCGCTCTCGTTGACCGTGGGTGTAGGTCCTGTAGGGTCCATGGCTGAATTTGCGTGCGAATGGTTGAGATGATGGAGAGATAATCGAAGAAAATCGTGCAAAAAACCAGGGGAAAATGGAAAATTAAAAAATAACAATACCGGTTTATGGGTTGATCCAATGGCAAAATGAGAGGAATTATTCAGACCAACATGAGTTGTTTGGGAAGGGAATGAGGTTGAAGGGGACTCGGAAAACAGAGGGACCGTAGGTTTAAGCCGGGAGCTGTTTGTTCCAGGTAAGCTGGCTCATTAGATAATACCTTGGACCTACCTAGGTCGGTAGGTACCGGTACGTTGACGAGTGTATAGCTCCTTCCTATCACACTAGTTAGATAGACCGTAGCCCCAACCTGAGCCGCCAAGTTTCAGCTCGTGCTGGGGAACGGCAGCAGGTAGGCACGATGCGCACATGCAAATGGCCCGTCGTGTGTTAATGTCCCAATTTTTGGTACAGTTTCTGAAACCTTTACATTAGACTGTATTTCCTGGTGGCTCATCCCCTGTTAACCACTGCTAATCCTCACTAGAGCGTATATAGGACCGTGTAAACCGCATTCCTACACACGGTAATTGCGCTTTGCTCGCTCTGTTGGCAACTGCATTCGAATACATCAACCGGCTGCCAACGGGAGGATGCTCCCTGCCGTACAGGATTGTTTCCTCCAAATCTAGCAAATCATTCCTTATTTCTTCCGCGATTTAAGAACCACTCGGGTCGCTCGACTCAACTCTTCCCTATCTCCTCCTCGGAACCACTCAGTTCGAGCAGAAGCTTTTAGGGTCGGGTTTACCGACGGAAAACAGGACTAATCTGACTCAGGTGCGCCGTTGATTTTCGGCTTTCGGCTTTCTCCTTTCGGACTGGTTTTCGCGTCACCACACGTCAGGTCCCATAGCTCAGTTGGTTAGAGCGTCGTACTAATATTGCAAGCAACTTGTAATATGGAGTAAATGCGAAGGCCGTGAGTTCAAGCCTCACTGGGACCATCATTTTTCTTTTTAGGCTTGACGAGCCCCGGGGCTCGACACGATCAGAGGATCCCTTGAAGGAAGAATCGACCCCACGACGGAATGCCGGTATACTTTTGAAACTGTGAGGCGGCGATGACCCCGATGTCAAAATGATCACTGGGGCCAACTTCGCAACCTCTCAGCCCATCTGCATCGCGAAGGGGCTCTGCTGTATAAACACCATTGTGTAGCTCCATCCCACGGGTGCAGTTGAAGGGTCCGAGACTGGCGTCGTGCGCCCACAGCCACACTCAGGTGCTCAATAAATGAGTGCTTACGACATACTATGCTGATGTCCATCTACCTTACCTGCCCAGTAGGTATTGTCAGCCTGCCAGTTGCAACCCCAGGTCGTGGGATTCGCGGTATACTACCATGGGCTACCTGCTCATGTACTCAACGCCGCCCTGTCGGCCTTCCTATTCGTTGCCATGGCAGAAAAACGACAATTAGGTCAAGCAGCATATAACCTACATACCTATAACACTGGTTGGGGTCGAAACCGCCCCCAACAACAACTGTACCAGAAAATACCTGGGTCTCTTCTGTATTCTTCTCCTCTCCTCTCCTCTTGTCTTCTCTTCTAACGAGAGGCTTTCATTTCACACCTTACTGCGTACCGCATTCGATGATCGTAAGACTGACTTAGCGAATCGTTAACACTACACCCCTCGGCCCGATGCCCTCACTCAAAAGATTCTCCAAAAAATTCTTCAAAAAAACAAAGCACGATGGCTCCATTATGTCCGTCGAACATACCCCAGGACCAGGGACAGCATCGACAGTTCGCGGGGCCCTTATGGCCAGCCCCGACACTGCGTCCGTTGAGCATCCACAAGGGCTAGAGGTAGTCTATGAAGATCCGGATGCCAGCCTTGAGTAAGCCAAGACTCCATTATTCTCACGTGCTCCTATCTGAACTGTTCCTTCAGCATCGTTGCGGTACATGGGCTTAATGGACACCGAGAAACGACATGGACCGCGGCTAATGGCGTACACTGGCTACGTGACCTGCTGCCGAAAGACCTTCACGGCATTCGAGTTTTGGCTTGGGGTTATGATGCCAACACCCATTCCAGAAACGGTGTATCCTGTCAATACCTTTACGACCATGCGCAAGATCTCGTTACCGATTTGAGTCGTAAACGTGACCTGACCGAGGTAAATGGCCATTTACCCATGAGGTAATACTGCCGTCCAGGACTGAAATATTTAGTCCGTCCAACGACCGATAATTTTCCTGGCACACAGTCTTGGTGGCATCGTGGTGAAAAGTGTAAGTGGACCCAATTTCCGGTACTTGGCAAGAACGTAATTGAGTTCAAGTCTTTTATCCAGGCCCTGATTCACTCGGACGCTGCACGACGAGGCGCATTGGAAGCACACCGATCAGTAAAGGTCTCGACGCACGGTGTAATCTATATGGGCACTCCTCATCAAGGTGGTAATGGTGTGCCGCTGGGGCGTTCTCTCGTGGCTATTGCTTCCATTTTCGTACCAGCCGGTGACCATCTCCTTAAACATCTCGAAAGGGACTCTGAATTGTTGCAGCAGCAACTTGGCCAGTACAATTCAATTAGTGGCGAGTTTGTCACTAAGTTCGCGTACGAGACATATGAAACCCCGACGATACTAGGTCGCAGCATGCTGGTATGTGTATAAAATTCATCTGGTCTACAAGATCATGTCATGTACTGTTTTATGTACCAATCACTTTCCCGTCACCGTTTTCTGTTCCCTACTTGCTAACTCCCACCACTTTATCTTCATACCTTCTCCAAGTTTCGGCCTTGTAATTTATTTACTCACCTTATCTGCACCTGTTCTTGAACCTTCTAGTAGGTTCTCAAGTATCTTGTGACGTATTGCTAAGAAACGGTATAGGTCGTTCCAAAAGCATCGGCCGTGGTGCCTGGTCATGCAGATGCCGAACCAATAGCCATCAAGACGGATCATATCAAAATGGTGAAGTTTTCCACAAGTAACGACGTGGGCTATGTCAAAATTTCGGAGACCCTTCGGGATATGGCAATGACCGCCAGGGAAAATATTCAATCTCGTTGGGAGGAAGAGGTCCGGGTGCGCGAGGGTAGGTCACAGGGATAATGCCCTCCATACAGCTGATAGTTCATTTATTTATTCAATGAATTAGCACGAGACAATGTCAATCGCTTTGAACCTCCTCTCGATCTATCACCAGACAATGTCAATCGCTTTGAACTTCCTCTCGATCTATCATCTATTGATGGAGCGCCTCGTTTCGTGGCAAGAACGGACGAGCTCTCACAGATGGACTCAATCCTCGGAAAGACCGGAGAGCGCCGAACTGTCATCCTACACGGGCTTGGTGGAATGGGAAAAACGCAGCTAGCACGAGAGTATATCAGGCGTCATCGACAACGTTTCTCTGCCGTGATCTGGTTAAATGCCAGAGACACGTCCTCGCTTCGACAAAGTTTTGAACGAGCTGCCCGATGGATATCGCGCTATCACCGCACGCTGGTTTACATGAGTAATGCTATTAAAAGCAAAGACTCTGACGAATGCCAGGCGGCCGTCAAGCAATGGTTGGATGAGCCGAACAATGACCGCTGGCTTGTTGTTTACGATAATTATGACAATCCTCAGCTAGGTTCTACTAATCCTAGTGAGTCGGAAACTGATAATCCGGGAGACGCTGCGCTTGGAGTTGATCCAGCATTTGATATTCGATCGTTTCTCCCGAATACATTCCATGGCGCTGTCATCATAACAACTCGATCGTCCCAAGTCAAGCTCGGCGAGTGTATAAAAGTCACAAAATTGACTAATCGGAAGGACGCCATTGAGATTCTGGCTTCTACTTCACGCCGCGATATCCTTGATGGAGGCAAGTACAGAGAAATCACGTTAGATATCGGCGCGTGGCTGATGTAGTTGAACAGATCCTGATGCCGATACTCTTGCGCAACATCTTGATGGACTCCCTCTAGCCCTGACAACAGCTGGTGCTTACCTTGAAGGGGTCCCTTCAACTACTTTGAAAGAATATCTCAAGATGTACGACGAGTCGTGGCTACGCTTACAGAAGAATAGCCCCCAGATCCTTTCTTACGACCGCGCTATGTATTCCACATGGAACATATCCTATACCCATATTGAACGCCTGAATCCGGCATCGGCAAGGCTGCTCGACTTATGGGCGTACTTTGATAATGAGGATCTGTGGTTTGAGTTATTATTCGACGGGGTATCGTCATACTCTAACAGCGATGACAGCCAATACCTTAAAGGAATTGCAGACGATAGGATCAACTTTGATTCGGCTATTCGCCTGCTCCATGATTATGGCCTTGCAGAGCCAGCCACTCTGACGGACTGTGGAAGTGAGTCCCAGGGATATAGTATGCATGGCTGTGTGCATTCATGGACACAGCATGTTTTGAACGCAAAACAAGTGCCGGGTATGGCCCGGCTAGCAGCAGAATGTGTTGCACAGCATGTGCCCAGACCCGAAATAGCAGAATACTGGCTAATTCAGCGCCGGCTTCTGAAACACGCAGATAGATGTTGGGCGAGAATGAAAAATAACATGGAGCTGCGTGACGTGGACGTGTGGATTTATGGAGAATTGGGTCGTCTTTACTCGGACCAAGACCGATATGCAGAAGCCGAAGAGGCATACAACCGGGCACTCCAAATGGAGCTTGAGGATACGCCGGCGCTCAAGATAATCCACGATCTAGGCCTTATTTATAGGTATCAAGGCCGGTATGCAGAGGCAAATGAGATGTATGACCGAGCACTTCGAGGCTTGGAAAAGACATTGGGACCTGAACATATGTCGACGCTCCGGACAGTCAACAATCTAGGTATTCTTTATAAGGAGCAAGGAAGGCATGCAGAGGCAGAAGAGATGTATGACCGAGCACTCCGAGGCTTCGAAAAGACATTGGGACCTGAACATATGTCAACGCTCGATACAGTCAACAATCTAGGTGTTCTTTATGCGGAGCAAGGAAGGCATGCAGAGGCAGAAAAGATGTATGACCGAGCACTCCGAGGCTTGGAAAAGACATTGGGACCTGAACATATGTCGACGCTCCGGACAGTCAGCAATTTAGGTACTCTTTATAAGGAGCAAGGAAGGCATGCAGAGGCAGAAGAGATGTATGGCCGAGCATTCCGAGGCTTCGAAAAGATATTGGGACCTGAACATGTGTCGATGCTCCGGACAGTCACCAATCTAGGTAATCTTTATGTGGATCAAGGAAGGCATGGAAAAGCAGAAGAGATGTATCACCGAGCCCTCCGAGGCTTGGAAAAGGTATTAGGACCTGACAATATATCGACGCTCAAAGCATTCCACAATCTAGGGAATCTTTATGCGGGTCAAGGAAGGCATGGAGAAGCAGAAGAGTTGTATGGCCGTGCCCTCCGAGGCTTCGAAAAGGCGCTGGGACCTGAACATGTCTTAGCCGTCAACACTGTCTATAGTGTAGGCGTTCTATATCAGAAGCAAGGCCGATATGTAGAAGCAGAAGAGATGTATAACCAAGCACTCCGAGACTTCGAAAGGGCACTGGGACCGGAACACAAATGGACACTCAACACAGTCTACAAATTGAGCCTTTTTTATGAAGCCCAAGGCCGACATGCGGAAGCGGAGGCGATAAAAAAACGATTCAAAGGCAAAGGAAAGGCATCGCTGCCATAGTCATTCACGCCAAGGCTACTCATCACACAAATATCGAGCCCCTGGGAAAGCATTGAGGGCGTTCCCAAGAGCGCACCCGAGAAGTGTACGCGGTCTTATACAGCCTCTCATCAGGTCCGGCGTGGTGACGCCGGGTGGATCGAGTGGTTGATCCTGGAGTCGGAATCGAGCAAAGGTTGAAGACGTATTGAGTTCAGAGTGGCCAAGGGACGACAGCATGCTTCAATAGCTGTCCAGAAGGGCACGTTGCGAATCGACGGGAGCAGGGCACCTCTACGGGCTGAAACAGACGGGATGTGAATTGATGGGGTCATATGTTTTCCCAGACGGTTTATTACGCCTCGACTCCATTGCGCTGTCATCGGCTTGTTTGTATAGGGGCCGAAAGCCTGCCCATTTGTGCCAGGATGGTCCCGGAGGGGGTTTGTTGGGTGTGGCATGGCCGACAATAGGAGATTTTGCTGTGGAAGAGGCTACGGAATGGTGTTCATAGGGAGTTGAGGGATGTATAAACATCATACATATATCGTGTCCAGCCATACTTAGATCGCATTATTCCAGTTCATTCAGGCAAAACCCATGCTTAGACGCCCCCTATCCCCATGAGTGACGAAAAGGAGTACGGGGTATGGCAACTTATTGGCTATATGAAGACTCTTGTCGGTAAGGCCTCGCCATATTTCTCTTCTCAAACGGGTGTCCTCGAATGGGAATTTGCTCCCATGGGATAGTAGCTTGACTCTCAAGAGTCTTGTTTTTGGTGATACACGGGGTATTAATAAATATACAACATGGCAGGTCGCCTCGGTGGTGTATTATATGCAGTGGCTTTTCCGTCCCCGTCCGATGCCCATGATTCCGCGCCAAACCAATGACCGACCTGTCCCAACCATGTTGCCCCGTCGTCACCCATTAACATTCGTCATTAGGCCTTAGCGGCTGGCTTCGACTTCTTGGCGCGTCTGTTCTACTCGGCACCCTTCGACTTCGACTTGCCGCTTGCACTGCTTTTCACGCGTCGCGCAGTGGGACGGTTGAGGTGGTCAGCGGGGATCCAGCTCTCATCGTATCCCTTGTCGTTGCCACTAGCAGTACCCTCACCACCGGAAAGAGGCTCCTTCTCGACTGTGGACTTGGCCTTCGAGCTTCTTGGCTTCTTGGTCTGCGGGAAGAAGGCCTCGATATATGTTTTATAGACAAAGTAGCAAGTGCCAGCAAACGCAGCGGACAGGAAGAGGTACAAGAAGATGCTGAGTAGAGTTAGCTTCCAATTGAGACGAGAGCAGCGGTGTGTGGGAGAGGGCTCACATCTGGGGATCGAAGAAGCTAGTAGGTGCCTCGACAATGCTAACAACCTCATCATGGATGGGGATAGAGTAGATGTTGTTAGAGCCGCTCATGATAACGCCCATGAGATGCAGTCTAACGTCCTGGGGCTGCATGTCGAGAACAAAAGAGTAGGGCAGTGACTGTTTCTCGCCAGCAGGAATAGTGGCTTGGTACTGAACGGTGGACAGGTTGCGGAGGATGGAGGTATAAGCAGGGGCGTCAGCGGCGAGCTCCTGGGTGGTCTTGAGCTGGCCACCGACGAAGGCAACCTGGATGGGCTCGTCTTCATTGTTCGTGATGTCGATCACGGCGTTGGTTGGGCGACCGTTAACCAGCTTGACGCCAAAGATGTCTGCTTCGGGGAAGGTAGCGACAATTTCAGCATTCAGCGCCTGTGCCGCAGGAATCGTAATGGTTTCGTCATCCGTAGTAGGCGGCTGGACATTGGTGACAGCGGTGGTTAGCACGCACGTGCAACTTCGTGACCTCGGGAGACTGGCATAGTCCGGCAAGAATATCACTTACAACATCAGCTTCTTGAGCAAAGACAGATGCCACGCGCAGCGCAAGGGCAGCGAGGACGGAATGGCGGAGAGCGACCATTTTGACAAGTGTAGGGGCCCAAAACACAAAAGGGGCAGCGGGTGAGGGAGATGGAGGACGGGAGAGATAGGAAACGAGGCTCGATCCAAGACGAAGCTCTCGAAAAGTTATAGTGTGCTCGCGATTGTTGCAGCTGCAATCTGGTCAATACCGTTATCTAACTAAGCACGCTAGAGGAATAAAAGTGACAGGGAGCGAAGGGCCTAATTAACTTCGTACCTGCGCCATCTTTCATTAGCACGTGCTTGGTACCCAAGTTGTCAAAGCCACAAGTTCTTTGTGGCGGTGCATTCAGCATCTACGGTAGGTACTACAGCGACCGGGCCGCTGCGACGAGGCCCGTGCAATCTCCAAAGCCAACACCCTCACCCGCGTACCCTATTATTCTCAGAGTGTCGCCATCCTGCAGAAATGTCCTTTTCTGCCCGTCAAAGAGTGTAAACTCTACCTTGCCACCTCTTGTCAGCTTGAGGAGACATCCGTGCTCGTCATCACCCTTTCCGGACACTATTCCAGTCGCAAGCACGTCGCCTGTGTTGATATTGCACCCATTCACAGTTTGTTGGGCCACTAGATCTCGGAAAGTCCAGTACATCCAGGAGATATTCGCCTTACATATCTTCGTTTTGTGGCCCTTGCTCAGGATCTCGGCTTCAAGGCTAATGTTGTAGCATGGTTTCTCCTTTGCATCTTGCAAAAACGCTGGTACCTGCTGGTCCCTGCATGGAGGTGGAACTTCGAAGGGCTCCAATGCTTCTAGTGTCACAACCCACGGCGAGATGGAGGTCCCAAAGCTCTTCCCATTCATGGGGCCCAGTGGCAACATCTCGAATCTCTGGATATCTCGTGCTGTGCAAACGGGTCAGGCCTACTACCGTGCTTATCTCTTACGGGTGGACACTTACCACTCCAGTCGTTGAGCAGCACCAACCCAAAGATATGGTCGTCGGCATCCTTCAAAGAAACAGGTTCTCCCAAGTTGCTCTGTTTGCCGATTATGCAAGCCATCTATAACCAGCGATCGAGTCAGGCGTCAGTAATTATCGTTTGTGATGAAGGCTGGAGGCTGCATAGCTTCAAAACTATCATTTATGCAAGCGGGTGCAATAACACTCCGTTCCAGCCGTCAAGGCATTCGCAGAAAAGGTAATCAGATATTGAGAGCACTTACTTCTAGCTCGTAGTCCAATGCCCTGCAAGCGCCATACTCTATTTTGTTGTCCACCTTGAACACGCCCCATGGTCTTCTAATCGGTGTGCCGGACACCACAATGGAAGAAGGACGCCCCGAGTATCCCATGGGAAAATGAGGAAAGGCCTCAGGGACCATTGACTTTCCAAACAATGCAAGTGATGCATTCTCATTGTGCTCTTTCGAACAAGAATAGTCTGTAAATCCAGACACAGCGACGGGCAGATGGAGAGTGACGCTGTCCACATGCCTGCCGTGCTTGGATACAACAACATTGTCTGAAAGAGATTTCTGTATGTCTGTCCTCAACAACTTTAGTTCGCTTTTATTCGTTGCTGCTAACGCATTAAGAGTAGGCTACAATTATTTAGCGGTTGGCCCGAGACATGGCAGGTGAGTGTTCTCACCTGCGACAGAGCAGCTTTGATGTCCTCGCTGCAGTTTAGGCCAAGATCAGCAAGAAAAAACACATCGTCCCTAACTCTTGTGACAACCGCCTTGGCATGTGATGCATCGCTCGCAATACCGTATGGGATGTTAGCGAGAGAGAAATGCTCGGTGTAAGCCATTCTTGCGGCTTGAACTTAGGCTCACAGTCGCGATCAATGACATGCATCCTCGGATGGTTTCAAGGTCTTCTGCGTCGATTATATATATTCATCAATCTAGGGACGCCTGAAATACTTCTCTGTCTGCAGGTGGCCATTCATTGCCCATGTTCTACGCGCAGGGCGACTTGAGATATCTAGCCAGTTAACCGCGCCCCAATCAATCCACACCTTCTACATGCATTCTGTCTCACAAATATTAACACCGGTTCTAGTATTATTGGTTGGGCGTTCACTATCACAGTCTTTTTTCCCTTGCCAAGCTATAAAACCTGAAAACAGCATATAACGTGCAGCCTTTGGAGGGTTGTGCATGAGCTTGTTGACTTACAGGAATACCTACGATCTCGTGTTCTTCAATGCCCTCAGCTTGCCATTTCTTGGTTATTCGGGCGGAATTACCGGCAATGTCACATAGTTCTCCAGATCCCTGCTGAAGTTGATACAGTTCATACCTGCGAACCTAGCAGCAGGGCTGAGTCCAGATGTCAGCAGCAGCTTTTCTTTTTCCTTGTACGGGGGGGCAGCTCACCGGTCACTGTCCGAATTATGCAGGAAGATCCCAGATCCTTGTGTATCGCCGCTCGCGATCTCGAACACAATCTTGTTGCCGTTACTGATGACAACATTTGTGGGCCACATCTCTACATCAACTCCGTAGATTTCGCCAGGCTTCACTTCCTGTACATCAGTCGAGAAGTATTCACGGTGCGGCAACCATGGTCGATGCTTTGAATGTTCATTGTGGGTTTTACGCAAGCTGACTCGGAGCCAACCTTTGCAAAGAGGTACTGGATCGCCTGCGGTTCCGGTGTAGAAGATCTCCTTGTCATCTGCATCCAAGTGCCTCAGTGTCAAAAAGAGGTCGATGTCCTTCTCACCGACGGGATCGTCCGGCACGATAGAGACGCTTAGATGTGCTGTGATATGGCCAGTAATCTCTGTCTCCGCCTCAAATGGCGGCGTCGAGAACTGCACTGCCTGGGGATTTGTGAGTGTTCCAAGAGCTCGGTAGGAGACCTGCCCCGACTCAACACTCTGCTTAATGGTTGATAGCTTGCGCTCAGGGGTCAGGTAGTACTTTGTATAGCGCGTTCTAGGAATAGGCCAAGCGTCTTCCGTTCTTTTGAGGTATGTCTTTTCTTTCTCCGCGTCGTTGAACCCGACATTACCCTTCCGGAGTGTGATGGTTACAGGAGGTACCCTGCCCGGTATACTCCAGCCAACGCGGTCCTCGCCTTTGAGAAATGCATCGAGAAAGCTGCGCTGAATTTCAACCTCGTCATGATAATAGAAAGGCAGGTCATGGCGCCCGGTGATGAAGCGTAGATATTTGAACGTCGAGCCCGCGTGCGTGTACCCCTCGACATTTCCACGCAAGTGCAGCAGAATACCGCCCCAGTTCGCCACGCTCAGCAGCGGGACCTCGATGTCTTCCAGCCGGAAGTCCTTGCTCGCGTAGTACTCCTGATCTCGGTACTCATTTTCTGCGTTGTCGATAGTTTGATCCCGGCGGTTATTAGCAAGCACCTCATCGGGCAAGTTGCCCTCAATCGTCTCCTCCTGACCCCGTGCCCCAGGCCCATCGCGCGGAAACTCGAGCCTCGACCGCCCGGCCAGGCCATACTGAGTGACGAGGACCTGTCGATTCCACCATAGATCAATGAATGCATTTGATAGAATGCCTCCGTGCCGGCAGCGGTCCCGGTAATAGTCAGACATCCCCTCCCTAGCCCATTTATCCTCGTTAGCGACCATGATCGGTTTCTTCTCCACATCGGAGCATGTTACAGCATACCGCGGCGACATACAGAAGGGTGTAGCTCACCAAGGAATAATAGCCGCCAGCCCCTTCGGCCGTCGCGCCGCAACACGCCACTGAGTTCCAGCATAATAAGAGATGCCGAGCAGCGCAACCTTACCCGAGGACCAAGGCTGCTCAGCACACCACTCCACAACGTCGAAAAAACACTCGCTCGTGTCCCGGCTCATCGTATCCAGAAAGCCAGGGCTTTGCCCCGATCCCCGCTCGTCCGCCCGGACCACGGCGTACCCATGTCGCGTCCAGAAAACAGGGTCAGGCGTTTCCCACGCCGAGTACTTGGACCTATGCTCAGGGTTGACCTCGGCGAAGCTCCTCTCGTGGAACGTGGCGTAGGGAATGTCCTTGCCGTAAGGGCCGTAGGTGACAAGCACAGGGACCGGGGAGGACGAGGACGAGGCCGAAGAGAGCGGGAGGTATACATTTGCCCGGATCGGCAGCGGGGAATTCTTCAAGGGGATCGAGACGTTCTTCAGGAGACGTAATCCGGCCTCCGCGTCGTCTGTCACGGATGAAATGTCGCGGATGGGTGGGGTCTGGATCTCCATGTTGCTAGGCTGTTGTTGCTCTCCCTGCCTTGAATTTGGGTCATGGTATGCTGGTAGGGTCTACGGGGACCGATTTATACGAGACGCCCTGGATGGAACGGACTTTTACTTTCCTTGCTTTCCCTGGTTATAAGTTATAACCTCTGCAGACGCTTGCACGGCGGCGTCGGACGGAGCAGTGGGGAGTACCTGCACAGGGATGCCGAGCGTAATACGAATGTCTTGAGCACGGATATATCATATTATGTCTACAGCAAGCCCAATCAATTGCACCATTTACCGTTTGATTTCTTTTTCTTTTCCTTTTGTTCTTTTCCCGTATATCTGTCCCACTTTTGAACCAAAACCTCTGAATTGCTGAATGTAGGGAGCAAGTGATAGGAATCCGTTTCGTGATAAACGGAAGTAGTCAATTGTCGCATAGTAATTCACATAGAAACGCAAGAATTACGCCAATCACTCACTCCCAATCCATTATTTTCAGTCTTTACAAGCAATCAAAGCCCCCAGCTCATTCATCCAAACTCAAACCCATTCCTCCCAACGAACCCCACCACGGAAATACGCCGCCCGCCCATGCGTCTCCCACATCGGACCCTCGGCCTCAACCAGGTATCCGTTAGCGCAGAAGTCGTACCGGACACGGGTCTGCTCGGCCTCGTAGAAGTGGTCGAATCTACTATCCAGCGCATCCGCGAGCGTGTCCACGTCGCCGGCGGGATGCAGCTGCTTCCAGGGCTGGCGACATGAGAGGCCTTGGCAGGACTTGAGCACGAAGAGCAATGCGTCGAGACGCGATACTACCTTGGCTATAGGAAGTCCGGCTATGAGGTCCCTGTCGGGAATTGGTTTGGACGAGGCTAATAGGTTGTGCATTTGTTCCGGATCAACCTGTTATCCAGTCAGTCTTTTACCAACTCGCCATTCATGCAAGGATACTCTATCTTTATACGAAAGTAAACAGAGGGGGGGTATATACAGTCATGTCGTAGAGCTCATGCTCGTTATTGCACCAAACCGAATAGTACAAATCATAGTCGTCGCTGAATAGACGGATGGCTTTATAGGTGTTGTGCTCCTGATATAAGGCCTGGTGCTCGCCCTCCGATATGGCGAGGCCCCAGTACTCCACGTTAACGTGCTCCGGCCGAGTCCGCCCGGAGGTTTCCATCTCGGCCCTGGTCACGGGGATGGGTTTTCCGTCAAAGTCGTCCCGCAACGGGATCCCGAGGAGCCGTAGGAACGTCGGCGCAAGGTCGGTGTGAGACGTGACCATATCCGTCCTGAAATTAGATGCCACGCCGGGGCCGCGCACGATTAAGGGCACGTTGATGTCCTCTTCGTATCCGCAGGTCTTTCCCGGCTGGAGGCGGTGTTGTCCGATATGGAAGCCGTTGTCGCTGCTGTAAACGACGTATGTGTTGTCGAGGATGCCGTAACCCTCGAGGCGGGTGATGATCCCGTCAACCAATTCGTCGACCGCCTGTAGGGCGCGGAGACGTTGGCGGTAGTAGTGGTCGTTGTAGTCGACATTCGACTGGTTTTGCTGTGGCAGGTCCAGGAGCCAGTTTGCCCCGGATGGCTGCGAGGAAGCAGATATATTAGTACTACGTCTTTCTCTTGTATTGAGCTACTTGGGGTCACCCACGCGGTCCGGATTGAAGCTCGCCGTTCTTGGCACCGTCACGCCTTCGAAGAGGTGCTGGTGTCTTTTTGCTGCAATGGGCTCGGTGAAGTGGATTGGGAATGGGTCTACGGGGGACGGCTCCTTTACGACTACGTTCGAATGCGGACCAACCGGTGCCACGGTCAGAAAGAAGGGCTTGTCTTTCAGGTCATGGACTGCATCGTCGAGAAACCCAAAGGCCTTCTCAGCCATGACATCGGTGCTATATTCGCCTTCATAGCTCCGAGGGTCTTCTTCATTGCGCTGGAACGTGCTGTTGAGATACTGGTATGTATACGGATCAAGGAGGAAATCCTACGTCCACAGATTAGCCGACATTCGGCTCTCTATTCCACGCCGTTGTCATTTCGTACAGAACCTGTAAACCCGCCGGGATGGGGTGAGTTGTAGTTGTCGATAGTATGAGCGTTGAAGAGTTTCCCGGTGTAGTAAGTGTTGTATCCCGCTTCCTGTAGCCAGACGGGGAAATAGTTGTCATTGAAGCCCTGAGCGATGAACTTGGGATACCCGCCTGTGTTCTCAGACAAGGAGGAGAGGTTGAGTTAGCACGCAAAAACGGCGGCCTTGCTTGGAAGTTGGAAGAAGCGCCTCACCATATGGCGGGTTGACATCGGTGACATTCGTGTTGTGAGGAAACTTGCCCGTCCACAGCGTCACCCTCGAGGGACAGCATATCGCCGTAGTGCAGTAGTGTCTGGTGAATGATGTTCCCCGTTCGACAAGATGCTTCTTCACAAATGGCATGTACTGCAGCGAATTCAGGTGCACGTCTTGATCGTCGGTCAAAACGAACACAACATTCGGTCGCTTCGGAGCAGCTTGGGGGAGAAGCGGCACCTGGGCCTGACCCTGACCCTGCGCGAGGGTGAGAAATGCACCGATAGTGGTGGCGCCGAGGAGCGCCTTGACGAACGACATATCGGGCGCCACCATGCGCAGAGCATGAGCTGCAATCATGCGAGCATGGGTCCGATCGTTTATGTGAAATCCAGTGAGAGAAGAGAGGAAGAGAGAGAGAGAGAGAGAAAGAAGGAAAGAAAGAGAAAGGGTGATTGGCGAGTGAAGTTACGTAAGTGTAGTATAGAAAAGCACGGCCCGGAGAGGTTATAACCGGTGTCGGTTCTGTCCAACCAGCCCCCGGTCCCAGCGACTGATTTTACCCTATTCGGAAGCCGACAACCACATCATCCCCATCCGCGATGACGACATACCCAGAAGCATTTGCTTCAGTTGATTCTTATCTTTATGTGAGTTATCCGGCTGCGATATGTTCATACCTGGTAGTTGACAGCATCAATCTACGCAACTAAAATTGATTTTAAACTAAACCTAATAGTAACAAAAAAGGGAGAGAGAAGGCCGGCCTTCCGCTGATTCTGACGCAGCGACAACATCACAAACATACGCCCATATCGTATCCGCTGCGTATTCCTAAGGCGGAACTTAGAACGGTTAGACATGCCTAATTAATAACTGTACCGTATCTGCGGCTGCCGGACTCGTAGTCTGGGCCTGTTGCCGAGTCATTTGCGGATGATCGTTGAAGCGTGCGAGGGGTTCACGCCGCCCATTAGGCACACCCGCATCAATTCAACATCTAAACAAATAAAGTCATACCAACAGAAGATCTTTCACCGACTTCACACTCCTTCACTCCGAGTTCAACCTTGTCGCGTCCGCTCAACACCGGGGGTATAGTCACATCCATCAAATCACGAGTACGCCATAGAGCCATCCAAAGTCAATACCGCGCATCAGTTCATACCAGACAAACTCCACTGTAACATATCTTATGTCAGATCCATGCCATCCCAGCCCTCGAGCAGATCAGCGCCGCCGCCGTCAGGCCCGAGATTACCGAAGATGTCGTCGTCTGTTCCGAAGTGAAGCCCTCCAGCTGAGTTTGCGCTACCCGCGAGGCCCATATCGTTTCCTGCGTTGCCGAGGTTTAAATTCAAATTGCCGTCGCCCGTCACTAGCCCTTCACCCTGCGCGGCAGCCAGAGCAGCAGCAGCGTTCTCATCAAGACCAAGTCTCAGCCCACTTTGTAG
Source organism: Xylariaceae sp. X802 (assembly GCA_028637635.1). Classification (NCBI taxonomy): domain Eukaryota; kingdom Fungi; phylum Ascomycota; class Sordariomycetes; order Xylariales; family Xylariaceae; species Xylariaceae sp. X802. Next base: position 43,176 of record JAJFDH010000064.1, on the reverse strand, counting down.
CATCGTCTCTGTCGGCGGGGGCATCATGAGTTGTGCTTCTACGCGTCGATATAAACGTACAACGTGCTCCGCTAGTACCGGATCTGATTTCTGGATAGATTTGAAGCTCTCGGCCTCATACTTCAACGCCTCTCGGAGGGAGATGCGTGTTTGTGGAGCCACTGGCGGATGATTCGGTTCCACGATCAATGACATGATAGCCGGTGGGGGCACGTTGGTCGCGTCTGGGGCACAAATGAGTGCTGTAGCTATGTCATAGATGATGCTACCACTACCAGCATCAGTCTGTTGCTTCACCTCGTCCAGGATGAGATCCAATAGCCTCTTCGCCCCCAACATCCTGTGAGCGGCGAGAATCTGCCGGTGCGTGTACGAGGTTGGCATCGTGTTGATACCTGCGTGCAGGCTCCATTGCATAAATCCTTGTATCGTGTGGCGGACTGAAGCAGAAAGACCACCATTCGGCGTGCTGGCCCAAGCCTCGAGCTCGTTATGGCCAGCGCCTGCCGTCCGTCTTGATAATCGAATATTGTCCTTGATGGCGTTGAGCAACGGCTCGATCTCCTGCGATTTTGGCTCCTGCCGTTGATATGATCTAAGCGAATGCTCCAATGGTTTGGCCACAATATTGAGCACTGCTGAAAGCATGGTCTGTGCTTCATCGGAACCTTTCTTGTTAAGTAAAATCAACTGCAGGATAGTAATAACGGCTTTCTGATCTGATTTATTATCCGTCCAGAGTTGATTCGACATGTATGTAATGGCGACCACTAAAGAGGTGAGTAGGAAAGTGTCAACTAAGTCTAATGGCTACATTAGCATGAGATTACCCAATAAGCCGATGGCAGACTTACATTCAACTCCTGTCTTCAAATTCTCCTCGGCAAGGCAATTCATATCAAGGGCGAGCATAACGTTGTGGAACAGGGTAGGCACGAGAAGGTAAAACTCTTGGGGTGGACATGAGGACATTAGTTCATCGCCCAGCCCTCCCGTTTCGGTGTCAAAGAGGCCCTGGATCCACCCATCCAAATGGACTTTCTCGGAATCAGTGAGTTCGTCTAGTGGCCGGCTCAGCTGGCCCTGGTTGAGTAATTTGGCGACAAACGAGTCCGACGACCGAATTCCCAGGTCAACAGCGGAAAGATTGTACCGGTAAACAAATGCCAACACCAAGAGAAGAATGGCACCGAATTCTTCGTAGACGGGTTGGTACTCTCCTTGGTCTTCGTCATAGTGCCAGTTATCTAGGACTTCACATAAGGGATGCAATATCGCCGCCGGCTGGCCAAATAGGAGCATCACATCTAGAGAAAGCGGCTTCTTGGCAAGCTGGCTGCATAGTACTTTAAGAGACATAGTCTCCTTATTTGCACAAAGACGACCAATTATCTGGTAGATGTTAGCGTTGCCGATACAAGTTAGCTATATACTCACCTCAATTAAGGCCTGGCAGACAGCTCCAACGTTGCCATCCATGGCATCTATGTCGCGAACAAGTTCCTGGATCCGTTCTGGATCGGCGCTGCAACGCTCAACCAGGGTATCTTTAACCTGCCGACCATCTTGTGGAAAGCCTCCATAAGTGATCTCGCCCAACAACTCCTCGATACTTGATTCTGGTATCAGGCCATGTAAAGAGCATGCGAAACAGAAATCTTGCCGAACACTGTCCGTGAAAGTATTGTTATTGCTTGTGTCGTCAAACATTGCCGACAGGGTAGGAAAAGCGTTCGTATCCACCTGGGCAAGGGCCTCGGTGATACAGAACTGAGGTGTCAAAGGGGCAAACATCGAATTAGCCAAGGTTACTAGCAGTAGTGGGAGTTTGTTAATTAGATAGGAACGAAGTAAGTAGCCGGTTTTCTGGCCCTCGTTCCGGAAGACGGCGTTGGCAAGAACGTCGAAAGAAGCTAGAATTAGGTCGATCGTGGTGGTTTGTATATCGCCCTAGCTTTGTTCAGCACACTGCCTAGATATCTTGAACCGATATATGGGTTTTGTACTGTACCTGATACCTATTGTGTAAATAATTGAAAAGAGCAGCATCGTCTATGAGCGGCCGTCCGACAAGCTAGGTCATATCAGTTGCTTGTTATCACTCAAAATCACGGGTATTCGTACCGATGCATTAAGATATATATACAAGCCGGCCCTCGAGTTGGAAATTGGTATCTCAGGGATGACTATGCTGTCAAGTGCCATGGATGATTCAAGGTCATCGATGTCCATATTAGGGACTTCCTTTTTATTCTTATCGGGAGGCTCAAAAGCGGCAAGCGTCTCCGTACGAAAGAGCTCTAGTCGGCTGGCGATTTGCGAGGAGTTCTGTAAGATTGACGGAATAAAGGAAGTTAAACTCTCTGACAAGGCCCGTCGCACGTCTAAAAATCCTATGTTAGCCGCTGCTGGCTGGCAGCATAGAGTGAGTGTACGAGAAACGGGATCGTACGTTTGGCAGTTGGGCGACTTAGACCACGTAACACATATTCGTTCTCACACACGCCGAGGAGGAGCATGACGAAGGCAGCACGGGCAGCCTCCATCTCATCTCTCAGAGAGCCTTGCAGCTGGCCCATGACGTCTTGAGCGAACGCAGCAGACGCGGCAGTAAACATGGTCATCCATCGAGCCATAAAAGCACAAATCGTAAGCGCTTCGGGAGGATTCTTGATGCCGCTGCCCAGCCTTACGGCTTTTGAGAGCCGGTAGAACAATACCTCTTCGGGGCTGTACGAGTTGGTCCATCTTACAGGAATCCGGTCTTGGTTGTCTGCGCCGGCGCGATGCAAATACACCTGCGAGGTCGAGTACTTGTAGAGAGAATTGAGGATGGATGGCGTGTCGACGAGCTTACGCTGAGTCAGAACTTGGAGGTACCGCGAGATGCGCGGGTCAAGGCTCTCCCGGTTAGACGGCTGTGGTCGCAGGCAGATATCGGCGATGGCAGCAGGCGGCAGAGGATGCTTCCTGTACAGCACGGCAACATACGGATCAAACTCCTCGCAATCGAGTCTGGTGTTCAGGCATCGAGATATGAACTTGGCCCACATGCTGCGTGAGCTAGTCGGGTTGCCATCGCCATCGCCTTCGATTGCGAAGTTCTTCGCATCCATTTCGAAAGCCGGGGAATGGAGGGTAGTTTCTGTTTTCCAAGAGACCAAGTAGGCGAGTCTATTCCGGTGCTTTCATGGCTGTGTGTATTTTATATACCCGCACGCAAAAATCTAGGTATGTTTGAAAGCCATGACGGTGTTCCAACTTCGAAGTCCTGTCGGGATGGGCCCTACGTAGGAAGTGGTATTCGGGTTCGTTGGCAGCCGCGGTATCCCTTGGGCGATGACGCGATAAGATTTGGTTACGTTACCTACTCGGTCCTGCTCAGCTCAGTGCTTTCCAGCTAACCTAGATAGGAAGTAGCTACGTACCTATCGAGGCTTTATCGATAAGGCAGGTAGGTACTAAGACGGTTCGGCCGGCTACAATGTTCGGCCAGTCGACCTAAGTACCTTAGGCTACCTACCTACGCAAGTATATTGACAGGAGGGTTTGTAGGCGAGTGGTGCCCCTGAATGGCCGAGCAATGTGGTAGGCAGTCAAAACATAGTCACCACGACAACGTCGGTTGTAGTGTATCACGCCTATCCTGACCATTTCGTTCCCATTGCAACGGAGATACGAACGCTGAAACCGTTGGACCTGTATGACTGTACGTAGATGTTCCGCTTAACACAACATTATTTACCTTATTGGGCTGGCCAATGGCTAGGTAGATAGGTACTAGGTAGACACATCTTGCGCTGAGCAAGTCTACGTGACTCAATGCGGTGTATTCAGATCTTGATCTCGGAATAGCAAAGTACTGAAAAGGTCATTACATATACGGTAGGACTTGGTCCCTGATCGGAACAAGACCAAAGTTGTTACTCGCATGACTCTGCCAAGGCAGAGAGGGGCTGCTGCTGGCCGAAGCAACAGTCGCCAGGACGCCGCAAATGATATTTTTGTCTGCCTGGACAACAGCATCCGTCCTCGATCGGCTGAAGGGACTCCGTCGGAGTGATTTACTCCTTTCATTTACGATTCAAGACATGGGGACAACTAAGTGTCGCCATGGAAGGGACCCTGGGATGCAGAGACACCGAAGGTATTGACGTTACCGACTAGCTGACGAATGAGTGCGGCATGATGGCACAGGATGCTGTCAAGTCCGGGCTGCGTAGGGCAGACGACTTATCAAGGAGGAAATGGAAGAATTCTCCGGTAAGCGGAAGCCCGAGATGAATCAAGACACGGCGATGTACGCACCCATACAGCATGCGGTGGTGTCCAAACATTTTGCCTCGGCTCCTTAGGCACACTGGTTCGAACAACTAGTATACCTAGTCATGGGAAGGGAAAGCTTCCTCAAGAGCCAACAGCTATCTTCTGTGGTCGGCCGTAGAAAATATAGTCTCCTTCTCATTCGCCGCCGAGAGCAGCCCTCTTAAGGGTTTTGATGAGGCGAACAGACTAGGTTCGTGGAAAAGACCAGATACTTCACGGGTATACGCCTTAGATACTCTGCCTGAGGCGACAAACAACACTAGGTCTTGGGGCCGAGACCCCTTAACAACGTGGATGGGCATGTGAGCACTAGCTATTGTGATATATCTGGGGACAGTTGACATGTTGCAGAGAGTCAGGACGGAATCCTCCCTTCGAACGCTTCGCTAGATTCGGGCATACACCTAAGTCTAAAATTAGATGACAGATGACTCCCAGGGGACCTGTGTGGCATGGTACTCTACTGTACAATAGTGAAACTTTTCAAACACCTCACGGGGGAATCCCTCTAGGAGTATCATGTTGTCATCTCTGGTGTTGCTGTACCCATCTCATCGCAAGCCATGTTCTAAGCTCGGGATTCAAACATCTTCGCTTTTAACAGCCAGGGGCACATCCTCCGGATTCCGAGGTCCAATCATCCAATCTTGCATGGCCAGCCATTGACTCCAGTTCGTCTCCGCGGCAACAATCTCATCCTCTGTAACATTTTGGAGCGCTCGTAGGAAAGGGATGGACTGTCCGTCCGGCATGTCGTACTGCGACTTGACATCAAGCCAGTTGGAGGCTTTAGCAGCAAAAAGATAATTTCTTCGCTCGATGTCGTGGAGGTGTCCGATCCCTGACGCCCAATCGTCCCCGAAAAATCCATGCAATACGCCGGGAAAGTCGAATCCTGTCGCAACTAATCGTCGGATGTAAGGGGTCAGGCTGGTGGTCTGGGCCGTTTGACTCGACATACCGAACTTCCCTGCCGTCGATGGGGAATGCGAGGGTATAGCGGAAGACGACCCGGTCGGTCTCGACGAGGAAATTGGGCTTTGTAATCTCTGGAAGGGAAGCTGAATGTTGATGAAAGCTGCCATTGCCTGTACAGGCCCTTCGTGTTGCGCGTGATCTAGGAAGTATCGAACGCAAGACTGAAATTTGGGATACCACTGGAGAATATCGAACTGGGAATCTTGCATGGGTAGGAAAGGACTTGATGGATTTCTCTCGGGAGGAAATGATGACATGGCCTGCTTGGAAGCCGAGCGGCTCATTCCCGGTTGGGATATATTGCCATGTGGACGGAAAGACATGGCGTTACGAGATTTAAGGCGTGTCTGTGGCGTTGGAGTTGTTGACCTCAAAGAAGATGCCCGATCTATTACCGGAATATCGTCTTCCTACTCGAAAACGGATATTTCTGTGGTTGCTCAGGGCGGGATCCCCGAATTAGAATGCACACTGCTTGGTTTTGAAAGTGGCTCAGCGGATTTCGGATTCAGCGGAGTGTAAATGCGATACCTTTGACAAGACTCGCAGAATTAGCATCAACCTTTTGAGGTTGTCGAATCAGCAAAAGAAAGTACTTACCGGAGGACGAACCAAACATGACTGAAGACACTGACGGTAGCGGGGCTTCGAAAAGGACTTTATGCTTGTCTTGGGTTCCAAGCTGATCTCTTAAACCGGTTAACATGCCAATGATACACCGCAGATCGATCCCCTTCCAGTTAGGAAGCAGTCGGGAAAAGAAGGAGGATAATGATAAGAAGAAAAGCATTATAACCTTTAGAGAATTGGACCGAGGAAAAGGGAAGGATAAGGGTGGGACGGACATATAATACACTGGCTGATGTAACCCACGACGGTCCCAAGGACGGATCCACGGAAGCTGAGGGCGGCGGGTTGCCTCGCGCACCTTACCTATGGCATCTCTTCTGCGAGATGATAGGCGGATAGACAAGTTCGGGTTGCACTCGACAACATGGGTGACATTTAGGGCCTGAACGTGGCTTTGCGGGGAGTCGATCAGGGCTGACCGGGGAGAAAGTTTGGTACCGAAGGCGGCAAATACTAGTGAAGTCTGGTAATGCAGTTGTCGAAGAGATTGTGGCGATCTATATACCGGATCCAGCAAGATGCCATGGGGGTATAGCTGGTGGCGTTGCTGTTATCCCGTCCTCAACTGGATAACAACACACAGCCCAAGAGGGCGTATGAAAACCTTACATCTCATCCTGTACAGGAGGTCATCAGCGCATTTGTTAGGTATACATTGGGCACCAGGAATGATTTTCTCCTCCTCCTGAAATTTCTTCTATTTTATTTTTGTTTCTTTTCTTTCCCTTAAAGAAGGAAGAAAGAAAAGGAGCGAACACTAAGCTTATATGCTCGCCTAGAGAGCTTCCGAGGATACGGTTAGAAGACACAACCTAGCACAACCCGGTATCTAATATATGAGTGTGTACAGTCGTAGTACATTATGTAATATGTCTACAATTGGGCGCGCATGGGCAGATTACATTGACTCAAATGTGCATGTGCTAATCAAACGGGTGAGGGTTCAGGGAAACGCCGTTCCTCCTTGTAGTACTGAGAGGGATGTCATCCTGGGAGTAATGATAAGAGTAACATGCAGCGGCCTGAACAGCGAGTCCTAAGTCTGAAGGGGAAAGATGGACTGCAATAGGGGGGTTTGGCCCGAGGTGACTGTTTAACAAACGAGGAAGGTCAGGACGTTTTTTGCGTTGGTGTAAGCGGTTTTATTGATCCATCACCGTAACAGTCTGAACTAAGAAAGTACCAAGTTGGTCATGGCCATCACCATTTACAAACATGATGCGGAAGTTGTTGAGCAGATTGCAACTGTAGCTGTAGTATACCCAGAATATGCGAAGTATGGTACATTATAGCCGCTTACATAATACACATTGCATGTGATTTCACTGGTCGGCCGACGAAGCTGCTCGGCCATTCCACCAATTACCAGGTATGAAGAGGTGGCGCCCCTGTGTTGTCCCGGTTGACAGTTACGGTGGCCGAGTGGACGTATGTACCTGCCGTACGGGCATGACGTCTTCACCGTACACATCATCAACGGATTGTGGCGCGCCTGGATGGCCGAACAACAAGGTGAACACGCTAGCCGGCGGCCATTCATGATCAGCGACTGGCGCCCTCCCTGCTGATTTGAGTAAGACGGCAACCGTGCTGCTCGGCCATTACACCTCTTGCCACTCCTTGAATAAGTGACGTGGCCGAGCAGCATGTGATCCGAACGTTAAGTACCTAGCTTAAATAGTCCTTGGCCTGGTCTGTCCCTGGTAAGCCCACAATGCAATCGCACACCTTTCCAACACCGTTGCCAATAAAATCCACACGCTTTTTCAGCACGGCGGACAGCAACATCATACGCGCACACCGAACAAGGCGCAATGAAGACGTTTTCTTTTTGCCTTTTGCTTTTCCTTGAGACGGCAAGTCTTTGCTCGGCTGCGGACAGGCTGCGGACTTCCAAGCTGCCATAATGTGGGCTCTTATAGCGTAGCTCGCTGCCGATCCATACATGCATCCGTGATGGATGGGATCTCTCAGACCTAATCTTGTGGCAACACTATCGAGGCAAAGTAGTGCGGCGCATATCTTCGTCTCTTTTTTTCTCGCCTCCCATACATGGCACATAACGAACCTATAGCGAAGCGGTTAAGACCGACCAGGTTGTCTGCGAGGCTTAAAGCTCCAGTCCCACGGGTCATACACCTGTTTAATCACCCGCCTACGCTCGGCAAAGTGATTACAAAACAGTGTCAGTAGGGTGACCCGTCCCAGAGACCGTCCCAGAGACCGTCCTAGGCTGGTATTCGAACGTCCGTCCAAAGCTACACCAACAAAGAACCCGATTACCCGGTTTGTTCGTCCCAGCGATCTGGGTCCAATCTTATTTCCTGAGAGATCGGAGTCGACTGGGTGCAGCATGTCGCTCGCTTGTGGTCGCGGAGCTGTGCGCACCTAGGATAGTCTAGATTCCGAGCTGAACAGCGACGAGCCTGCCCCTGTCGATGCCACCTCGTGGTGGACCTTCTGCATTTAGCCGCCTTTGCTCCCGGCGCACTCATATAAGTGTGCATTTATACTTCGTGCGCAGCCAGTCTCGTGATACAGGACACGGTGGGTTGCTCGCCGCATGCCATGTACCCAAGTACTCCAGGCCTCTGCGTGGCGGCAAAGCACACCTTGTAACAAACAGGTTATGCTCCATGCCCATGTGGCAATGGGGAAAAGAAGAAAACGGACAACTGATCAATCAATCGGAGACCTAGCTCCCTAGGTATATATCGACGGCAATATTGGCGTTGTGCCCCTCTCCCGCCTCACTTTTTTGCTATGTATGTTATACCTAACTATTACCTAGGTACCCCTTTTCCAACAGACTTCACTATGCGTGTAGGTAACGCATTGCATGCTGATGTCCGGTCTCCCCCGCCCCCACTCCCCATGGACTTCGCTTCCGGTGTTTGGCTACCTGCTCGTAAACCAGCAAGGGCCCTCGCGCCGACATTGTGTGATTGCGCGCCTGAACGCTATCTAGGTGGTTGTCCGGTACGGCCCCCCATATGCCTGCCTATGCGATCTCGTGCTGGATCTCGGTGCGAGTCTTCGGTGATCTGCATACTTCCGGCCGCACTATGTTACGTAGAGCGCCGGCGGCCTCATGGGATCGGCAGTTGCAACGCTGGGCTGTGCCATTGCGGCACAGGCAATGATACCAGGCCTATAGCAACTCGAAGGCTCAGGGTTAAGCCGTCATGATCAAAGAAATATTTTCTCGTTTTATTTTTCACCGCTTATCGAAAAGAAAATGCAATAATATAAGTGGCCTCCGGGACGCCCGGAGCCGTGCGACAGAAGGCCACCGCGAGGCAACTCATCAGCAAGGCCCGATTCATATCAAATTGAGTAGCAGCCTGTGTACGGGATATAACGGACCGCAATGTAAAATATGCACATGAAAAACCCATCAGGGATACCCGGATACCATTCGTTCGCTACCGTAGCCATCGCAGAGCCGCAGTCTATTGTAGAAATGTGCGTCCTGAGAGACCAACGCAGGATGCACAGCATACGCCAACAACTAGCGCCGAGCGGCCTGCCATGCCCATTGTCATTTGGAATACATCGTAAAGTTGTTGGCTGAAGCAGTGCACCTGCGAACTGTAGCAACGGCTACCAGAGAAAGGCGTCGTAGCACGACGCGGATTTGAGGCTGGAAGCTGAAATATAAGCCGGCTTGCCCAGCAGAGCTGGGAGAACATATGCGATACGAACTACCTACACCGGCTTCTGGTAGTCTACACGGGACATGAAGACTTTTCTGGGTATTACAGGTCCACGGAAAGTTCAGGCGTGGAGATGCAGACCTAGAGCAACTCCCACGGAAACGCTGAGACTGTAAGGCAGCTGGTGTTCTAGAGAAAGGCACTAAGTGATACAGACAGGAGACATATCTTCCAGACGAAGCGGAGCGACTCGTTACTCGCGTTACGATTTGAGGTTATTAGTCGCTGGCGGAGAGAGAACGTAGGAGAAACCCCTAAAACTAGATGCCTACGGATACGACTTGCTAGCTGGGCGGCTACCCGTAGATCAGTTAGATTCCGTTTAGCACGCCCTCGTACCGTTCGGGGACATTAGGACGGCTGATGCACAGCGTTCGTCAGCAATAGATATCTCAGCAACCACCCGTTGGCTATACTATGATGTTGAATAATCGCGGCACGTAGACGGACGTTGGAAACTCGCCTGTGCGGCGTTCATACTCGAAAGAGGCTCCCTGTTCTCGCTGGTAGAAATGTCACAGCAAGTCCCGACGTCAGGATATTGGGCCCGAGCAAGTAGAGCGCTGCTGTAATCGTTGAAAGGATCACCGAATCTGAAGCATATCCATATCTCTGTTGGAGGTGTATGGGCGGCTGCTGATGGCATGGTAAGCGATATCTTCGCTCTTCGAAAGGAGGGCTGAGAGATACAATTCTGTCGTAAGCACTTGCGATGAAGGGCACAACATGAAAGCTTCAGTAGGGGCTGTAAAGGCTGGTTTCCGGGACGAACGCCCTTCAGACTGCTCCCGCACTTCCTTGGTTCTGATACCCAGACCGGCGAGCGGAGTTGGAAGAAGAGTATGTTCTTGTGGACGTTGGCGTCGGTGAACAACATAGGTTTTGACTCTTTTGCGGCTGTTATGGCGAGTCAGCCATGTCTGACATTATTTTCGTTTTCATTCGGGAACACAGTTGTATATGGTCTCAACGCAGTTGAGCAGCCGACATCTTGAGGCGTTGTTTGAAAGTCTCAGTCCCGTCGACATCGACGTAGTGATTATATCTCCGTGCTCCAGGAGTTCGCCAGACATAACTGCTTGAATTTTAACCCCGTGTTAGATCTGCTTTCCATGTCTGAAATCTGACCTATTCACGCTGTACAAGACCGTAATCATCACGCCGGCCGAACCCTCATACCAGCATCGTCGTCGCTGATTACGGCGTTCCAGTTCCATCCGTTGCCCGAAGTCAGATATCTGGTTTCCCGCTTGCCGTATATCGTAGAACTCTAATAATGGGTGCGGTTTTCAATCATCCCCACCACGTAAGATGTAGCCCTGCGTTTATGACCAATAATAGACTTCCACCGAGACGGCGAAGCGGTAGACGCAGATGGTGCGCTGGGGGCTCGTTACGCACTGACAAATAAAGGATCGTGGTGAAATCTGACCTCCCGTAGTGCCAATAACGGGTGTACTGGTCGGACGTTGAGCGAGCACATCAGTGTCTCAATTGGTGAAACGCGGCCCTTGAAATGTTTCCGGGCCTATCCTCCCAATTGGACGTCGCGGTATTCGGATTTTGTTCATAAGCCTCGAAATAGCTTATAATTTACCCCATGGGTTAAATGGAAGTTGATATCGAAGAGGCAGAGCAAGCGGTAAGCCTTGTCTTCGGTCTTGTTTGCATTCCTCTTCTCCATGATATACGACAACCACGGAAGTGCTATATCTCAATGATGGTTTAATAAAGCCTTACCAGGAATACCTGCCGCAGTTTTTATTCCCGTCGCTAACTGCTTCTTCGCTCTTACTTAGTTTCAAGTGTGGTCGTCTATGAAACATGAATCCAGGCAACAAGTTCTCGGAGCGCCCGTCACCGCGGAGACATCTGGTCTTCGGTATCCCTAACGGCAACGCTCGAGATCTTTGGCATCTCCTACATCGCGCTGATATGCATAGTAAGTGGTCGCGGCCCTGTAACCATTTGAACATGTGTCAGACCGCTGTTTTTACTGGAGCCGAAAATAAATATCCGATGATGAGAGTGAAACCGGCCTTTCGGACTATGTGCTTCGTGAGTTCAATAGGACCAACTAGTTAATTAGATGCAGTAAATGTCGGCCTATACCCAGTTCAGACCTTCATCACTCAGGAAATCGGGGCCAATGAGTTCATAGTACTTAATCCTGGCGAAGTGGGCTCTCTTGGGAGTCAATCTACCTGGGTAAGAGAAGGTGTTGAGACGCCCGGAAAGTCACCGCTCCCTCTCCACATAGGTATACCTATGTGAGAAGATAGTGTAGCCGCGAAATTGGGGATGCCCGAAGGAGCCCATCAATTCGACACGAGGCGTTGACGAGCCGCATGGTAAAAACCGCTTGAAAAAGAATCCTGGCTTAGAACCACAGCCGAGCCTCATAAACATTAATAAAGCCGAGTTCATTTGCATACTATGCACGGCGTGCTATAGAAGATAATGCTGATTTGATGGGAGGGCAGGCTGGAGGGAGGGTGGTAGAACTGCATGGTGACGGATGCGACACCGCGATACGACACCATGCGCCGAGCATGATACGGCACGACTGAGTTGTCGCATTGCGGGCTACTACGTTGAGCGGCAAGTTGGAACCATCATGGCTAGCATTTCACGGCGACCCACGCTTACGCATTGGGGTTTTTCCATAGCCATGGAGCATCTCATGCCGTGTAGAGTCGGCTTTGAGCAGGCTTTGAGCCGGATTTGAAGCACCGTATGTGTATCGGGGAGTCCAACCATTGTTGACGGTCGGCAGTACTCAGTACCTCGTATATTTCATCAACTACCTTTGAATTGGGGTGGTTCTTAATCCACCGGGTGTGGCGGGTACAAGTCGTGGTTCACTCGGAGGCATAGAAAAGAAGAGAGGTGCATGAACGTTCGAAGGCCGGTCGGCGACAGAATTACATATCAGGAGACCTGGTACGGAACCCGTGCGGATGTTAGACCTGGGCAGCTCCTGATACAGTGTATATTCTCACGTACTGTGCATATTTCAGGTGCGTGTTCGGATAAGATACGTGTAAGCCGCACTGTGCCGAGCCTCTCTAACCTTAGCGGCCTCATTAGCGTGTTTGGCATCTCCCGGCTCTGTCCGGCTCTAACCTTCGCGGGTATAGTACAAAGTACCCACCATCGCGGGCACCATTTCACCAGAAAGCTTTCCAAGCCCGCCTTCCACCAGATTTATTACTCCGGGTCATTATCATCACCGTCACCATCTGCTACGTATACCAAGACTAGATAGCTGCGGATTATACCTGCTGCTATCTCCTTTGCTATCTAGTATGCTTACACTGCCAACCAGCTTGTCATCTCGATCCTTTTCAGGAATGATTCTCAAACGAGCTGACTGGCTGTTCCAGCGTGATGCGGGGAGGCATTTCTCACCCACCCGCCATTCCTACGCAGATGGAGAAGCTCGGAATCAGCAGCTGAGGTTGGTAGCTGTTGACCATCCCGATGCGTAGTGACCTAGGTAGGTAGGTATACCTGCCCATCTTGGCGCGTCTGTCCCCAAAGCCCGAATCAGGCTAGATACTCGGCATTATCGAATGCAAGTTGTCCGGGTCCCCCATGATGATTCTATAGACGTCGTCAACAAAACATTCCAGGCACACGGGCCAGCGAGGAGATAGATACCAGGTGTGCTATGCCAGTTCTCACCCCTACTACCTACGAAGTACCTACACAGTAGTCGCTGGTCCGACAGCCATGCCAGGTCAGCCCTTTGTCAACTTCTCTTACGGCGTAGGTATTAGTCGAGATCGGAGACCACCGTCGTCCAACAACGTCGTGTTTCTATTCTTGGAACACCGACCGCCTTTCGGATTTGTCTCACGCTACCCAAAACGGTTTGAGGCATAACACCGCGAGAACGCTGTTCCGCGGTTCCTACCATGTTCTTCTGCCCGCGAGAGCGTTTTTGGGGTGCAATGCAGGCTTCTGCAGGCGACGCTGGCTAACTTCGTGGCCTTTAGTGTTCTGTCCACACAGCTTTTTTCGGAGTTGGTGCTGACGGGACATGGGGGATCCCCTTCTCCCATTGGTATACGCCGGGGATCGTCTCCATGGCTTGCTTAACCGGAGCATGCTCTTATGAATCTGACACACACGAAGCTGGGGCAAGGGCTCGTCCTATAGTGCAATGCCTACTACCTATGTAATAGTATGCGAGTAGAAAATTGCGAGCGGGGTGTTCATTAACTTCAGCTGACAGCCTCAAATGAGGTCTCGATAGCCGAGCCCGGCAAATGAGCGTGTTGACTATCATCCACACTTCTCGTCCCTTGCCTACCGGTATCACATTACCCATAAGTAATGGGCGGCCCCGTCGCCGCTATCCTCTCCTTTCCCGCTTGGTTCTGGGTTTTCCCCTTGATGGACGAATGTCTACCTAAATTATGGCACTCGCCCTCCGATTGACTGCCCTGAGTTATGTGGTCGCGCGCGCCAATGCCCGATGGTTTCATACGAATTCAGATTCGGGGGATTGGACTCCGGTGATACCGACTGCCACGCCTACGACACTGAGTCCTGAGCACCCATGGGGGCCGAAGACAACTGCTGCTCCCGATAGGCGGCCGATCGATTGGGAGCTTCGGAGGAGGGATGACGGCGCAACCACAATCTGCGGCTATGAAGTGGGAGCAGACAACTCTCTCGGTATGAATCACTAATTCACAGACCACCATCTGCCCTTTTTGTCCTCTTCGCGATGCTAGTGACTAATAAGACTACATCTCCGTAGGTTCGCCCGTTACTTGCGGTAGTAATGAAATGTGCGGACTGGACAGCCGTCTTGGCATTGTAGGGTGTTGCACGGGAACCAATCCACGCGGTTGCGTCGTGCCAACGGCGTGCCTGGAGTCTTCAAAATCGACGCAGTGGACGGGTGATTCGCTCACAACATATTGGTAAGTGGCCTATTTTTAGACAAGCGAGTATTGTGATGGCCCGGTGGACTAAGTGACGAACAGTGGTGATCCAGCCCGGCCTCATTGTGTAACGCACTCATATGATGCGAATTTCTTCGATCCGTTATACGGCGCGTACTTTATAGGCTGCGCTGCCCAAGCTGCGTCTGGTGACATCGTCGTCAGTTCCATACAAGGGGGCAATGCAGGCGGTGCTGTGTCACAGTCTATATTCACAAGCACCAACGGTATAGTAACCACTACCGTTACTGTCAACCTCCCCAGTAATAATATGCCATCTACAACAGCAGCGTCTGGCTCGGGTGAAAGCTTTGCATCGATGCATGCTGGGCAAATTGCCGGTGGCGTCGTGGGTGGAGTTGCCGGCCTCGCATTGATTGCTGCCGCCATATTCTTCTTCCTACGTCGGCGGAAGACGCGGTCCCAGGATCCACATCCGCTTCCTGTTCCTCCTGAATTAGGTCGAAAAATGCCACCAAATGATAACGATATGTATCAGAACGAGGCCATACCGGGGTCCCAGTATCCCTCGACATTCTATGGAGAAGCGCCCCCCGGTATGGCACAAATGTCGGAGCAGCCCGTGACGGGTTACCCCCCTAATGCCTACGGGCTCCCGAACACGACCTACATAATAGGAAACGATAACAACCGCAGCGCCGAGGCACCTGTATACATCGCCCCACGGGTAGTCCCCCCCAAAGCTCACGATGAAACAGTATCGCCAATTGACGTTAGCCCTGTGAGTCCTGTGAGTCCCGCTGACAATTACAACACGATGGTATCGGCGCTCTCCTCGAGCCATACGCCACCTCTGCAGCCGCTCCAACCGGCTGTGCATCGTCCGCAGCCCGGATACGCCCAATACGCGCCGCCACCTCCGGTACAATACCAATTATACCGCCCATATCCCGGAACATGACGTGGAGGGAATGAGCGAGAACATTGAGGAAAAGCGTGGCGGGAAACGCCACGGACTATCCAAGTCTTTCCTATGTTGCTGACTTCATAAGAAGGTTATGATTTTCAGGAGTTCAAAGGATGGATATTGTTGCGTTCTAGGCCGTGGGAGTCCAGCTTAGGGCATTTCAGCGTACGATACCTATTGCATTTACGAAGGAATCTAGTGTGCAGATTGAAATGGCTACGTTGCGCCAGGGAGACGTCCGATGATGAGATGTCAAGGTTGCCAGCCGCTCGTTCAAATATTGGGACGGGGTTATTTTCCCTCACCTTTGAGAGGTAGGCCGTGGGGAGATTCGTGTCCGGCCGGTTGGTTTACTGTGGCATGGCATGGCTGGATGCGACATTTCAAAAACACAGCATTGTTGAGCTTCATGAGCCACGCAACCAAGGAGATAATATGAAATTAAATGAATTATATCCCCTGCGAATTGTTGTTTGAGTAACCCAGTCTAAAGAGGGGGGCCTTAACTAAAAGATTGCTAGAGGCTAAAAAAGAAATGGATCGCAGCTGACCTCCCATCACCCCACCTCATCTTGGTATTTTTCTGTTCAAGAGGCAATACAGACTGCGATACGAAGTAAGTTGTCAAATATAATCCATAGGGAAGAGCTTGACCGGTAATTGACCGGTCGGACCAAACCTTAGTGAAGTTTCTGACATAAATTCTGTATACTGAGTAATTCGATATGTGTGCTGACGATAGGTAATAGTTACTAGTCCGCTTCGTATCTGCGGTGTTTTCGCTTGGTCTCGGTACCGGTTAATCTTTGCAGTTCTCATCTCGCCTGAAGTATTCCACGTTATTAAATTAT
This sequence comes from Xylariaceae sp. X802, assembly GCA_028637635.1. NCBI lineage: Eukaryota > Fungi > Ascomycota > Sordariomycetes > Xylariales > Xylariaceae > Xylariaceae sp. X802. Next base: position 26,789 of record JAJFDH010000064.1, on the reverse strand, counting down.
CTCCTTCATTTCATAGTAAGTATATTCCCCCCTTCGCTTAGCCGGTGTTGCGTTTTATAACCGCGTGACAGAAACCGGGAGACGACATCATGACAACCCTGCCAGAGCTGCCTGCAAGCTTTGCGTCGGCGATGGAGCTCATCGACGCGGCGCACGCCGAGGACCCCAAGACTGTTCCTAGCCAGGACGGCGCCAACGCAACCTTGCCGAACGAGCTGCACTACGCGCGCAAAATGACGCGCTGGCTTGCCGTGCGCTGCCCAGATGCATCACCGACGCTGCAGCTCGCGTGTCGGGCGCAGCATTTCAGGAGGTGAGTCTGCATAGTATGAACGTACAAACACATACCCGGCTTGATGAACCAGCGCGGATATAAAGTAGATAGGAGCCTGTACCACTGATTCATCTTGGGCTTGAATCGCAATATATGAATTCATGTCAATTCCTTCCCATCACAAGAAAAAAAAAACACAGCGTGAGAACGCAACAACATCGAAGCGCATAAGCTAACGACAACGGAACGCCGCGGGGGAGGAGGAAAACAGATGGGAAATCCCGCGCGACAGCTTCCCGATGACGCGCGCAGGCTACCTGACATGGCGAGCAAAGCAAAAGACGCAAGCAGCCGACAAGATCACGGCGCTGCTCTCGTCGCTCCCCGCTTCAACACCGGCGCTCGCAGCGGACGACATCGACCGCGTCGCCGCGCTCGTGCGCAAGGAGGGCCTGGCAGTGGATGCGGAAACGCAGGTCCTCGAGGACGTGGCGTGTCTCGTGTTCCTCGACGACCAGCTCGATGACTTCGGGATGAGAGCCGACGTCGACGAGGACAAGATGGTGAATATCCTCCGCAAGACGTGGGCTAAGATGAGCGCGCCGGGGCGCGAGATCGCGCTTGGTATGAGGCTTAGTGAGCGAGCGAAGGGGCTTGTCGAGAAGGCGCTTGCGGAATGATGAGAGGGTGTGAACGGCTTGGATTGATTGATGAGCGCTGCGATATAGTACTCACTTTGCCCGTTATTAGTTTGGCAAATCCATATATTGTACGGAGTACGGGACACCTCTCTGTACATTGGCAACCTCGGTGATTTTGATTTGGACCTAACACTTGGGGATACCGTCATCGCCACCAGGACGTCGTTCTCAGGTAATCGTTTTCCGACCACCCGGAGGCAAGTCTTCGACTGCCAGGAGAAGCGATGTTCAGATATGTGGTAAAATCAGCCTGAATCACGTAATGCAAATCCTCTACGAAGTACTACCGTATTTTACGAAGTAGAAACAATGAACTCCCTTCTCCTTCTGGCACCGTTACATACGGAGCTCTACCTACAGCATCGTCACATCGATGATCGTGCCCTACGGTAATGTGGCAGATGTCTTTACCTATAGCGACTCAGCGAGTGGATCGCCAGTTATCTCGGTGCCTATTTCACCGATTCTAGTTATATACGTTGGCTACAGTGCACATTACAAATATGCACTGTTGTCAACATCTGTCCCTTTGGCATCGTCGAGATGTTAATTACCCCAACGATAACTTCTTCCTATCTACACTACCTACCTAGGGGGGATGGTTTTTATCTTCCTTTACTACCTATAAAGAGAGTGAATTTTGCATAGACACCGTCAATAGACCCGATTTGGATCGTTAATCGCGAGTTAATTATAATTATTTTCCACTCACCAAATTCAAGACGGCAGCGGGACTCGTCACGTACCTAGTCTTTCAAGATGGCCGCCAAGGAGGCATCAAGCGACCGGCTGGTCAGTGTCGAGGAGATAGCAGCACATCAATCTCTCAACGACCTCTGGCTCGTCGTTGATGGCGTGGTCTATGACTTGAGCGGCTTTGCTTCCGACCATCCAGGCGGTGTGGACGTCCTGCTCCGGTATGCCGGCCGCGACGCAACAGCTGCGTACTCCGAGGTTCACTCGCCGTCTCTGATCTCCACCTCGCTACCCACATCCTGCAAGATCGGCGTCCTGGATACGTCGACGGTGACCGAAAAATGGACGCGGCCGCCGCCTGCGGTGGAGAAGGAGACGCCGCCAAAGGCAAAAGGCGAAAAACCTCCGCTAGCGAGCATCATCAACACAAATGATTTCTGGCTTGCGGCCCAGCAGAGCTACACACCCAAGGCATGGGCCTTCCTCTCCTCGGCCGCTACGGACTGTCTGACCATGGAGTGGAATGGCTCGGCGTACAATGACATTGTGCTTCGGCCACGGGTGCTGCGGAACGTCGGCACTGTCGACCTCAACACGACCATGTTGGGCCACCGCATCTCAGCACCCATCTTCATTGCCCCGACTTCTATGGGGAAGTTGTTCCACCCCGAAGGCGAGCGCGAGCTAGGACGCGGAGCCCAGGCACTTGGCATCCCACAGTGCGTGTCGACGAGCTGCTCGTACCCGCTGCCCGAGGTCATGGACGCCATAGAGGAGAAGAAAAACAAGGACGGGACGAACGTGCCCGTTTTCTTTCAGCTGTATGTTGACAAAAACCGGCGGAAGTCGGAGAAACTCTTACAACTTGTAAAAAAGCGCGGGGTCAAGGCTATTTTCGTCACGATCGACGCCCCTGTTATCGGGAAGCGGGAAGCGGACGAGCGCTTGAAGGCCGATGAGAACTTCAAGCTTCCCATGTCGAGGATGAAGGCGAAGAACGACAGTAAGGGCGGCTCGCTGGGCCGTATCATGGGGCAGTTCATTGATGCAACGCTCAACTGGGATGATATTGCGTGGTTGAGGAAGACTGTTCCTGGCCTGCCAATTGTGCTGAAAGGAATCCAGACGGCCATGGATGCCGTCAAGGCGATGGAGCATGGCGTCGAGGCAATTTACATCACTAATCACGGAGGCCGGAGTGTCGATACAGCTCCTGCTACGATACTGGTATTATTAGAGCTGCAGAAGTGCTGCCCAGAGATCTTCGATAAGATGGAAGTGTATATCGACGGCGGTATAAGGCGAGGGACGGATATCTTCAAGGCTTTGTGTCTTGGCGCTAAAGCCGTGGGCATAGGCAGAGGATTCTTATTTGCCCTAAATTATGGGAAGGAGGGCGTTGAGCATTTCGTAAACAGTGAGTCTCGTTCTGAGATCCTCCTGAAACTCGAATTCTGAAACTGGACTTTTACTGATCTCTCTATACTATCTAGTTCTCACCGATGAGCTGCAAACCACGATGCAGCTATGCGGCGTTACGAGTCTGGATCAAGTCCATCCCGGACTGTTACATACAGGCGCTGTTGACAATCTGGTGCCTGGCTCAGAGGAGCACCCCTATGCTAAATGGCGGCCGAAAAGCAGGCTGTAGATCTCACTCAGGTGACTGTTACTGGTAAAGTCCGGAAACTTGATATCTATATATAAATACATGAGCTGTGTATATAATGAGATGATATTGTAATTCTCAATGTTTAGCATTCACTAATTCCACTGGTGTGGGCAAGGGGAGTTGCGCGTACTTATGTGAGCTCACTTTCGTTGTCAGGGAGTTGTTTGATTGATGGAGGAACTAAGGTTAACATACTGACTATGGCTGTTAGTTTACCTGAACAGCCGTTTGTTTACTTTGCTGGCGTATCATGCCAGAGTGGATAGTCACCTGGAGGGGAGTTTCGTGGTAGGCAACCGCGTATAAACAAACACCACTGCTAATAACTGGGTTGTTTGTTGACTCTAGCCACCAACGCCGTTTCCTTCTTGCACTTAAGCCAACTGAGTAACCCAGACTGGCAACTCAGATAGCCGACATCATTCACGCACGAGCCTTTTGGGACAATCCCATATCCTGCATCTCGTTTCCGTGGGCATACATCCTAGCCCATGGCAACGGCCGATGCATAGAAGACCGATCAACCCAGATGCTGATCAAATTATTTGGCTTGACAGAACGAATAAACCGCACAAAACCACAAACCCCTCGTCCACGTTCTGGTAAGTTCCGACTTCTTATTGCCCCCTCCACCACCACACTTCCGAAATATAAACTCCCCACGATATTTCTGTTAGATATATAAGTTCGAACAACCACTGACCACAACTGCCGTAAGAAGAGAACGCGGACGTCTTCGCTGAACCCCAACATCCGCCCTCTGATATCGAATCTACACGCGCCGAGGCCGGTACCGACGAGGAACTCGACGAATTAGCCCGCATCGCAACCAACGCCAAAAACGAGATGACTTCTACTGACGACTCTTCCGAGAAGGCGCCCGCATGGACCCGGGAGGAAGACCGCGCGATCTGCGTGATGAAGTCCAAAGCAAAGCCGTGAGTTCAACCCCTTTCATCACCCAACCATCCACCCTCCCCTTAAGCAAAACCGATAAAATAAACTCATATCCAGAGACCCATCACTAACAAAACTGCCCGCCAACCAAGATACGCCGAAATAAGCCAAATACTCGGCCGCGGTAGGCGTGAATGCCAACTACGCTACCGCAGGCTCCACGCGCACGCAATAGAGCTGGGCATCACGCTGGACAAGCTAGCGAAGCTATATATCGACGAAGAGGAAGAGAATAAGACCGTTTTCTCCGATGCTGATCCCGGAACCGACACCGGCGTTGACTACGACTCCGGCCCAGACTCCAGCCCGGACAAAAGCGAGAGCGAAAAGCCCAAGCACAAGAAAAGCAGCAAGAAAAAGTCCGACGGAACCAGCCGCAAATCCAACAAAAAGGCCAAAAGCAAGCCAAGAGACGACGAAAGCGAACAATCTCACAAACGCAAAGGAAAAGCCAAAGCAAAGCAGACCGAGAAATCCAAAGCGAGATCAACCCGATCCAGAACCAGCAAGAAAAAGACCAAGAAACCAGCATCCCCCACGTCTTCGTCTCCAGACACCGAAACCGGCAATCCCACCCTCTCAGCGCCAGGAAGCAAGGCCCTAACCAACGCAGAGGCGCGACTGAATGCCCTGCGAGAAGAATACTGGGCGCAGCGCCGGTATCTGTACGGCACCGTCCACGGCGAGATGTTCCCGGACCAGAAGATCCTGCGGCCGGACCGGTACTACAGCGAGAGCGACTGCCGGATCCTCGCGGCGATCGAGGCGCGCTACCGCGCGGACAAGTGGCTGCACATCTCGGCCGACTTTTGCAATGCCACCGGCCGCATGGTGGACGCCGACATCATCAAGGCGAAGTTCGAGGAGGATTGGAGCTGAGCTAGAGTTGGGGGTTTGGTACTGGTTCCCTTGCTTGGCTTTTCTTGGGAGAATGCTGCCGCATGTATGCTTTGTTCGATAATGACATGATGTCCGTCAGGGGCGTATTGCCCAAAGGCTAAAAGCAATAATAAAAGTTTTTCTTTCTATTGTAGGCTGGACACCAACTCCTAGTGATGGTCTGTTGTTTACTTGTAACTTCTTTAGTTGTGGGCGGTTTAGTGAACCCGTAGAACTGACCTTAGGCATTCATCTAATAGCTTACTCGAGCCTCGCTTCAGCAGTTTCATTCTCCTTGCTTTCGATCCTTGTTTGCTCCTTATGTTCCTCGGATTGGGGCAACTGTGGGTGCAATACTAGTACATACCTACTTACTATCATCTTAGACGTCAACCGGTAGGTATGGTTATTACCGCGGGCTCAACCTCCTGCCAACGTGCATTTAAAGTGAGACAGACATCCCAAAATGGAACGAGCAAGGAGAGAATCAACTTGATACTTACTCCTTTCCCTCATGAACTCGATGGCGTGACAACTCACCACATCAAGACACTATAAAACTAATAACAAGAGGAACCGAGAAGAGCTGTCTAATGTTATAGAGTATCGATACAACGCGATTTGTACTGCACCCGTCCGTCTACCTTCGTCTCAACCAAAGTTCTCCCGATAAAATCCCCGACTTTTCCAATGGCTAGCCAAACTTAACACGGCCCTCTCCGGCTCTGTTAGAGTCAGACCCAGTGCCGGTTGCAGCGGGAGTCCTCCGACCCGTCTTAGCAAAGTGCTTTCGACGCTCCTTCTCAACAACAACGCTATCACGACTGCGAAGGCTGAGCAATCGAGCTTCGGCGGCCTCCTTATCAGTCCCGCAGATACCGTCCAGCTCGTCGACAAGTTGCAGCATGTAGTCGAAGATACAGCAAGCCTCCTGGATAATCTCATCGCGCTCAGTCCCGGTGAGCACGTTCTCCGACTCGAGGAAGCGCTCTTTAAATACTATCTTCAGGTCCTCGCCGTCCTCGGGCGTGTCAAATCGAAAGAAACTCAGCGGCTGCGTGACGGTGCTACCGGCGTTCGCAAGGGTCGCCGGTTTGGGCTGTTGCGCCGACGCGGGTATCCAGAATGCCGGGTAGATGTCTTCAAGTGCGGATCGAACAACACGACCGCCCGAGAACAGCGCCATGTATAGTACCCAGGCGTATGCAAGGAGGACATGGGGGGACTTTTCCACTGCGCTTTGGATGTGGTTCAGAAATTTGCTCAGTACCGGTGCTTCTGATGCATAATTGAGTTGCTCCGCGAGTGTACGATCCGACCATCCTGTCAGTGATCGCAAGTCATTTTGCAACGCCCTCGAGCGCTGTAGCCCTTCGAAGTATAGATTGGCGAGTACCGGCCGTATCCGGTCGTGATCTGGCGAGGGTTGTGACGACTCTAAGATGGCCTTCCACAGAGATTCGAGGGTGATGTATATGGGGGCAAGGTGTATGATGCCAGATACATACTGAGACGCGTCGTCGGCCACCGGGGGTAAAGCTAGACGTAGTCGCGAAAGCACTAGCTCATTTAGCTTTGCGTGGGCAGAACGGGTGGCGATGCTAATAGAACCGGAAAGGGAGCGAAGAGCGTCCCCTTCTGCTGAGGACATGATCACAACCAAAAGACGCGGTGAGTAGGTGAATTAAGGTATATATGAGTAGGTAGGTAAGGACAAGATAGATGATGTGAGTATCACAGGTGGATGGATGGTGTATTGGGAGGATTGAGACGAAGGTCTGAACCGGAGACTGGGTGACTCAAAGAGGCAGGAAATGTCTTAGTCCGAAGGCAAGCACCGAAGAGCGGACGGCGAGCACGAGGACGAGGAGTGGCAGCGACAACGGGCCAAGCCACGACTCCGAGGCTGCCGGAACTGCTGAGGCTGCTGAGGCAAGGACAAGATGGACGATATGCGCCAAGATGTGCTGGTCGCATGGGGGAAACCACGAGTCGTCTACATTTGCCCGTGTCCGACGTGACGGGATGTGATGATATCTGTGACAATGCGCGGCTGACGAAAGAGACACATCTTTAATAGATCCAAACAAAGCCGGGATCGATAGGAGACCCCGCGTTCAGGTAAACCAAATATTGAATCTGGATCTGAATCTGCTTGTGGTCTTGACGACACTTGACAACCTCTAGTTACCCCTAGCGACGTCCCTACAACACGACACTAGCTGAAGGGGGGGACCATAAATACCTTGGTAACAAGTAAGTAAGTAGTTAGATAACCAGGTCATCGACATAATGTAGGAATGGGTGACCTGGCTCCAGGTAACCAGGTCATCGTGAGAACGGGATTGAAATCTCGGTCAATTAACGACAGCACTGTTCATGATAACCCATTGCATATCAGAGGTAGGTCACCGTCCTTTCTCTTGAGTATATCAGCGCTCGACGATTCTGCCTTGGAGTACGAAGTGCTTCGTAGGTAGCGCCGCAAGGTGTCGAATCCACCCATTTGTAAGTACCGTAGATCGTGTAAGGACCAGCGCGTCCCGGCGAACCTAGAAGCCCATCTCACTTTTCCATGTCTGAACATGGCAAACCGAAAGATCCATCATGGCATCACGGGAGGAACCGTGCCGCGTCACGCCAGCCTGTCTAGCCTAAAATGGTAGCATATACAGTAAGAAACACTGTGCAACTGTTGAGGCTGAAGGGACGGATGCTGCGCGACCCGACTCACAGTGTTTAACGATGCGACTCGGCACTGTATTTTAGGTAAAGAACACGTTGCCTAGGGCAAATTTATAGGCCCAGCGGCTCAAATAGTCACCGCACTAAAGCTTCAGGGGTAACTAGCGTGTGTAGTGTACACTACTTCATACTGTAGTGCACACTGTATCCAGCTCAATCACTGACTTGCTATCTGAAGAAGCCTGGCCTCGACCTGTCTATAGTAAGAGACCATGAGCATCGAACAACCACGCAAGTACAATTATTTCTATATTTCTCAATACTTATCAAATGTATACTTAGCATGCCATGCCCAAACAAGTCCCATATATTCCGTAATCCCGCACGCAATGTATTTCCGTAATAAATAAACAGTCCCCGAGCTCTTCATCACGTTCACTCGCTATCTGTGCTTGCAGATTTGAGCCTTTCCTCTTTTTCATCATGGCTTTCCTGGTTGATGAACAGGAACGACATCACCACCGTCGAAGCACCCAGCCAATACGCTGGGCTGGGATACTGCCCATAACGAACCATCTCCCCGACCAGCGACAGCGGGATAGTCAGCGATAACCCAACGGTGCTCACGAGGGGTGTCGTCAGGAGCATGGCGTACGACCAGCAGATATCGGAAATGAAGCATGCTAGCGAGTTGACCTGCGCAGCTGTTAGTTTTCCTCATCGCCCCCGATGCCGACCAAGGAGACATACCAGAAAAAGGACCCAAACGGTATTGTTGGGGGGCCAGTCACACTGCAATGCGGTCAGCCTGTCTCGTTCCATCGATTCCCCGACCAACGCAACTCACCGTCTCGACGCCCGTGTAATCCAAAATGATGAACACCGGCCAAAGCAACACAGTATTCACGACGCCAACAAGACCGAAAAACAGAGGCATATTGACATGCTTATCATCCCCCCACCGCATCTTCATCATCACCACGTAGATTCCGTAGGAAACAGCGCCTAGAGACGCCATCGTATCTCCAATCGCAATGTCCGTGTTCGACCTGTGCGGGAGGCCGCCATGTCCCGCGCGACCCGAGAACTCCACCAGCGAAATCAGGACCACTCCCAGCAGCGATGCCATGACGCCGATGAGCTTCCGCGCCGAGAACGCCTCGACTCGCATCAGAGCGCAGAGGACCAGCGTCCAGGCGCTGCTAGTCGACGTGAGGATCGTGACGCTCCCGACGCTCGTATAGCCCAGGCAGGCCGACGAGAAGTAATTGCCAAAGAACCATACCAAGGAGAACTTGAGGCCGAACGTCGCCGTCTCGACGAACGACATCTCTTGGCCGGGCTTCTGGGCTCCAGCTGCTTCGGGATCCCCGTCCTCTAGCAGGGATTCCGCCAGCACGGAATCCTCGCTCATCACGCGCGCCTTGGATCTCTTCGTCTTGCGGGAGCGGCCCCGCCAAGCTTGCAAAACTTGCTTTTTCACCTGTTCATACCCGCCATGCTCCGCTACGTATCGGATGAACAGCGGGATCCCCGCCACGGCGAAGAAGGCCGTGTTGAAGTATACGATGAAGAACGGCTTGTTGTAGCCTTGGTCGGAGAGGATGTACTTGCGCCCATGTCAGTCGTTACCGCTCCCGTAAAAACGCGCCCTTGGGCATACTCACGCTGGTGAGGAAACTCGACGCAGTCCACAGAAATACGGTGACAAGCAGTAAACCGATCCCGAGCGTCCTCCGCGCGAGATGCCCGCCAAACGCCCGCCCCGTGCCGGCAGCGTGCCTGCGAGACACAACGGACGCCGGCGGTTGGTCGCCAGCGGGAAATGCGACATACGGCCGTCTACTCGTCATATCGTTTCGATGCGCAGCAACGTCCATAGTCGCAGGTGGTTCCGGAGATTCCATTCAGCGAATGCCACCGGATTGCCTCCGGTCACGAATCGAATTGCGGTAGCCGGATAGAAGGAATCGCCGACGCCGACGACCAATTGGTTCCCGGCGCTTGATCAACGCAGCGGAAACTTGGTCGGAAAGCAGCGTGTTGGGGTAACCCTACGTGGACCGAATTGCACCCTTTACAAAAGGGGACACAACCTTGGAGAAGCTGAGGGGTGCAGGTACTGTTACTAGCTACCCTACGTTCCTACTCCCTTTTCTAATAATGGTGGCAGCAAGTCAACTTATAACTTATTCGCTCATTTAGCTCAGGTGCTTGGAGCCGTGATGTGTCCACGCGTTGCTCGGCCATGCAGCAGCGCCACATACCGATGATCCCCGGTCAGCGTGCTTGGGCTGCGCGGTCAGGTGGCCAAGCAAAGCGGTGGGCTGGGCAAATAAGGCAAAGATAGATGCAAGTGGAGGAACGCTGTCATGGACCTGTCATGACTTTCTGATCACGACTCGTGTATCTGAGTCCGTATGACCGTGTAGGTACTCTGTACATGATGTGATGCCCGACAGTTAGCCATTTACATCACGTTCACGCTGCTGTCCCATCCGGCGCATTCGTAGTGTAGTCCGTACATACTCCGTATCAGGTACTACACGTGAAGGTATACCAGCGCGTTATCCGCCAGCTCACTGACTCTCTACAGCAAATCACATCGGTTCCGGTGACGCCATATCCGCCATCGAGCTTCCCGTCTTCTCTTCAACTTATATATACATACACATAAAATCCGCGTCTAATAACATAGTAATAGGGAGTTGCTGTATGACCGTTGAGCGGGATAACCACCTACGTTGACTTGAAGTGGTGACCGCCCTTAGAAACGAGGTATACCAATCGTGATCAACACCTTGTTTATGCCTCACATTTCCCGCCCAAGTAATCCAAAATCCTCAGGTCCGGGTCCATGTTTTAAGCGATTTGAGGCCGGAATAAACTCCTGGTATAATCTGGCTAGCAGGGCCTCGATAGACGGACCATGAATGAATAGGTAGGCACAATACGCAAAGGGACGTCATTCCTGTTCGAAAGGTCGTATATTAATTTGTATATAGGCAGTTTCGTGATGGATCCGGGGGGCCATCGTGGAAGCGTTCCCTCAGCAAGCGCAACCATCGCGATCGTTTTCAATATGGATATTGATAGGGTCCTGGAAGTCTCCACTAAACTCCTCCGACTCTTCTTGTGCAAGTGCGTTTCGTGCAATGACTGTATCACGGCAATATTAGATGAAGTGCCCCGAGATATGAGGGGTTCGTGTCATCTAACGAGACTTACCTTCGAATGCTTGTTCGACGTTGATGGCTTCCTTTGCGCTCGTCTCGAAGTACGGGATATCGCCCTTAGAGTGACAGAAAGTAGTTGCCCTCTTGTTTGAGATCTGTGCCATAACTATCAATATGATATCTCAAGATCGGGGTAAAGCCGGAGGGGGAGCATACTACTCGCTTGCTCTCTTCCATGTCGATCTTGTTACCGAGGACCACCTTGAAATGTCCAGGTCAGCACATGTACCCCACGACGGAAGAGTGACGCGCGTCCTTCACCTACAAAGGGGAAGTTCTCCGGATCCCGCGGCGACGCCTGGATTAAGAATTCGTCTCTCCAACTGTCTAACGCATCGAAACTCTTGGAGTTGTTGACGTCAAACACCAGCACACAGCAGTCGGCGCCGCGGTAGAAAGCAACTCCCAGAGACTGGAATCGTTCCTGGCCAGCTGTGTCCCACAGCTATCACGTATCAGCTACAGTATTCAATACTGATTCCGAACCGCACCATGCCGTACCTGCATCGTGACTTGCCTATCGTCGACCAGAACCTCTCGAGTTAGGAAATCGGCACCGATAGTAGCCTTGTAACTTGCGCTGAACTTCTTGTTGACCTAGTACTCCGGATCTGATTAGCCATGCGTCGTTCGTATACATCGCCGGGACAATCGAGACTGTATGCTGTGCTTATCAGTTGTCGGTAGCGTACATATTGGTTCATCAAGCTCGTCTTGCCCACACCGCTGTCACCGAGGATAATAACCTGGGCGTAGATGATAAGTTAGAGATACACTCATGCGAAGCGGCCGTACGAGAGGGGGGCATTGCTATTTACTTTCAGGAGCACCTTCTTCCTTGAAGACATGTTGAGGTAGTCAAACTTGGGTGCTTGGTTTCCTGGTAGCGGGAGCCTTGTCAATCCAAGGATTAGATTATTGTTTATGTCCGTATAACGGTGTTTGGAAGCCCTCGTCGGTTGGCGGCGGTCGAGAGGGGGGAGGAGTAGAGTTGCCTAGTTGTGAGGTAGGTAGTAATGGGCGATATGTTGCAAGTCGCCCGGCACCTGGTTGAGAAAACAACGGCAGTGAAATGAAGTCCAGTAGGCGAAGGTAGGATTCGTAGATAGAGGGATGATAGGTTGTTGAGCGGCACAGGACCATGTGAGCCGAGCCCATTAGATAGCGCCCAGGTGTACGGACCGTACTGCCTACCAGGGCGCAGAGTGCCTGCCTACAGCTGTTAATTCAGTGGCTGGGGTGTGCCAGGTGACCTGCAACCCAGGAGGGGGGATAAGACCGGATACAGTGCTGGGCAACGTCGTAACCAAGCGCATCAATTACCTAAGCTTCATGCATACAAGAGTAATCATCCGGTCTACGAAGTGGGCATGCTTCGTACAAGCATAGATAGATACGGATCCGTACCTGTCGATAGTGGAAGGTTGGCCAGTGAAGAGATGCCGCTCGCTTACCTATGCAGTCTACACTATAAGTCTACTGTAGGCTGTCTACGTTGTCCGGGCCGAGCAAATCAGCTGGCCGAGCAAGTAGGCAGCAAAATCAGTGCAGTTACTTACTCTCATGTTATATGCATAATCTACGCTAGCGTAATATCCAGATAGTTTGCTGTTTGTTGAAGGTTCAGGCGCTTTGCTCAGCGTTGTCCTCGTCATGATGATGACATCATTCGTGTGTTGAGGTCAACAGTCCACTTACGCATTCACCATGTCCATAGTGTAGAATCAAGGGGCAACGCTTCTGTTGCTTTAGTAGGTGTTGTGGCCAAAGTTGTGGCTTCAATAGAATCTGTCTGTATTTGCATTCCAGAAAACAAACTCAGCTTATCTCGAATCCTGAATCGCATTTGCCCTGCACTGATCGGACATTCACTTACAGCTCAAATACCCCGTAGGTAGTCGGTCAATTATCATTAAGTATTGCCGTCATGGAGGCAATTCGTGGTAGCTCCATCAAGGTCCTGCGGGCTACAACGTCGCAAGCGCTACGAAGCCAGCGACATGCTTTCACTGTCGCTCCACGCCTTCGTCGAGCACAAGGCTACGGGGATGCCGGGGGAGATCCAGTAGCGGAGCATCCGGAAAAGCAGGGCACAACATCTAAAGCTCAGGAATCCCTCGAGCATCCGGGACCTGCTCCTCCCGACGTTGGGAAGGGCTCTGCCAGTGCCCCGACCAAGGCAGCATTTGTCGATAGCATGAAGAAGGCGGCGGAGTCCAGTGATAAGTCGCCTGAAGAGAAGGCCAGTGCGCAGTCAGGCGGCTCTCGCTCAAAAGAAGCTGTCGAAACAGGCAGAAACCCTACGGGTGGAGAGATTCCCAACCATGAGCATGGCAACCCCAACGAAGGTAGTGGCAAGAAGGCGCCACAGCCCAAGATTCACAACGAGTCTGTCTCCAGCGCGAAGTCGGGCTTGACACATGAAGAGAGGCGGAATGTGGAAAACCATAATCAAGCGTTCGAACAGACGCACGACAGCGCCAAGCCGGATCATCGGGATAAGGTTGGCAAGGATTTCTGGTCAGGGACGTGAGTTATACCAGGCTAAGTAATCAAAGGTTTTGCGGCGGTGTGCTTGAATCTCTACTCAACATTTTACTAACTATTCAGGAGTAGCGGTGGCAGACAGGGAGGTGAAAAGGACTGGAATGCCTAAGATACGATAGGCAGTATGCATAGGAGGGAAACATACGCCGTATATGGGATAAGTCCCTAGATAAATACATTGAAATACGCCAGCAACGATCAGAATAATGATCGTTACCGTACGTACCGTGTGTACGTTCGTAAGTTGAATGATGATGACGGAGCGAGTTAAAAGAGTGCCGGACAGGTGGGCCGAAGACAGCTTACGTAATCCCGGCGCTATCCCGTAACTGAGCTGGCTTCGAATTTATTAGCACAGATCGTCCCGAAGTCTGGAAGCCTCCCTATCGAATCCCAACCTGCACTGCTTCGACCTTTGTTACCACACGTGCCTACTTACTCACGCAATGTAACCGACCGAATGGGCCCTTCAACCCCAGAACAACGACGAGATGGCGGATGAGGATCTCGTGCGCAAGGTCCGGGTACTGGGGGACATTGAATTAGCAGCGCTGCTCTGCCTCATCAGCCGCGAGCACTGCATCATCAGCACCGACGGAGAGTATCTTGACGACCTGACAGCAGAGCTCGAGCTCATCGCAGCCCACATCTTTGGCCTGGAGACGGCTGTTGTGGATTGCACCCCCGAAATAACTCTCGAAGACTTTGTAGCCGCCATCCAGCTCCCACAGCCGAGACCGACCGCCACCCCCCAGTCACCATCATCGCTGCGGCCCCGCGGTTCGGTATCTGCACACCCTGGCGCCGATGGCAGCGGTGTCGGTGGGATACGCACGAATCCTCATCCGCATCACCAACACGGGGCGCCACGACCACCCTCCTCGCTGTCTACTAGCACGCAACATCAGCAGCAACATATTGCCAATGTAGTACTGGCTCGAGGCCTCGACACCGCGCCAAAAGCTGTGCAGATCCAGTGTCTCGAGTTGATGCGCACGCGGCGGATCTTCACGCGCACAGCCGTACAACCATGTCCAAAGCAATTCCTATTTATCGCCGTCCTTGGCTCCGAAAGCGCCGGCCAGGCCCGCTTGACAAAGCATCTGAACGATCACTTCTATATTTCACACTGGCATGATCCCGAGGATGGATTCGCACATTTGGACGAGAGACAAGACGGAGGTCCCGATATTGACGACGCTGATCATGGTAGACGTGGGGACAAGAAGAAAGAGGAGGGCGGCATCGGCAGCAGTGACGACGATGGGGGAAACACCAGCCAAGCAAGCTCAGAAAGCGTCGTCCGCCGAACACCAAGGCCCAAGACTCCATCAACGCCAATCCCAACACCATCGCTAGGACAGCAGATATCAGCAACAGACTGGGCAATGCAAGCCCAAGGAAATCCTCCAACAAAACCAACAAGGGACCACAACCACGCCAGCACAGGGAATAAGTCCCCCAACCCGTTCCTAACCGAGACGGAAATCTCCACGCTCTCGACCCTCAGCCTCCAGACCCACGTCGACATCGAAGTCCAGCGCTACCAGATGAACATCATCGCCTTCCTCCGTCTCCACCGCGCCGTGACCCCCGGGAGCGTCCCGCCATCCGCAACCACGCATTTCCGCACGCTGCTCCGCGCCCTCGCGGCCTTGCACGGCCTCGACTTCGCCACCCCCGAACTGGTACAGCTCGCCGCGCGCAAGATCTACGCCCACCACATCGCCATCGTGGCGCCGGAGCGCGAGCGGAGCATGCAGTGGGGAAGCGACCTCGCGGCCGTAACGGCCGTGTTAGAGGACCTGCAGCCCGAGGATGTGATCGAGGATGTGCTGGGGTTGGTAGAGGTGCCGCTTTAAGCCCCCTGATCGAATGCAGAGAGCCAACGGCCTGTACAAGTCACAAGAAATCCTAAATTGAATACGCACAAGCATACCCGTCCTTGCCGTCGGATTGATTCATAAACATTTGTGATATACATATAATGTAACATGTGTATTAAGATCCTACGCCGCCAGTAAAGACAGTTAATAGACAAACCGAGTCCCTCCGACGGCAGTCTACCAAATGACAACATGCATAATCAGGCAACCAGACCCCCAACCCATGGTGTTCTCAACAAAGCTCTATAGCATAGTATGGATACACGGCACGTCGTGAACCAACGCGCCGTCAATTACCCATGCTTTAGGTAGGTACTCTACACAGCCAGCCCATCACCGCCAGCTCTTCGGGGCGTGGAGACGCCCCGAACCAAATGTGATCATTTCCTCTCAGTCATGCACCGTTTCTCGTAATATTACACGGGAATTCCGACTCCTGCCCACAAGCCCCTGGCCTATGCATTACCTAGTCAGAGGGAGAGCGGGCCGCCGAGCGCGGGGTATCGCCAAAGGTCTTCCAGAGCCGGGCGTAGATATATCCGTGGTTTTTATCTCTCATCATGAAGCCACATAATTGATATGATTTAACTGGTTTGGATGTCTTTTATCCACGTTGGATTACCATCTTCAGCTCCTACAAGTTAAATTCCCAGATGCATTATTAGGAGACCTGGCTGATCTTGCATGACCAGCCTGAGTCCTTAGCCAACAAAGGCAGGCTAACAGGGTGTCAGTTTAGAATCTCACCTGAGGAAAGTAGGGCGGCGGGCAAAGTAAGCTTACCTGGCTCCCAAGCACCAGCCCAGTTCGTTATCCTTTATCTTCTTGGCAATTCTAACTTCGCGGTCGATCGGCATTTCATAGCCGGTATGCAAGAGACCGATCATGAAGTTGAGATCAAGGCAGTACTCGCCACGACCCCGAAGTTCGTCTAGAGCCTCCGGAAGGTTACTGAACCCGTCCCAGGCCTTCTCGCCACCGCATACAGTATGGGTCAGATCATGAAGCTCGCGCAAGGTGTATGAGTCTGGCATGCCCAAAGGTTTGGTTCGGTCGTAGAAGTACGAGAAAATGTAGACGTCCTCCCGCGCAAAGGTCTTAGCTAACGACGGTTGATGGACACCGTTGAAGGAGCAGGGGGTTAATTGGCAATGGGCGTCTTTCGATAAGATTCTCTCGGCTAGGTTGCGGCACTGAGCCGTGGCTGGGATAGTTGGGCCCGTCACATTAAGTTCGATTTCGCCCCTACCCAGTGGGCTATCCTCAGGTAATTTTACCTTGATAATGTCGCTCTGGCCGGCATTGATGCAGGGGTGGTTTAAAATAGGCTTTTGCAGGAAGTCGAGGCTCTTCTCCTTGGCGTAGATGTCATGGAGCAAGCTCAAATGGATTGAATTGCGAGCAGACATGAGGCCATATCCAAGGTGTGAATGTTGATAGAGCTCAAAGTTTCGCCCGCCAAAAGACAATTCATACTTGTGATCGCCTTCAGCCATCTTCTCGGGCATGCCTCCAGAACTGAGCCCTGGGAACGTTGGCTCGAAAACAATCTGTGTCGACCCGCCACCAAGGTCAAAGACAGCAGCTGTCGGGCTTTCGTCGGGGCCGCCAATCTTGCCGAGGAGGTAGTTAGTGGTGACCCAGGCGTAAACACCCTCATCTGAACCATCCATGATTGCAACACCGTTCTCTTCCTCGGAAACAACCGCGAAGGGGTAATCATTTTCTAGGTGACTCCGAACGGCTTTCAGAATATTCTCGGCAGCATTCGTTCCGATCATACGTAGACCGGCAGTGGCCTTAACGGCGATCGGTGTGCAGCCTTTCAATTTGTCGGGAATAGTCTCCATGGCAACCGCGAGAAGAGGATCCAAGGTCTTCGCGGCGGCTAGGGGGTCGTCCTTATACTTGCTCAAGCCGCCAACGCTCTTCTCGGTCATCTTAAACTCCTCGCCTTCGAGCTCGGGCGCGGGGCCACAGTTATTGAATTTGTAAACATGGATGCGGGACCCAGTGCTGCCGGCGTCAATCATGATGACATATTGAACAATGGGCTTGTCGCGAGAGAATGATTTCGTGCATTTATCGGTGCCGTATGATGAGTCACTGGGGGCTTGGCCGCCCGCCTGCGAGACTATATAACAGTCAGTGCGGATGATGCTTGCTGGTGAGGGGTTGGATCGTAGTCAACGTACCTCCTTGGTAATAGTCTACGCCTTTGGGAGACAAATAGTAGAAGAGGAAGAGGACGAAGGCGACGATGGCCGTGGTCTTCAGCCATCGCGACTTCTGGGCCGGATTCATTCCGGCTTGCTGTAGCTTCTCCAGGATGCCGGGTTCTTTGTGACCGGATTCGTACCGGTCGGCTTTCTCGAAGGGGTCGGACCGGCTTTGCTTCGTAGGCAACGAGACGGATGTTCTCCTCATAACCTTTAATCACAGGGCATCCCCACGAGATATGGGGGAAGCAATGGGTGAGGCCGAAGGGGGTGCGCGCGCAGGGGAAATCCTAGAACCTAGGGTGTAATTAAGGCGGCCCTAAAGCGACAAAGGTCGACAGGGATCGATGAGTAGGCAGATTCGATTTTCAACGGCGACTGATGCGTTGAATAGGTACGATCGGGATGGGTAGGTAGTTGGCCATAAACGAGTGTTGGACTACCAAGTCGATACGGAGGGCAAATGAATCAAGAGACCGACGGACTCGACGGGATGGTATCAATTCATCGCGGACTTTGGGATGTCGCAACGGTCGTGCCACACGAGATATGTACTTAAGCCACACGGAAGCGGTGTAACTGGCAAATTACGCGTAATCTCGCTCTCAGCCACTGTGGCTGACACGGCCGTGGCTTCAGCGGCTGCTTCAGGGCTCGGTCGGGCTGAGACCCCTGACTCCGAGCTGGAATTGCATCGCCCGGCACCACCGAATGCTGATGCCTTCGTTCGCAGGCAATAAACAGGACTATACTTTCGTGCTTCGTATATAAGTCGATAGGGATCAACAAATCTTCACGTACGACCATAGCCGCCAGAAAACTCGGGATCCCGTCCGCTCTCCCATAGATAAGCTGGCCGAGCGCTGAATTAGTAGTTGGGTCGGTGACGACCAGCGAATCCTCGGTGTTGTACGTTTTTTTTGCTCTTCATTTTTCTCATCATTCTGAATCACGATGCCGCGAAGTCGGTGGCTCAGGATGGAGTAATACCTATTTCTGTTGCTGGAGCAGGGTTTGCTGAAGCTTTTGGCACATCAGCTGTCCTGTCGTCGCTAATACCGCAGGGCACAAAAACTAGATAGGCAAGACTCAGATATTGAACAAGGAGGCCGAAAGCAGTGCCCGCGGTCTAAAGTCAATGGAGGAGGTATATTATAGACGGATATCAATCTGCCACTTATAAATGGCAGAGCAATTCGTTACGGGTGACAGACAAGCGGAAAGAAAGGCGCTCACCATATGGTCCATCGTAATAAAGCCAACCACATGAGTAGCGCCGAAGAATTAACCCGAAAGCCATCGCTAATCCGCTCTAATGAACATAGGGAAACAGATTGCTGGTTGACGAGGTGTATTCTTTCTATTCTGCTAAATTTCTGGCTCATCTGCGAAGATAGCGTCGTATTTCCCTTAGGCGTCTTCTACCCTTGGAACACCTTCGATGACGGTGAGAATTCAAACAAGTCTAATGAAAACGGACCTCGTCATATAATACTAGGGAGCCCCGTTCAGAGATCGATCGTTTCACCGGGTGGTCCCCAAACACTGAGATGCCCGCTAATCTGGATCTCTGTCATCCATGCACCACTTACCCCCCCTAGCTGTCTCCCTCCAGAGGAGGTGAGGAATGCGTTCGTAGAGGCGGAGAAAGCGGGAGAGGGTTTCGTGATAGTCGCATGGTTCCGAGGGTAATACGCCCAGAGCCCCCAAGCTTATAGCTGCAGTGGCATTCGTTTATCTCGCTCGGTGCTCGAGGGAGCGTGAGTGTGATGCGACGTGAGTGTGATGCGACGGCAGTGGCATGTTACTGTCGGTGGTTGATTGTTTGATGTGGCCATGCTGGCGATATGATTTATAAAGGTGTTTCTACGCGTACCTGAGAACGATTAAAAAGTAAAGGCAATTTCATTACGGGGTAGGCAAGTTCTCAGCTAAGGTGCTTCCGAAGCACGGCGTTATTCTTACTCGATACAACTTGGTTCACCCTGGCCCTCGCAATGAAAATACGTAGTAGAAATCTATCTATCTAAAAGGAACCGGGCTGATGCCCGAACCAAGACCCGTCGCCAAGCCTTTGTCTTATTCGACGACCTTGGTCTTGTCTATCTCCTCACTAAGCCTTTACCCAATAACTCGGTTCCGACCTCAGTGATCAGAGGCTCATTGGGGAATTTCTTTTTCTTCGCTAGGACTGTTCCTTGAGCATCCATTGTTCGCAACAGGTCTATCAGTTCTCCTTCTACCGGCGTGCAGTACGCCAAAAGCCCCAACGCCAATAACATCCCATGGAGAGCCTCGGCTGAAGACCCTTCTTGCGTAATGGCCTCTAGGATCGAGGCTGCTAGCTCTATCTGATCTTCCTCGGGAAGTGCATCTTTCGAATGCCGTCTTTGCCGACTGTTGGCGTGAGCTACGTTATAAAGCAGTGATGCGGCTGCTACCCGGACGTTGTTGTGGTTGTCGTCAAGGAGGCTACTCGAGATGAGCTGGGTAACTGCGGTGCGTAATGGCGCGTTTCCTAGAATTTGGTCCGGGAACAGCGGGCTTGAGAAGAGATTACAAGCCATCTGTAATGTGACCAAGCGGAGAGCATAGGGGCAATCAGAGCCGTCAGTCACGGTCTCTAAAAGCGGGATAATGGTTTTATGACCACTCTCTTCGGCATAATACCCACTGAGACGCGGGTCGACGAGGCCACACCGGAAGAGATCCACGACAGTGAAGAGAAGCTCTCGAGGCAGATTGGTTAGGCTAGTGGCCAAATAACTCGAGAAAGCGGGAAGGTCAGGTAGCGTGGCCATTGCTGGATTTTCACTTAACCTTGTTTCGACGAAATGCTTCATACCCTGGACTGCGGCGTCGTTCGCAGTGGGCCCCAACTTAGACAACAGCTTCGGGAGTGGAGGTACTTTGGTGAAGAGGATTGGCTTCGAGTCCGTACTCGACAAGTGAGGCAGATGTAGTAATCTATGTGGGTGAGAAGGCCCAGCAGCCATTTGAGCTAGCAGCTTCACGGTGCCTCTCAACCGGGCGGCATCGGCCCCAGCCCAGCTCTCCTGCTTCTTCCCGTGTACAAAGGTGACAAACGAAGGTGTAGCGGTAATAGCATACTCCTGCGCAATAGTGTATGCTCGTGAAATATCGATCTTAATTAGAGTCACATTCTCCCCATATTCGGCAGCTAGGTCGTCGTATAAGGGGTAAAGGACTTTGCAAGGCGCGCATGTAGCTGAAGTGAAGAAGATTATTGACGATTTGTTAGCGGCGCTCTCCAAAGCAGTTGCGAGGGCCTGCGGATTGGACACCTCTACGACCGCTGGTGACCGAAGTGCTGCAGCCGCAGTCGTCTGCTGTTGGCCGTTCTGTATACCGAGAAGGCCACCCTGCCGAGCTTTCCGCTGCTCAACCATCTGTGCCAGTTGCGGTTGCAACATTCTGCCAAAAGGGGAGTCAAGGACGGCTTGGGGCATATTAGCAATGTGATCCGGAATCCCCTTTCCCAGCATGAAGGTTGAGAAATCATTGCTGAAATTATTACAATTGTGCCGAAAGAGGTCATAGGCCTGTGGGGTATAAATTTCTCTCAGAGAGTCGAGATACTCGATAATGATTTCCAGCGGCAACTCCGTCCTGCCAAGAAGAATCCGCTCAAGGGGCCGGCCAAGGTGAGAGCTCCCCGGCGATATCACATTGATTCCACCGTCATACACGTATTCCATGCTCTCCAGCTCAATGGATGTGTGATAGATGGCGTCGAGTTGAAAGCCAAGCATACCCATAGATAATTGCCGGGCAAGTCCGCCGGATAAATCGTAGACTAGAAGGTGGACATCCATCCTGAAGCTGATAGGTTGGTAACGAAAGACGTGTCTTGAGAAGTGTCCCTGGCGGCTGTTGATTGCAGTGAGAGTTTGCGAATCATGGAGGGCCGAACGGTACAGTAGGTATTCCTACATAATATGTAAAGAAGTAGTTGCCGGTAACCAACATGATGCATTTCAAGGCAGCAACTTTTAGTACGTCAGGCAGGTAACTACGACGTATGTACTTCGTACCGAGGCACCCTTGAGGGCAACCAACTAACCTCATTAAGTTTAACGCGATTGCTTTGGAAGTTGCTTCGTAACTGTTTTACATACACTAGTACCTACTTCAAGCACGGGCTCAATGGTGGACCGTGCCCAGATACCGTAGAACCGTTGTATCGGTACGGACTGACCTTGCTGAATATGGCTTAGCTTCATCAACCCTATCTCAACCGATACCGGTAGGTAGTGCAGGCATCCGATCAGAACCGATCAAAAGAAGAGCAGAATGCACGGGCGCACCAAGGACCTCTTGTGTAGGATATCCCGTAGGATATCCGTGAACTTAACTGAAGACAACAACTTTTGTATTCATTGAATAGGATGAAGATGAGAGGAAGCTAACTATGGATGAGCTATGGAGATGGAGGGGTATACCCGCCTCCTTCTTACTGTGTAATGATGTCCTTCATACTGTGATATAGCACTGTGCTGTAGCCATGTGATCCTCTGGTCCTGTCCTATCCATCCTATCCTTGTGGATATTCCACAGTCTGCCGGGGGACGAAAAAATGCCGGCGTCCTCGTCGGTGTGCGTGCTCACCAGTAGTCGACGCTTCGAGGCTTTCTCGGGGTGGCGCGTGAGGATGAGGTCTGAGGATCGTTCTCGGTGTTGGCCGAGGGTTGCGGGTGTTTGAGGTCGATTAGGTTTTCCTCGGTGCTGTTGTTGGCTTCTTTGGTGTTGCTGTCCTTTGCGATCGGATCGGCGCTGACGTTCTCGTCGGTGTTGTTTTCGTTGACGTCCTTGATCGGATCGTCTTGCTCGAATAATTGTAGAATATCGTCGTCGAAGCGGTTGGGATCGTTTTCTTCGGTTAGGGATACTCGTGCATCTATGGATGTCACTTTGCTAGTCAGCTTGTCAAGCGATTTGTGGAGTTCCCGGATTTCGTCCTGCATCGCTCTGATGGTGGCGTGCTGGGTGGCTTCGATTACTTGTGTGACGATACTGGAGATGGTTTCTCCCATCTTGGTCTGATTTGGGATGCCTGCGTTGGTGAGGGTTTCGCGGATGATCTCGCGGACTCTGGCTTCGATCGGTCCATTGTCGAGTCCGTTCTTTAGTATGAAACGGACGTCCATCATCGTGTTGTTGGCGACGACTTCCAGGGCTTGCTGGTATGCGTCTCCTTCTGGCAAGTTGTAATCCTCGTATTTTGGTTCGTTGACATCGCGGAGCTTCTGCAGACGATCGGCGGCGTCGGGGTTGTCGGTGACGAAGGGTGGGGCGTCGTCGTCGTCTGTGTCAGGATCACTGTCTTCGATGTTCATCCGGGCTTTCTTTGCTGTCTGCTTGTTGATGGAGGGACGCTTTCGCTTGGATACTGCTGTGATTGGTCCCATGACTGTGGTAGCAGGTAGCGTGGCGGGGATGGTCATGGTTGGTTTGACGTCTGCGTATCTGATGCCTCTGGCTTGGATGAATCTGAGCCAGCAGAGTGGGACGATGCGTTCGGCTGGGTTTACGAGGATCCATGTGGCGCCTGCTGCTGTCAGCTTTGTTCTGAGATTGGTTGGGAACGTGTTGAAACCGGCGTTGGCGTCGCCGAGGATTCGCAGTGCCTCCCACAAGTCTTCATCGATGGGTAGATTTGGGACGTCCATGTTATCGATCCACTTCTGGTCGTGTCCGTGCTTGGTCATGCTTTGGAGCCAATTGTTGGCTGTCTTCCAAGGCTTTATGTTCGACTGCTTCTCGAGGGGCTTGGTTGTGCCGAGATGTCGCAGTACTTTTGCCTTGTTGGTCCAGGGTTGCATTGGGAACAGCTTTAGGATGTTGGTCCAGTATTCGGGCATGTGGCTGAAGACGTCCAGAGGTCTTTCGTCGATGCGTAGGCGGTTGTCTTCGCAAAGGAATCGTCTCTTATCCTTGGTGGGCATTTGTGAGTCCCAAGACTCGTTATTCATCATGAGGTCTGGTAGGTAGCTCGTGTCCTGCTGCAGCGCCTCGTTTTCGACCTTAGTGATGTCGCCCGTGCCGCCGAAGTCGAACATCGGGTTGGGGAAGGTTGTGACCGGCATCGTGGATGTTGTGCGCGGGGTGCGCAGGTGGTGGTTGCGGTTCGTGGTTGGTTTGGGAGGAGTTGTGGTGTGGTTGGTGTGGTGGTGTTTGGGTGAGGTGTGGGAATGGTGTGGTGGGGCGGTAGTGTGGGGTGGTTGAACGCGACGCGTTTGTGCGCGTTTGGTAGGTTGAGTTTTAAGACTTCCCTTTTGGTCGGTACTGGGTGAGTTTGAGGACATCCCAGGTCGCTAGTGGTTGCTTTTACTGACTTCCCAGGTCTGTGGTGGTTGAGTTTGCGGACGTCCCAGGTCACTGGTGGTTGCTTTTAATGACTTCCCAGGTCTATGGAGGTTGAGTTTGAGGACGTCCCAGGTCCTTGGAAGGATGAGTTTAGCGACATCCCTGTTGGTCGGTATCGTCCATCTATTTCATTCGGAACGCGTCGATCAGGTTATCTGCTTCGTCGCCGAGTTGTTTATAGGACTGCCATTCATCGTATTCTGGCCCCAGGTTATCGTATGATACCAGCCATTGGCGTCCTTGCTTGGTGTCTCTCGTGTTGATGATGCGTTTCTTGTGGTCTTCGGTTCGGATTGGTCCGGCGTATGGGAGATATCGACCGAAGACGTCGAAGGCGACTGGTTCCAGGTGGTCCAGCGATATGACGTCGTGGATTTTCCATGATGGTGGGAATTGGAGTTTGTATGCAGAGCGTCCTACTCGCTCCAGGATCTTGAAAGGACCGGCGTATTGATATCCGAGCTTTCTTCCGATTGTGGCTGTACTGGGGATGGTGTAGCCTTTGTGCAGTCGGAGTAGGACTCGGTCTCCTACGTTGAAAAATTTGGGTAGGTGTTGTCGGTCGTATCTTTCTTTCATAGTCATTGATGCTACGCATATGGCATCGTGAGCTTCGATGCGGGCTATGGGGAGGTCCGCTATCTGCCTTCTGTCTTCGTTGGTGATGATATCCGATGGGCCTGCTGGAGTGAATCCTCGCGTGATCTCGTGTGGGGATTTCTTTGTGCTTGAGGATTTCGTGTTGTTGAATTCAAATTGTAGTCTGGGAAGTGCTTGCGGCCATTTGGATGGATCCTCCATCGCGTGGATGTAGTATCGTAGGGCGGATTCTACCATTTGGTTGGTCCGTTCGCTTTGGCCGTCGGTCGAGGGCTTGTAGGCGGTGGCGTAAAGCAGTCGGGTTCCCAGCCGTTTCCATATGGCTGCCCACATGGATGCCATGAATTTCGGGTCTCTATCGGATATTATGATCCTTGGTATGCCCCATCCTACCAGCAAGAGGGCGGATATCAACGCTGTTCCCTATTGCGCTGCTGTCCATTTGACGTCTCCAGGGATGAGAAGGATTTCTTTGGACATTTTGCATGTTGAGGACATCATGCAGTCGAAACCTTCAATCGATCTCGGCAGTCCCACTATGAAATCTATTGTGATCGTGTGGTACGGGCATGGTGGCCCGATGATAGGCTGGAGGTTGCCGAATTTTTTGTGATGCCGAGTTCGGAATAGTGCGCAGTCGGGACATCCTTTGAGGTATTTTCGGAATTCTCGACGACCTTGCAGGAGACAGTAATGGAGTAGGTAGTGCGATAGCCGTTCGTATCCGAGGTGGTTCTGGCCGTGGATGAGGTCGAAGATGTCCCTGAAACACGCCTTGGGTATGCATAGGCGTTTGGGATTTTCTTCGGTTACCTTCCATATCAGTCCGTTTTGCAGTTGGAACGGTAGGGTTGCTCTGTCTTCTGGTCTCAGTAGGTGGTTTCGTTTGATGGTGTTGAGGATCGTTTTCCATGGTGCGTCTGCGAGATATCCCTCTTGCAGCTTGGTTTTGAATTCCGGCGATATCTCGAATAGGGCGCAGGAGGAGTCGGCGGTGGGGTGCGTTTGGGACGGTGTTTGTTCGGTTGGTGCGAGTATTGGGGGTAGTGTGATTCCTTGTACTGGGTTGGTCATCATTGCTATGGCGTGCTCCTTTCTCTCTTGGAGGGACTTGGGGATGTCTTTCCATAGGTCGTCCTTCTCGTTGGGTAGTATTTCCAATTCGCCGGGTGCATTTGGGTCGTTGGTGACGTCCTTGCGCGGGAGTCTGGACAGGGCGTCTGGAACGATGTGGAGGTTTCCGGGCTTGTGTAGGACGGTGATGTCGAATTGGCTTATGTACTCGAGTGCTCTGATCAGTCTCTTGTTTTTGACGGACATCGCTGTGGAGTTTACGATGTCTGTTTTCTGGGTGTGTAGTCCCACTATGGCTTTGTGATCTGTGAATATGTATACGCCTGCGCTGCAGGTGTCAATCCAGTGTCTGGCCTTTCGGAGTGCCCATACGAATCCCACGATCTCCATCTCGGTGGCCCAATATTTCTTTTCCGCATTGCTGAGGGTGCGCGATTGGAAGGCTATTGGTTCGATTGACGTCCGTGGTGGGTAGGATATCAGTTTATTGTTTGAATCTAGGAGATCTTTTATGGATTTGTCTGATATATGGTAGATAGAGACACCAATGCCGTATCCCGAGACATCGAAGTCGATGCATAGAATTTTCGTCGGGATGAAGAAGTGCAGGGTGGTGTGCTTAGCGAGGGCGTCCTTTATCGCGTTGAATGCTGCTATTTCTTCTGAGGATAGGTTGTCGATGATCATTTTGGCGGTGATCTTCTGACGGACGGCTCGGGATCTCTTTTTGTCGCCGTGGGATGCTTTGGTCGCGGCGATGAGGGCCGTCTTGCGTCTTTCCAACGGCTCCATGATGACGGCATAGTATGGTACATTATGTCTCATATATCCTGTCATTCCGATAAAAGTTTCGAGGTCCTTAAGGCTTTTGGGGAATGCCAGTGCGGATATGGATTTGAGTCGTTCGGGTGCTGTACTGAGTCCGAGCGAATCCACCATCCTTCCTAGTACTACCGCGTTTGGGAAGCCTACTGTG